>JAANDH010000245.1:153315-236269 GCA_011799765.1 Nymphaea thermarum | reverse complement strand
TGCCTCTTCATCCGTTTCTGATGGCAGAAGGTCTATGGGGGTCGGGTTAGATATCCCGGACAGGGTTGACATACAGTTAGCCAGGAAGGCCGTAGTGGACCCAGAGAAAGTCCTTAGGGGGAGATCATTCTCGTCGAAAGCGAAAGCCTCCAGATCCAGTTCGAACAGGTCGTCCTCATCATCTCTTTCACCACCATCCTCCTCTTCCCAATCTTCATCACATCCTTCCCCTGATGCTTCTCTTATAGAAGTGATAGGGCTGCAAGACAGAACGGAGTCCAGCCTTGGTGGTGAGAAACACCTCGGTTTTCCTGGTTTTTCTTCCCATTCAAAAGGAACTGATATCTGAAAATTGACTGGAGGTACGGGTGGATCCAAGATAGGTGATGTTTGGATGCTAAAAGCTTCCTCGGGCTGTCTTGCTTTCTCTTTCCATACCAAAGGAACACATCGGTTCTTTGCTACTTGCTCTCCGTGAGGGGCTTTCGAGGACTCCGCGTTCATTGGCATTGACAGCTTGGATCACCATGCTCATTTCCATGGCAGCAGGGCTCAACAAGGTACTGGAAAGCAGGAAAACGAACGGAACATCTGGCGATATGCTAATGGCACATAACTTGTCGTCTTACCTGATGGATTCTGCAGAAACATATTCGTACCTGCTGCCGAGATCGTGACCAAAACCAAAACCATCGATATTGCCCTTACCCGTATAATCCAGGAAGCAAACATCCATTCTATATATTGGGGACAAAACAACTGCCACTAGAAAAATGATGTTGGCGATACCACAAATAACATAAATTAAAGAAGTGTTTGAATCAATCCTCTGGCATAAAAATTCCATATCTTGATAACTAACTTGCTAATTATTGTCCACATAAATGTTGGCTTACCAAAGGAAGAAAACCCCAACGAAACAATCCAAATATCAGCTTTTTCCGGAATGGACATGAGAGAGAGAGAGAGTTATTAAACAAAGAATGAGATCCGAATAAATGGAAGTATTATTTAGAAGTTAGTGGTTCCTTTGGGTACCTTGGGAACAGGTCTTCGGTGATCAACTCCTCAACCCCAATTGATGAATGAAAATAACCAAAAGGTGAGGTGAGCGCTTAGATTTTGGAAAAAGGGCAATCATCATGCATGCAGCCGCCTTGCACCGCCTTCACCGCAGTATCGTCTTTCACCGCCTTTATCGCAGTGCCGGTTATTGGAAAATACTAAATACTACTAAGAGAGATAAGGGAGAGATCCTTCTATTCTACACCAAGGGAAAGAATAGCGTCCATGAAAATTGAAGGGAACCCATCTCATCTTTTTGGCCTCTTCTGCACCCGCGAAGCTACGCTGCTTGGGAGAAGAGAGACAGCTACTAGATTTATTCCTCCAGAAACAAGCAACTATAACAATCAATAATAAAGGAATTATATATACAGTTCTTGCAACCCTTCCATGCTTTTCCACACCTGCGGAAGGTTTGTCATTAGCGATATGTCTGACCTGGCATGATACTGTAAGATCATTTGGTGGGCCGACATATGTCTATGAGGAATTTCAGACATTATGTCTATCTTAATGTAAATATCCGCTTATGTGATTGCGTTTTGGGATATTACGTCATTTTAAATGGTATGGGGTAATTTTGAAATGTATAGATACCGGTACGGAATTACGGACTCTTTGATGGGTGAAATCCGTAATTGTCCTCATTATAAAATGGTAGTGGTCCCCGGGGTCGTGCAATGGTTGTCTGAGACGTTGGTCTCTAGGGTTTTCCTCTTCCCCATCTGAGAGAGACCTCAAGCGCACCGCACGTACTCTGGAAGATCCTACTGCGATCTACCGTCCCGTGCAACAGTTCAGATGGATTCAGGTACGCTTCCGCTTTAAGTTTAAGGTTTTGTTTAATTCAATGATTTAGCATGAGCATGATCCTGTTTTGATTAGGGCATACATATTTGGTTTTGTGTATGCATGGGGGGAGAAATCCCAACAATTGGTATCAGAGCCCATGCTGAATCGTTGAGTTTTCGATGATTTTGTGCGTCGTTCTTCCCGTTCGGATGTTCCTCGTTTGGTTGTTCCGCTGCTAAGTTTTTCAAAAAAAAAAAAAGGAAAAGGGGACGGCAGGGAAAGGCGACGGTTGGGAGGGGCGATGGCCAGCGAAGGGCGACCGCCGGCGACATTGCTATCGCCGGACGGGCCCATCAGATCCGTCGGCGCCCACCCAAAGCTTCTGGTGGCCTGCCGGTCCTTTTCTGACCGTCGTTGCAGTCGCCCAAAAGAAGAAAGGGACAGAATGTAAAAAAAAAAGGGGGAAACCGGCCAGAATCGGCCGGTTTCCGGTGGGCGTCGGCCCGCCATTGTGGCGGCCGACGTCTGGCGACGATGGTGGCAACGGCCAGCGGCCACCCACGGTGATAGGTGGCCTGTCGGTGAAGCTTCACCGCCCGCCTGCCGTTGAGGCGACGCCTCCGTCGCTCGGGCGGTCGAGCTGGGTCGGATCGGGTCGGGTCTTGACAGACCCGATCCAGGTCCATCAGGTTTAAAAAAAAAATATTTCTGCCGCTCGCGCTCGTCTGTCTTAATATTTTCAGACCGGGTCGGGTCCTGCTGGACCCGACCCGTATCCATGCGGTTTAACTTTGTCAAAACGGTTCTGAAAAGGATCGAACCGGTTCATTCGGTTTCAGAGCGATTCGATCCGATTCAGAACCGGTTCAGATATTTTGAGACCGATTCAGATCTATTCTGGACCGATTCAGTCATTTTTTAAACAGGTTCAGACCTTTGGGGACCGATTCAGGCCTTTTCCAGACCGGTTCATTCAGTTTTAGAACCGATTCGGATATTTTGAGACCGATTCAGATCTATTCTGGACCGATTCAGTCGTTTTTTAAACAGGTTCAGACCTTTGGGGACCGATTCGGGCCTTTTCCAGAACGGTTCATTCAGTTTTAGAACCAATTCGGGTGTTTTTCAGACCGGTTCAGTTAGTTTTTATATCGATTCAGGGCTTTTCAGACCGATTCGTTCAGTTCTGGAACCGGTTTTAGCCATTTATTAACTGGTTTAGTGAGTTTTGGAACCGATACGGTTTAATTTTTGAACGGTTCATCCAATTTTTAAACCGGTTCAGCTCTATTTAGGGCATTATGGGTGTTTTAGTTGTGGTTTAAGACCGATACGGGTCATTTTAAGGCGGATTCAGTAGTTCTTAACCCTCTTAAGCACGATTTTGGTACCGGTTCATAATATTTTAGACTCTTTTGGGCCTATTTTATTAAACTATTTGGTTTCGGGTTTAATGTAGGGCAAATTTGTATGTAAGTTGGTTTATGCATCAGGTTTTGGATTCATGTAAGACAATTTTGTATGTGTCACTTCATTGAATCATTTGGTTTTGGATTCAATGAATGACAAATTTTGTATGTAAATTTTAAATTCATGTATCATGTTTTGCATGTTATTAAAGTTGTGGATGTACTTTAGATGAATGTTTGGATTATGAATTTGATCTTTGGCCATGTCTGTTGTTTGAAATGAGTAAGTTTGTACTTTATGTCGCCAAAGTGACCTCTGTTGTACGAATTTACCTGTTTTGAACATTAGATGTTAGTATACTTAATCCATGCGAACAATGATCAGCCCAAATGAGGTTGTTGCTTGGTCAGGTTTAAGTATACAGAGCAATGAATATGTGATAATTTTTTAGGTTTCCATGTGCATAATGAGTCAATCCAAAGATGGGCTCGTTGTTTGACAGGGTTAATTATCTATATTCATTGTTGACCAAGGATACCACTTGCAGTTAGTATTTCAATCCAAAGATTGGATATTAACGTTGCACTGGTACCTTGTGATGGGTTTTGGGCAATTGTGTTAAATTCATTTATATTTGTTATTTCATCCTTGTACATGTTTTGATTGTGAGCATGTTTGGTATTTTGTTCTTTGTACAGTGAGTTCTGCTTCTATGATATTTGTAAATTTTGAGTGTTATTTCTGAGTTAAATGATTCGATTTTTCAAGTAAGAAAAGAAAGACTGTTAAGAAGTTGCAGTTGACCAATCATCCGTTAAGAAACAAAAGAAGCATAAGGAAGGCCTATCAGGCTGCTTCTTTTGCAAGGGTGAAGGTCATATAAAGGAGGATTGTACTAAGTATCACGCATGGCGTGAAATGAAGGGTACACTTCTCACTTTGGTTTGTTCTGAGGTTAATTTAACTTCAGTACCCAACAACACTTCGTGGGTAAATTCGGTGTTACTACTCACATAATGTCTATACAAGGTTGCCTAAATTGTCGAACGCCAAATGATGCTGAAAGATTCATCTATATGGGCGATGACAAGAAGGCGAAGGTTGAAGCCATAACAGATTTTCGGTTATTGTTAAAGACTATTGTTATTTGAATTTGACAGAAACTTATGTGGTACCGTCGTTTAGGCGGAATTTGGTTTCTATTTCCTCGTTGAACAAATTTGGTTGTTATTGTTCATTTGGAGGAAGTAGATTTAAGTTGTTTTTGCATTCAAATTTGAATTTCACTAGTTCTTTGTCTGGTAGCAATAACCTCTATTTGCTTGATACTGTTGTTTCATATCATGAAACCTTGCATGTTATGTCTAGTGATACTGAAAGAAAATTAGCCAATGAGAATTCTATTATGTTGTGACATATGCGCTTAGGGCAAATCTCTGAAAAGAGAATAAAAATGCTTATGTCGAAAGGAATTCTTGAATTCCTTGATTTTGCAGACTTTAAGGTTTGCATTGAATGTATAAAGGGAAAATGAACAAACATTAAGGGGTTATAAGTTTTATAATTCATCTGTATGTCTTTCTTTGAAACGGGAAATGCTCATTTCTTTGAGGATATTGAGTTTGGGGAGGTGATCAGGTTAGAACCATTGCTTTTGAAGAGGGACCTGAATCCACTCTATTCAGAAGAAGGCAATGATGTCGATCTCCCTACTGGAGAACAAACTCAACAACCTCAAGAAAATCAAGTAGGGGTGCCACTGAGGAGATCCACTAGAAAGAAGAGAAATACAATTTCAAATGATTTTATCTATCTCCAAGAACATGATGTTAATATGGGCTTAATGGAGGATGATCCTGTCAACCTCCAGCAAGCAATAAAGAGTTCTAAATCTCTTGAGTGGATAGATGCCATGAATGAGGAAATAAAGTCTATGATGGATAATGACGTATGGGAAGTTGTTCCTTTGCCTGAAGGTGTGAAACTCATTGGTTGTAAATGGATATTTAAAACCAAGAAAGATTCGTTAGGTAACATCGAAAGGTATAAGGTACGTCGTGTCGCTAAGGGCTTTACTCAAAAGGAAGACATTGATTATACAGAGACTTTCTCTCCAGTTTTGTTGAAAGACTCTTTCAGGACTATAATAGCACTTGTAGCTCATTTTGACTTAGAGTTGCATCAGATGGATGTTAAGACAACGTTTGTAAATGGAGACATTAATGAAACAATATATATGGTGCAACCAGAAAACTTTTGTTTCGGGTGATACAAAGAAAATTGTTTGCAAACTCAAGAAATCCATCTATGGGCTAAAGCTAGCTTCCCGTCAGTGGTATTACAAATTTCATCAAGTTATAGTTTCATTTGTTTTTGAGACTAATATGGTTGATGAATGTGTATACCAAAAGTTCAGTGGGCGTAAATTTATCTTTCTGGTTTTATATGTCGATGATATATTGCTAGCAAGTAATAATGTGGGCATATTGCATGAAACTAAGAAATTTTGTCAACAAAGTTTGACATGAAAGATTTTGGTTGTGCATCTTTTGTATTGGGGATCCAAATATTTCGAGATCGTTCTCGGAGTATTCTTGGATTATCACAAAAGGCCTACATTGATAAGATGCTTCAACGATATGACATGAAAGGTTGTAAACCAGGAGATACTCCAGTTGCTAAAGGAGACAAGTTTAGTCTCAAACAGTGCCCCAAAAGTAAAATCGAATCTAAGAAAATGGAAAGGATTCCCTATTCGTCTGTTGTGGGAATTCTCATGTATGCTGAGGTTTGTACTCGTCTTGATATTGCATTTATCGTTGTATTGTTAGGCAGATACTTAAAAACCAGGATCATTTGACAGCAGCCAAAATAGTTTTGAGGTACTTACAAAGAACATAAGATTTTATGCTCACATACAGAAAGTCAGACCAGTGGGAGATCATTGGGTATTTAGATTCTGACTTTGCTGGGTGCCTAGACAGTAGCATAGTATGTTACGTAGCATCCAATTAGGTTTTATGATTGCATAATTTTGTTACGGGGCTGCGCATTGTGAGTGGTATAAAAATGCCACTATGGTTGTTGTGTGACAATAATTCAGCAGTCATGTACTCTAATAACAGCCGTTTGTCAAAGTCGAAGCACATCGACATTAAGTTTTTTTTGGGCTGTTAAAGAGAGGATACAGAATGGTCAGATGTCTTTAGAGCATATTGGGACAGACTCCATTATTGCGGATCCGCTTACCAAGGGTTTAACACATAAGGTCTTTCACAAACATGTTGTTCATGTGGGGGTGTTACCCTTGGATGATGTGCAGGTTTAGTGGGAGTTTGTATTTTGTTTGCTTTTATGTATGGACACATATTCAGTTTTCTGCAGAATAAAGTTTAAAGTTCTTTGGTTCCATTCTGTGTTTATGTGTTTATGTTTTGATCTCCATAAGGTTTTAAAGTTGGACCAGTTGAGAATAGGCATGTTGTAATCACATTACATGTAATTCTCATGCTATACATTCATATCAGATCTATCTCATTGATTATGTTAACATTTGTGATCATTGAAGGTTTAGTTGATTTTATTATTGCGAAAACCGCTTTGGTTCTGTGTTGATATGGTCATGGACGAGATTGGTGAAAAATGACGTTTAATAAGATAGTGATTATGTGCTCCTAAGGTTTTGTGTAATGTCTGAATGTATAAAGACATATTTGGCCCAAGTGGGAGATTGTAAGATCATTTGGTGGGCTGACATATGTCTATGAGGAATTTCAGACATTATGGCTATCTTAACGTAAATATCTACTTATGTGATTGCATTTTGAGATATTACGTCATTTCAGATGGTATGGGATAATTTTGAAATGTATAGATACCGGTACGGAATTACAGACTCTTTGATGGGTGGAATCCGTAATTGTCCTCATTATAAAATGGTAGTGGTCCCCGGGGTCGTGCAATGGTTGTCTGAGAGGTTGGTCTCTAGGGTTTTCCTCTTCCCCATCTGAGAGAGACCTCAAGCGCGCCGCACGTACTCTGGAAGATCCTACCGCGATCTACCGTCCCGTGCAACAGTTCAGATGGATTCAGGTACGCTTCCGCTTTAAGTTTAAGGTTTTGTTTAATTCATGATTTAGCATGAGCATGATCCTGTTTTGATTAGGGCATACATATTTGGTTTTGTGTATGCATGAGGGGAGAAATCCCAACAGATACATCCGGCCACGTCTCTTTCTTGGGGTATTTGATCCATTTTGCTGTATATCTCATTGGAGGACGTCTATGTCTTCTTCCGGTTGAAGTGTTTGAAGTGCCCGCCTCGAGTATATGGTCACGGTGATGGTGGCAGCCATTGCCGCACAGAGCCCAAGACAGTTGTAAATGATCTGCTGCAGGGAGAGGAAATACCGCTCGTTGGACGCATCTGCAACGGTTCTGATCAGAATCCCGCTGCATTTAACACACTGAAATTAATCAGATGAAAGGCAGCACAACCAATTTGCAACTTTCTAGGCTGCAAACAGTGGGGCGGCTTGTTTCAGCTCAAAGCCATCTCGATCTGTCAAATCCCATTTTATACAAACGAACGAGTCAGTTCATGATAAAGGTAATGTACTCCTCATCTCATTCAGTCACTTATTTATCTTTTTCCGGAAATTCTTCAGGAAGGCATAAGGAAATTTAGCAACTAAAAATAAATACTTTAACTTTTGAATCTTGCGGAAACAAAACTAATTTTTCCTTGGTTGACTAAAAGAAATCCATGTCCTTTTGTGAAGCCAAATGCCAAATTAGTGATTATCTCTTATCTTGCCCTTTAAAAGGGATAGAAATATATTTTTGTAGCATAACTTTCTAGCGTTAAAGAAAATAACACATTCACCTTACTAACTTAGATATTCGTCAAAAGAAGCTCTCTCATTTTAGTTAAACATGTACACATGTTACTGAATCTAGTTAAAGATGCCGACACAAACTAATGAGCATAAGAATTATTAATGATGAAGGTACTCTAGCCATTTTATTTTATGAAGCCAACTTAAAAAAGTGACAGACAGAAGTTTAATTGATGGAAATTCATTTTTATTGATATCGCATAGTATCAGGTGTGCTAAACAACATCAAATTTGTTGTATAGGCCACTAAGATAATCAATTATTTGTCATTAGAAATTTGAAGACCACAAATGCATGGCTACAAACCCGTTGAACTGCATCTTGCTTTCCCTCCCTTCATATGATGTTTTCGCCAGCAAAAAAGAAAAAAATATGAATATCGGCAGTGTGTGAGGAAAAGGGGAAGGGAAAAGACAAACGATCGACGATAGGAAGCAAAAGGTCGGGGCAGGGTGGAAGGATTAGAAAGAGGAGGAAACTTCTCATTTGTCTAACCCAACCGAAATTTTGTAGTACAAAGGATAGGTTGTCTGTCTTTAGTACATTTTTGCTACATTTATAGATCTGCTTCCCACTCTTGCAGTATTAGGAGGAAAACCAGTTTCCTCCCTGTGAGATTATTAGCAGGACCCAGCCTGAAGTGCCAATTAGCTTGAAGCTTTTGAGGAAATAAACCCAAAATCCAAGTTGGATGTATGTGTAGTTTTTAATATTTCATGTGAATCATTGAACAACTTTATGGAGAAGATAGGATATTCAAAGATTGAAGACAGAAAATTTAAGCCATAAACAAGTTAGATCCTATTTTCAAATTGACTTGGACCAGAACTAGAACCACCTGGACAAAATAGACTACCATCATTCCGTAGCACAAAGCACGTTAATGTGGGCCACAAGATTGAAGCACGAGGAGAACTGATTTCAGTTAAGTAGGAAGTAAGATGAACTCTTTCCAGTTGTGTCTCATATATGTGGCATTAACAAGAAGAGACAACGAAGTGAAGCAAATAGAAAGTGTACAAGAAGTGTATTTCCAAGTTAAAAGCACACATCCTACCACGGACCATATTCCCGATTCTAGACGCATAATGTCCCTTGATTTGCATGAAACTAACTTCGGATCCTTTTGTGCTGCTACCTATTACATCTCACATATTTCAATAGTTAAAGGTCCTGAGAACGATAGCACTATAAAATTAGAAAGATCAGAAATCATCTTAACTGGAACACACTCAGGAGCCAGACAATATCTGTCAAAAGAGACTACAACAAAGGGATGTTCTAGTTGACATTTTAATTGACTGAGTGAAGAAGTGAAAGATCTCCGCAACGAGGGCTTAGCAGTGAAGTTGATTGATCTATGGTTTAAATTAAAAAAAAGCTTGTTGAAGGCAATTTTTCCTCAATGGTTCTCATTTAATGAGTCACAGTGACATTATTACTACCATAACAGATTTTTCACGTATTTTGGTAGCATTGTAGCCTATCTTCAGCAAGCAAAGGAATAGCACATCATTTAAATGCAGATGGATAAAAATGACCTTTGTTGCAAGTAAAAGTAAGGACTAGTTTTCAATTGGCAGGCCTCAAGAATTTTCGTCTAGAACTGCTGTATAAAATAAAGAGTGTAATAAGAGTTGGAAAAGCAGAAAAAGGAAACAACGGCACATTTTTTAAGTGCAGGAGATTTTGAGCACAGCTGCAAGTTGTGTTTAATTAAGTGAAGTTAGCCTTCAAACTGACAGACCTAAACAATTTTCTCTATGAAATGCTGCAGAAAATAAAAGAGTGTGATAAGAGATGGAAAGACAGAAAAGGAAGCAACAACACCATTTGAATACAGGAACAATTGAGCTAGTTACAAATTGTGTTTACTTAGACAAGGGTTTGTCTTCACTTTACAGTCCTTGGAATTTTCTCCCATAAAATGTTGCAGAAAATAAAAGGCACAATAAGGGACGACAAAGCAGAAAGAGGAAGAAACAGCTCATTACTTGAGTGGAGGAACACTTGAGCAAGTTGCGAGTTTGTGTTTGATTAAGGTCAGTATTCAATTGACATGCCTAAAGAATTTTCCTCTATAAATTTCCACAGAAACAAAAGAGCGTAATAAGAGATGGAAATACATTTGCACACAGGAAAAACTTGAGATAGTTGCAAGTTGCATTAAAGTAAATAACAGTTAGTTTTCGATTGACAGACATAAGGACTTCTGTTATCTAAAATGTTGTAGAAACCAAAAGAGCATGATAAGAGATGAAAAAAAAAACAAACCGGAGGCACTACCTCAAGATGGCATCAGATAATTGGTTCAGGATGTTGGAGCTGGACAGCTTGTCCATCATCAATAATTTAATATGAAAAAATGTGTTTAAAGGCCAAAATGTACAACATACATATAAATGCTGCTATCACTTGGAGTCTCATGATGAAGCCTACGCAAGCTGGTACCTCCACTCTCCCTCAAGGCAGTCACTCAGTAATGAAAATTTTCCCCCACTCACATAAGGGTATGGTTCAAATTCTCTGATGTGTTTCTTTTCCAGAAGCTAGCGCATAATAGGGAGGAAGTCCATGTAGCTAAAAGGAAAACTCAAGGCATGAACGCACCTTATTCACAAGTGTAAAAGCCACATGGAAAGAAAAAACAGAAAGTTTAAAAAGTCCGGAGAGCAATCACTAAAACTAAACATATAGTGAGCAGATCTTCGGAAACGCCTGTCAGGCATAAGATGCGTCAAGCTTAAAACATGACTAAATTCCATCCCTAAAAAGAAGAAAATTTTCAACAAAGGCATATAATAAACGCTAGCAAAAGAAAAATCATTAACTGATTCCCATTCCTGAGACCTGATTTATCCATAGCACCACTAACCTGTAGATTGTGAGAAAAACTTCTAGGATAATCCCAACCAAAGATCCACATATATATGGACCGTATTTCACATTTGTTGCAACAACGGCATAATTGAAGACGATGTAGGGAAAAGGAGAGATTCTAAGCAAAGTGACAGCTCGAAATTGATCAAACCAGCTTCCTTCACCTGCTAGTCTAACAAGTGCAGCTCTCTTAGGCCATCTCTATAGTGATAACAAGCAGAATTTCAGATCAGGTCTTAAAAGCTAATTATGTGAAGGACATTCACTAATTCCATAACTGAAACAGGGAATAAAGACTCACATGTATGCTTTCACGAAACAGAGAACCAATGAAGTATGGCAAAGACATGCCAATGCTCGCCCCTGCCATGATTAGCAAAAATCCATATCCATAACCAAAAGTTATCCCCGCTAGCCACATGCAAGGAGATGATGGCAACAAGAGAGCCGGACATATTGCTATAGAAGCAAAAAGCAGAAGCCCTAAGGTAGGTGCACGAAATGTGGCAGTCTCCCAGTTCAAGATTGGTATAACCACCTACTCATTAGATGGTGAAAAAGAATTTCAGAGAAATAGTAAGTGAAGAAGTAAATAACAGCTTTCATATCATAATACTTGTGGATAAAGGAGAAAAAAAAAACAAACTTAGCAAGGATAAGGGAAATAGTGGAGCCTATGTGCAAGGAGATGAACTATTATGCTAATTTTGCTTTATGTATCATTACCTATTCGTGACAGAAAATTCTCACATAACTAAAACGAAGCTAATCTAATCTCCTAGCCTTCTAGGCTTATCTTAAAAGTAGTAAACTGAGTTTCAGTATATAGATACTAGAGAGTGTTCTAACCGGCGGTTCACTGGTTAATAAACTTTATTTCGAATTGAGCTTGGCCATTTCTAAGTTCTTCTGTCCTTTACTGTCCTACATCATTTACCAAAATTAAAAATCCCTCCACAGCCATTTCCAATCAAGCCAACTAAACTCGCAAATCAACTCTTAAGCCAAGTAGTTCACATTTTACTGAAAAGAAAAAAGAAAAAAAAAAAAAAGACAGCAAAAGAAGGAAAAGAACAGGCGCCAATCATGTTTGACAAAAAATCACACAGCATTCTCAAGAAACTAGGCGCACGTTTAAGATTGCCTTTTAGAAGTTGCACAAATTCTTAAAAATACTCCAAACATGGCAACAAAGCAGCGGAAAAAATAAACTACTTTGCAAAAAGAAAGGCGCCAAAGGCAGGTTATGACTTATAAAAGCAACATTCATGCCTCGTAGTCTCAGAGGTCATAACTTATTCTGAAACTGAAGGACAGGAAAACACTTGTATGTGCCCTCGAAATAAATAAGACACAATATACAAGGTCCACAAGAGATCATAAATTCTCAAAATACAGGTGAAACAAAGGGGCAAAAATAAATGAAACTCTAAGGTGACGTGAGATGCCACATTTCGATAATTCGATCATTCTCCACAAAAATATTGAACAAAAAACAAGACTATGGAAAAGCCAAATGGTAAGTTAAAATTGCAGAAGATCGACAGCGAAATTAAAGATGCATGCATTAATATTTTTGCTGATTCAATTGAATTGGATCGCTGAATTGATGAATTAGCAGCTTCACCGATTATGTTTAAATTTTGAACTTTCAAACACTATCTCAAATAAAATAGTGTTAAAAGAATGGGAAAAAAAGTTTAAAAAACCCTCGTTTGAGTGTACGTAAAGAAACGCAGAAGATATGGCTAGATCCATGGTGACTGAACTAATACGCAGGCAACCGTAGGCCATTGACCAATATCACATTTGCTAATATACCAAATCCAAAATGACCGCCTTACCTTTGATATAATAATAAATGCTCTGGTGGTACCGGTTTCTAATCCAATAAAGAAATTATACAGGCGAGACTCGAGTGGTTCATGCAAAAGCCGATGAGTTACCACGAACATAAGGACAAAAATTCAAGTGTGAAACCGTGTTGAATTCGGCTGCGCGGTGCCCACTGCCCCACTTGTTCTTTCTTTTAGAACTTTTCGTCGATATGAGGTTGAAGCACATGGTGGTATGATCAGATCTGAAATAAGATTTTGGTTTGTGGAATGTTAGGCTGTAATTCCTTTAACTCGCTTTGGACGTCAGGCCCAAGTCCGTCCGCAAGAGGAAGAACGGACAGTAGTGTCTTCACTCGTATAGGGTAGATGGAGACGTAAAGTACAATTATGTGGTGGGATCTGAAATAAGAGACCAGATCTAGCGAGAGAGTGGAAGGGAGGGAGAGGGAGATGTCTTCCGTGTGGAGATCAGGGGCGTGCTTGAGATGCTGCCTTCTGCTGGTGGTGGGCGTCTTGGTGCTTTGTGTGTCTGGGCCTGCACTTCTGTGGAGGCTTAAGAAGGGTTTGGCAGTTGCCAGGACTGCCGGGGGTTGCCCGCCCTGCGTCTGTGACTGCCCTCCTCCTGAATCACTCCTCAAGATTGCGCCAGGTGCTAACCCGACCTCTATTTCTTGTTTCTTTCATAACAATCTCTTCTGTGATCTTTGCCTTTCGGATCCAGTGTCTGTATGCTATAACATCTGGAAATACCTCTCTCTTTCTCTCTCTCTCTCTCTCTCTCTCTCTCTCTCTCTCTCTCTCTCTCTCTCGCGGTTTGGGGTTTTTTTTTGGGTTTTGGGTTTTGAGGCGCATAACGTCGTGACGAGATCTTGGATATTGCAGATGGATGGCTTCTTTCTTTTCGCATGTTTATTATAGATGTTCTCGCTCTATTGATTTGGGCATTCCTCGGTTTTTTTTTTCTTGCCCATTAGATTTAAATCCTCCTTTCCTCTTAGCCTGTCGGTGTTAAGGCACATAGTGGTATTAGGAGATTTTGGTACGATAGATTTTGCCATATCGGTGATCTAATTGGCATTACTTATGCATCTGGTGCGGGATCATCCAGTTAAGTACGTCCCGCTTAGTTCATTTTTGTCTTTGATAATGCCAATACTAGGACTCAACGTTCGTTAAGATTTTTCTTGTTTTCGTGATTTATCTAATAAACTTTTGGGCTTCGATATGGAGTGTTCGTGGACAGAGCATTTGCCGCATGTAATTTTTTTCTTATGTTCTACAAAGACAGGTCAGATTTTAGTTTCATTCAGGAAACTGGGTAATAATTTTCTATGTGATGAAGGGATTGATTATATTTCCAAAGTGGGACTAAAAATATCAAATAACACGACCATGAAGATGATATAGCTGCTACAAGTTGCTTTCAAGCATCTTCCTGTTGTAGATTTAGCAATTTGTGGTACTTAGATGCCACATTATTTTATCTAATCTTGTTTCCTCCTCTAAAATGAAGGCCTTCTTTATTCGAAGATCTTTTAGCCTTCAATGAGCGAGAAAGCTCATATAAGCACATGTCTATAGAAGTGATCAGTTCGCAGAAATTAAGATGTTACTTGATGTATGATAAGGAGAATCTGATGCAGCAATAGATCTGGACGCTCTTGTAACTTTGTGGCTTTACAGACAACATTTGTCATGTGCAATTAAAGCACCTGAAGATGTGGAAACATGGCACTTGGTTTGGCACATCTTCTCAAGTGACCGTTCCTCTCTTACTGGCCGACAACCCACGTATGCCACAACAAAATTGAGGATTTTGGAATACTTTCACAAATGAAAAGCACATTACAAACCCTAATTTTCATCCTAGTGAACAACATTGTTTTTGCAGGTTATTGTGACCTAAAGGTTTCCTAAAGGTAGCACTGATGCAACCGTAATGTTTTAGGTTGTAATTACACTTGTTAATGCTCCCAGCATTTCATCCATAAGTAAGACTCTCTAGGAGGTATTTGAAGTTGGAAGATTCTGTTATAGGCTTCAGGACTCTCTCATAGGTATTCTCCCACATCGGAACTGTAAATCCAATAATAAGTTGGGAAAAGGAATCATATTCATTGGTATCCAATTTTTCTTTAGCACCTCAACAAAGTGTTATATGCTCCTTTTATTATCACTAGCCTCATTTTGAAGGTTTCGCTTGAAAATTCAAAGTAGGAGACTTGATTAGCGGGATATTTATCTATATGACTGAATGGTTGTCTGACTTCTTTGAATTTCTACATGCATTTTAATTTCAACTTTGATATGTCTTTGTGGGAGTATTTTTTCTTTGTTTCATCTTTTTCTTATACTTTTCCTTTTAATATTTTGCAGGGCTGGTGAACCTTTCAATTACAGGTTTGTGATGGTCCCTTGAGAAACTCTCCCTGTATTAAAAACTCTGTTAGGGATAAAATGATTGGTTTAACACTTCCAGTACTTCATGTTTACAAACAACATGGTTCATGGTTCATGGTTTTCAAACATGTTCATAGTGTAGACTGCCAGTTTCTTCTCTTTTATTTTCATTTCCATCTGCAAAATTTACTTCATATCAGTTTATATCTGTTTCCGATGCTGCAAAATTATTTTGCCTGTTCGCTTCATTTTTGAACTTATGTTAGCATTAAGGCTTGTAGCACATGATTTGCCCAATGGATGTTTGGACATGATGAAGGGGTGATGGTCCAATTTTTGGACTCTATCTCCTTGATCAAATCTCAAGATCTATGACTGACTCTAATGATTTCACTCTCTTGTTTTACAATGCTAAAACAAGTTTTTTTTTCCCTTTAAATTGTGGCATTGATGCATAGTTTGATGCTTATTTTTGAGGATGCTTAGCTGTATGTTATCTTACTTTATGTTGCTAAATGTCAATCAATAGTGTGTATATGTGCAGTTAAACTGCTCTAGTTACAGAAGCAGATACAGCTTTTCACATGTACATTCCTAAAATTATCCCAATATCACAGGCCAACTCTACCCATAAATCACCAAGGATATCATCTTCCATTAGTATCTGGAACTGAGGCTTATAAATGGTTGGAAGACATTAAATTGCTTCAAAAGCAATTGATTTTGTAGCTTATTTTGCTTTCACTAGTCCTGCTGCTCCTGCAGAAGTTACAATCCAACTATTATTGATTAGATCTTGTTTTAGTGGAAGTGTCTGCCTGAACCCGTTGCCTATGCATGATAAGATATAATCATATTATAGGTGTGTGTATGTAATGCACATGTACATGGAGTAATAATGATGAAATGACTGCCATATGCCATGTGAATTAAAATAGAATTTGTAATAGATACTTTAAGTCAGATAAGCTTATTGTGCTCTCCTAGAGGCGATCTATATTGCTTCAATTGTGAGATGCCTAAGCACCTCTTGGAGTTGACTACAACTTCAAATTCTACCCATATTACTTTGTGATGTAAGTCTGGGGCATATCATTTATCATCTCTATCTTGGTGGTAATTTTTTTTCTTGCTTGACATATTTTGGTAAGTGGTATGCTTATCAATCACAATATCCACTAAACAGATTGTGGGAAGCATGATCCTGAGCTGAAGAAAGAAATGGAGAAGCAATTTGTGGATCTTGTGTCGGAGGAATTGAAACTTCACGCGGCTGTTTCTGAGGAACATAAACATCACATGAACCTCACACTTGTAGAGGCTAGAAGGGTGGCAACAGAATACCAAAGAGAAGCAGAAAAGTGCAATACAGCGACTGAAACCTGCGAGGAAGCCAGAGAACGATCCGAGGCATCATTAATAAAGGAAAGGAAAATAACAGCCTTATGGGAGAAAAGAGCTCGTCAGCTGGGCTGGGATGGCGTGTAACTGGAGAGGTGGATTTCCTGCATTTTACTGTTCTTCCAAGTTTCCTTCATGAAGGTGGGGGAGGGAACTGTATATGCTTCTGATGTTCTATCTAAGCTTTCTCGTCTGATAGGTGTAGTCAATGGCCCTTCTCCATGTTTCTGCAACCTTTCTAAGACAGGGGAGAAGGTAAAAGGAAAAGGAAGAGGAGAAGAGGATCTGTTGATGTTGATAAACTAGGGGAATGTCGAGTCAATTATATCTTACATAGTGTGGTCGAAAAAGGAGAGCACGGTAGCCTTCTATGGAGTTAATGTCAAGTAGAAACATTTCTCAGTTGATTAGGGAGGCAAACTATAGGCTTGTCTTCCATTTTTTGGAAAGAAAGAAATTGCATTCACATTATCAAGCTCATTTTAATATTCTTTGGCTGTTTACTGTATTTTGTTTACGGATACCTGGATTGGTCTATTTATTCATTTGCAATATTACATTTATATGCGAGGGATCAGCCCAGATTTTCAACTTACAGGGAGAGACTTCCATCAAAGCAAAGCTGGTGATGGGGGGCTTTCCCTGTCTTTTGTATTGAGAAGTTCCATTCTGATAAGTGACAACTCACCATACGTATTACCTTATAGTGGTGGGTTGCCGCCTGCCGGAGACTCGACCCAGGGACTACTCGGATTGTTAAGCTTCCATAGATTATTATTGTTATTATTATAATGCTGGGAAGTCTTTGTTTTCTCGAAAGTTTTGTCCTTATAGTTATCAGAGGATGATCAAGGGAAATAGATATATGAAATAAAAAGGATTTTACGATCGAATCCATCTTTTACATTAGTACTGCGTGTCAGATACCAAGTTTCTGTTACATACCTCATGTTTTTTTGGTCTCATTTAACATCTTCTAAGAAAACCTTGAGGTCCCTGAATAGAAGACAATTGCAGTAATTATATGGAGGTCCAATGTTCACAAAGTTTGGCAACCAGGAATGTTCTACTGTCTATTTTAAAGTAATATTTCTGATTTTGTGGGCCAGGACGCTAGACTCAGACTGCCCTTCCACTTTCCTCTCAGGAAAAGTGATGACCTATATTTTCAAACACTATATTCTTAAAAAATAAATCTGATGACCGAGTTACGTTTGTTTAGGTGGCACTTATTAATTTACTTTTCTCAAAATACTAAACTTGCATTAATGACTGCCGTCTTTTTAGCTACGTTGAAAAGGTAGGTGGATGATGTAATATAATTATAATTGATTGGGCCAGCAGCTCTTATAGGCATTGAGCCGGCTCGGCTCGGTTCTATAAGGAGTTGAACTTGGGCTGGGCCGTACCCTATGACTGGGCTTGGACCTATTAAAGATACGACATTCCTCATATAAGGTATGGCTATGAAGAGAGGAAGAAGCTGACCTACAACAAACAACAAAGTACATGTTTTTTTTTTTCCATCTTCCATTTCACGATTTTCACCGTTCAAAGTGATCCTTTTTTCAGTTATTTTTACAATTAATTCATTTAAATAATAATAATATTTTTCTAGTTGTTCAATTTCCAATTTTGCATGGTCGCTTCCCTCACTTAGTAAGGTGGTTCTGTCTCTTATGCGATGCGAGAGAGTGTGAACGCTCGTTCCCCTTGTTGACATGAGAAGACCCAAAGGGCGCCCACAGTTTCTTGGCATTCCTTCCTCTCTATGCACAGCAAAGAATGTTCAAAATTTCAAATACCTATAAAAATAAAGTGAATAATTTTAACTTCTTGTGAAACTAAGCATCCGAATTAAATAAAACAAGTTAAATAAATTATATATTCTCAAAGGTCCACAAAAAGTCGGCGAGGCAATAGGATAATGTTCAAAAATACGATTTAAAATTTGGATTCTACAGACTAGGAAGTCAAGTTTTCTATGTTGCTGAAGACACACTACTTTTTTAGAAAAAAGTTGCTACAATCACACTCTTATCAATTATCTTCACTTATCTTTAAATACCCAATAAAAATTATTGTACATTTTATTGCTTCCTGATATTACTGAACTAAATAAATATTTAAAAAATCATAAAATTAGATATACCATCTAATTATCAGGAAAAATTTTCAGGGTCCTTTTGACATGGGAAAAAGGCACGAAGAATGAATAATTTTGGCGTTTGAGAAGCCTTTGATATGAAACATTGCAAAATTTTGAAAAAGCTCAAATTCTTTTGCAGCTTTGCTTAAATTGCTTGTTGGTGAGGCAGGTTGAGTTTGTACGTTATTTTTATAACTTTAGGTTTGATTCTGACAATAAAAAAAAGTAATAAAACGCGGGAACGTGAAGACCGCGACAGACCCATCCTTTTTTAAATCGATGATCAAAGAAAGCCAAAGCAGCGAGGAACAGTCGATTGCTAGAGAGACTCAGGGAGATATATATATATATATATATATATATATATAAAATTATTTAAAAATCTCATTTAAAGATAAAGAAATTTTAAAAAATATATATATATATATATATAACTATTTAAAAATCTCATTTAAAGATAAAGAAATTTTAAAAGATTGGTGTGGACAACTCTTCACACCAGGTAGCCAGCTCTTTTGATATTAAGGTGGTTGTGTCACTTATGATATGCGAGTGTCAAAGCCCATTCTCCTTCTTGACGTGTGACCCGAAGAGCGCCCACAGTTTTTTGACATTCCATCCCCTCTGGGGACCAGCAAAGAGTGTCTAAAATTTCAAATGCCTAAAAAAATAAAGTGAATAATTTTAACTTCTTGTGAAACTAAGCATCTGAATTAAATAAAACAAGTTAAATAAACTATATCTTCACAAAAAAAGTCCACAAAAAGTCGGCGAGGCAAGAGGATAATGTTCAAAAATACAATTTTAAATTTTGATTCTACAGAGAACGAAGTCAAGTTTTCTATGTTGTTGAACATAACTTCTTTTTTTAGAAAAGTTACTGCAATCACACTCTCATCAATTGCCTTGGCTTATAAATACTCAATAAAAATGATTGTACATTTTATTGCTTCTTGATATTATTGAACTAAATAAATATTTTAAAAAATTATAATTAGATATACTATCTAATTATCAGGAGAAATTCTGAAGGTCCTTTTGACATGGAAAAAAAGTACAAGAATGACTTTGGCGTT
This sequence comes from Nymphaea thermarum, assembly GCA_011799765.1. NCBI lineage: Eukaryota > Viridiplantae > Streptophyta > Magnoliopsida > Nymphaeales > Nymphaeaceae > Nymphaea > Nymphaea thermarum. The sequence goes on along the minus strand of JAANDH010000245.1, from coordinate 216,360 downwards.
GAAGGATGCACCGTTGTTATCACTGGCACCGATGCAGCTCAAGACTCTAAGAGAAATGAAGGGCGTTCGGGCCTTTTCTGAGCGGTCGAATTAATATCTCTTCTTCACCCAAAAACATTGAAAAAGCTCAAATTCTTTTGCGGTTTTGCTTAAATTGCTTGTGAGGTGAGTTTGTACGTGTTTTTTATAACTTTAGGTTTGATTCTGAAAATGAAAAAAGTAACATAAACGCGGGAACGGGAAGACCGCGACGGACCCATCCTTTTTTAAATCGACGATCAAAGAAAGCGAAAGCCGCGACGGCAGTCGACTGCGACAGAGACTCAGGGAGGGAGAGAGAGAGAGAGAGAGAGAGAGAGAGAGAGAGAGAGAGAGAGAGAGATTGAACGAAATCAGACGGATGGATGGACTCATCAAGATGAGAAGGGCCCCATTCCCGCGTTTTCTCTGAAATTTCGCCTCTCCCGAGCAGCCTATAAATGCCATGCCTTTGGCTGTCGCTCCCCATATTTCTTCATCTTCTATGCGTTGCCGGCCTTCGGAGAAGAGATAGGCGGATATGAGGGCGCAGAAGCGTGCCGTTGGAGATTCGGAATACGATGAAAGAAAGCGGGCGAAGAAGCCGAGGACTCCGGACGCTGCAAGGTATACCTTTTCCAAACTCTGATCGGAATTTCACCTTCGCGACTTGGAGTTGAGTGGTTTGATTGTGGGCGAGCTTCGGATTTATGGTTAATTATCTTGTTCCTTTTGTTATGGATTGTTTTTCACTACCTTGTCAATTTGAGCTACTAAAGTAAACAGAGGGAAAAGGAACTTCAGCATACTTTGTGGCGGAAGTGCGGAGGAAGTTCCTTTTGGAGAAGGTCTGGTGGAACTTGAATAACGAGAAAGAAATAAAGATATGGTGGAAAGCCTTTAGGAAGTTTGAGCATGTCTATTGCCCCTTCTCCGACCTTTGTAGACATGGAGTTGCTTTAAGATACAGATGGTTTCTCTTTGGGGACTCAGAAAATTTGGCATCTCGGGCACGCTTTTAGGGTGATATTTTTTTGTCTAATTGATGGGATGATTATGAAATTATGGTTTTCTTTCTTCTTATGTTTGTAATGCATCAAAGCCTAGATATGCTAAATTGGGACCTTGAAGTGCATCATATACATATTATTATGCAAATTCAGCTTGAACTTCTGGGAAGGTTTGTTTTACCTGCTTCCATCAGATTTATTTTTAATTATTTGCGATAAACAGATGCGAGTAAGATTTGTTAAAAATATTAACAAGAAAAAGGTTTGCAACATGGTGACACTTTAGGGATTTATTATTTTTTATCAAAAGAAATTCAACAACAATATATTTATCATGCCACTTGTTGCATATCTCTTACCTGTTTCTGTTAACATTGATTTGATTCATCTGTATCTTGCATCTGATATTATTTGCAGTGTTTTTATGCAAGCTTTATTGGTGGATCTTCTTCGTCACCTTCTGCCTTCCTTCAGAAAGATTGTAAGTTTTTTATCTAACGTGTGTTATTCTTTTTATATTTGGAGTCCAGCCTGAAATTTTGTGTGTGTGCATGTGTGTTTGCCCACGCTCTTTGGCAGGGGTCCATCACAGTGAATGTTAAGCTAGTTTTCTGTTAACTTCTTGCATTACCACGTTATTAAATGTATATGTCCATGCATTAATCCCAAGGGTTGAAAAAAAGTGTTTCACTCTGCTGGTTGGGTCTTGTTTGTAAACAAAATTTGGTCTTGAATCAGTGGAATGAGATCTCAACTTCTCTAGCACATAGTATTTGGTAGACTTGAATCGTGAGAACTACAAAAAGCAAGAAAAGAACTGCTGTAAATAGATGTTGCTTGATTTAATTGTTTCTACTTTCTACTGTTGCTCTTTCAACTCTTCTCGAGTGATGGCATTTCTGGTGTTAAGGACAAGGGCAAATTTATCATTTAGTTTAATAACCTAATGTTGTTAATTTTTTTTGTCACTCCTGGATGACCCTTCAAATGAAAAGGAAAGGACTTTATGGTTGGAATATTGATGTGGAAGATCTATAGTTCTATACTCATAAATGATCTAAATAAAGAAAGAACTTGCAGGCAAAAGGAACCAAACTTATTCATATTCCAGAGCTCTTTGGCACTATCCTCTTGTAAGATGTAACTACAACATTCTTTGTACACAAACTAACTAATAGTTGCCGTAGTTTCTCCTCATGGTCAAGCTATGACGTGCCATGAAATGGCATTGACATCCTTTATTTGATTGCCATTTAAGTCGCCAGGAGCAAAATGAGATTCCAACACATACAGTTGCTGCCTTTCCTATTCTCTGCCTTTCCTATTCTCTGCTTCAAGCTTCAAAGTCTGCTTTTTCTTTTTCCCAATCTTCAGTTTGTGAAACACTAAAACTTATCCCCTCTTTGGAAAGGCTGCCTGAGGACAAGAGAATGAATTTAAGCTATTCTTTAGTAGTCTCATATTCTTGTAAATCTTTTAAGATTTTCAAGAACATCACAAACTATCTTTCTTCCCTGTTTTCATTTCATTTCAATGAATAAACAGGTGCAAGAAGAGCTGGAAAAGGTTTTCAAGCACTTAGGGCCTCTTATGCCTGGCAGGTATGGTTTTCTTTAGCTGCGGTATTCCTGAAAAGGAGAACAGAACGAAAGCTACAAGTTGGGATGATTAAATTTTAGAACTAAAGTGGCTTACTTTCAAAAGTGAAAGTCTGAAAACTATTTACTATCACCTAATTTTACACACAAGAAGTAGACATGGATTGCAAGCAAAAAGGGAGAACTGGGGAACATAGGATTCATGACTTCACAGGAGATGAATATTCTCCATAAGCTAAAAAGTAAAAACAGAAGAAATAACAAAAAAGAAGGTAGACCTGTGTATTACTTCTCCTATCTTAGATCCTTCTTGTACGCATGCTCATCATCATATTAAAATTCACAGTTCTAAGCTTTTAGTCAGGTAGCTGCATAAGCATTTGTTCAGTTTAACTTATGGTCTGCGGACCATTTGACCTTACAAGCAGGTTTCACAGACCAGTAAAATGTTTTGGAATTTAAAGTCATGATTGAGCATACAAAATTTCATTGTTAAATTTTCCAGGTTACCTACAAAACAGCTTCAGGAATCGGATGGGAGAAAGCTACAGCTTCACTTCGTGACATGTCTTCCAGAAAAAATTTTTACAGGGAGAAAGCTTAAAGGAAAGCAGGGTGGTGACATTCAAATCATGTTGATGGATGCCAATACCGGCAATATTGTCTCATCTGGGCCCGAATCATCTCTTCATTTAGAGATTGTTGTTGTAGATGGTGACTTTGATGATTTGCCACATGCTGATTGGACACATGAACAATTTGAAAGGCATATTGTAAAAGAGCGGAAGGACAAGAGACCACTTCTTGTAGGCCAGTTGAAGGTTGCCTTAAACAATGGAGCTGCTGCCCTTGGGGAGATGCTATTTACAGACAATTCTAGATGCTCAAGGAGCCAGAAGTTCAGGATTGGGGTAAGAGCTGTTGCAGGACAATCCTTTGGTCTTCATGTTCGAGAGGCTAAGTCAGAGGCTTTCTCTGTCAAAGAAAATAGAGGAGAAGGTATGCTTCTCCCGCTCTCCCTCTCTTTTTTCATCAGATAAAATCCTCATTGTGCTTAAATTGCAGACTCTGAGAAGCATTATCCACCCAAGCCAAATAGCGAAGTTTGGAGATTGGAGGGAATAGCGAAGAATGGGCCTTATCATAAAGCACTTACCAGGGAGTTAATCTTCACTGTTGAGGATTTCGTACGGCAGTTGGTCATGAATCCAAAACAGCTATGTAATGTAAGTTTCTCCAATAGCTGTTTTAAGATGTTTCCTTTTTTTTTTCCGACTTATTTTTTCAATCAAGTCTGCTTCGTTCCCACTGATCTTGTCAAATATTTTGCTTCTGCTTCCTTAATGACATTCTTTCCATGATTTTGTGTAGATATTTGGAAGCAAATTGAAGACATGGGAAAGATTAGTGAAGCATGCCAGGACTTGCACACCCAGTAATAAGATATATGCATACGATGATGATGAAGCAAAGAAAACTCTCGTTTTCAACAATGTCTATGAAGTTATCGGCCTTTTAGTAAAGGATAATTATATCCCCACTGAGTCGCTTCCTGGGCCTGAGAAGGTACATGTTCCATTCCTTCCACAAGCTGGCTACACGCCGTCAAAAGATGGCCTCACAAACACACAGAAATTGGTGAAATGCTAGAATACATTTTCCTATTTTCTCATTCATTGACAGGAGAGTGCATCATACATAAGCATTTTGGTGACTCCAGTGGATGGCACTAATTTGACCTAGCTGCAAGTTCATGCTTTGCAGTCTCCAAGAGATGACCATCTGCGACATATAATTTGTCAACCATCAAGCAGATGAATGCCATTTTGTAAGTCCTTCGGTATGTTCTGATTCATCTCTTCATCCGCAAGATGAGAAAAGTTGCGATGATGTGTAGCATCATGGTGCACAACTGAAATACTGCAAGTCTCTCACTTGCAATACTTTTATGCCAAAAACGCACGCATCCAAATGAGTCATTTCTGCATCTCATTATTTTGACAGGAAGAATACAAAGTTGAATATCCGTTTCTGAAAGAAATTCAGCAACCCTGTTCATATTATGAAAGATATTCTCCAGGGAAAGCAACGTTGCATCCTCAGCATTCTTTGAATAATCATAATGATAGTATGATGTTGTTATGTGACCTTCAGAGTGTGGTTTCCATTGCATAGTATTAATGTGCATTGCCTTTTTGTTCAAGAAAAGATTGTCTTAATGATGAACTTTATATTGGACTAGCGCACTTTCAGTCGAACGCATCTTTCTGGATAAAAGTAATTCCATGTGCCTGTTGAAAAATGGTTAGATGGAAAAACTTGAAAGCGACTTGGGAGTCAGTTGAAACTGCCTAGTTGATGCCCTAATCGAGCGCTTATCTGGAGTGTCATTGTACTCTGACGGGATGCCTGAATAGATTAATTTTTGAACTTATTTTTAGATTCTCTCTCCTAATTCTGACCATGTCGAAACTGGTTTTGCACAAGCAGGCTTATTTGGATTACATGAAAAACAAAGCATATGGAGATTGTATAAACTTCAAGGAGTTTGATGAAGAAGCACTACCCTGGCATGATTGCCGAGGGAGAATTATTGAACCTAATCCTGTTACTTTGGAGACAGGCCTGCCTGTTGAAGAATTCTCCATCCCTTCAATTCCCATGGAGCATACTGAGGGGACTCTAGCTCTCATGCTTGAACATCAAGCGCGGCAAGACAGTCAACTAGGAGGATCATCGATTGCAGCCTCCAGCGGCGACCCTACTGCATCAACTGCTCCCACTGATCCAACCCTTTTCATTGAGTCTGCTTCATGTTCGTCGTTTCTCCGAAAGACCCAGGTTGGAATGTTTGGATCGTACCCTCCTGTTCATCGTTTTGGGCAACATGATTTTCATCTTCGTCCTCCCATTCTGGGACCATGCTTGCCTGCTGTTCATAATGCTGGCCAGCATGTTGAAGAATTCTCCAACCCTTCAATGCCCAGGGAGAACAATAAGGTAATTCCCGCTTCCATGCCTGAGGAGCAAGCGGTGCAGGATACTCAACTGGGACAATCGTCAGCTTTAGCCTCCGGCAGGCACACTACTGCACCAACTGCTCCCAATGATGCTTTTCTTCTCGATGATTCTGCTTCACGCTTATCTTTTCCACGGGAGACTCAGGTCGGGATATCTGGTTCACTGGAAGATGCACAACCACGTTCATTTGATGACATCGATTGGGCTGAAATGTTCCCCCTGCTGGATGGCGACTTTTGTGATAATCTGTGCTTCTCGTACAGCACTCCGCAGGAGGCCGATGCAGGCTCTGAATTTTGGCCACCAGTCAACCAGCATTCCGAGAAGGCTGTTACCTCCTGGCTTAAACTCAGACTTGCCCTTCGAGCTGTCATTTCTATGAGAACATTTGCAACCAGGAACAGGACTCGGCTTATGGAGCAGGGTTGGGGAACCGCTTCGCATGGAAATTGCAGTGTATATGCTGTTTAGTCACTTCTGTAAGCTTATCAGAATAAAGTTCCAGGTAGTCTGTGCTCGTCTAGGTTGTGTATTTGGAACATTTGTTGTTGTAACATGTATGTCTGCTTCTGTGGTTGCTCAGACATGTGAATTACTTGTTTGATTTCAATGTAATGGTAGTTAAAACTTGCTTCATTCAATACTCTTGGTAGAACATTTCTAAAATATCCAGCTCCCCATAAATATTTCTTGCGCGATGCAAGAACATGTTCTACAAAAAGAATTCCTTTCGGCCCATCAAAGGTCTCGCCTGAGAGATGAAAAATTGCATTGTGTAGTCCACACGAAACCATGAGTGCCGGCAGTGAGTTATATGCAACTACAATATAAATATTCTGAAACAGCAGAACTTTTTTGTGTGACGTAGCGAAATAATTATAATGAAAAATTGTCATCGTATTCTTTGTTTTATGGTCAAGTATGTTCTTAATTATCTTGTCGTCATTCTTGTTATGTAAATGTACAACAAATTTTTGTGAAATGCATTTCTTCCAAGAAAATCAGAATTCTCAAAATCTGACGAAGGCTTTCTACTTTTCCCCAAACCGGGATTTTCCCTGGAAATTGGAGAATTGTCGTGCTAGAGAAAGGCGGAAATGCTGGATGTATCTCGTATTCTAGTGCGGGCCGCACTTGGAGGTTCGCCAGAAAACAAGACCAGATTTATGTTTCGCGGGTGAAGCCTGGCAGAAATCGTGCAAAGCGTGACCTTGGTCACGCCGGCGGTTGACTCATAGGCGGCGGGTAACTCTCCCTCTCCCTCTGAACCCTCGGATCTGTGAGGATGGTAGAAGACAAGCGTCCTAAGGGCGATCACCACGATAATGATGAGCGGCGGGAGAGAAAGGGGCAGAGGAGACCTGTTCTGGGAAGTAGTCTTCTTCTCGTTCTTCCTTTCTTTTCATTTCCTATGTTTTTGATCTTTCTCTTCCTATGAATCGTTTTTCTGTATAAGTGGTTTTCCAAATTAGGTATCATGATTAGGGTTGTAGTACTTTGATCACTTTAGAAGTGTCAGTGTATGCAGAATTAGTTTCCCTTGTTCATTTCATTATCTTTTGCCGGTGTTTTGAGGGAAGTTCATGTGGCTGGTTTTACTCGTAGATCAAGACGATTATCAGATGAAAATCTTCCATATGTTCGCTTCTTTTCCCTGAAATCCAGGTGTTCCGTCCCTAGTTGTGTAACTTGTGTTCATCACAACTTCTTGTATGAGCAACAAGGATAATCACGAATTCAGTTCTTTACCACATTGCCGGATGAGGGGACAATATTCTGTCATCATGCTGGATCTATAGATAGAATCTATGAAGAACTAGGCTTGCTGTTGCCATTGCTTCCCCTGTGAAACATTATGAGAATTGTTGGTTTTTTCTCTTTTTTGGTTGGTAATCTCATATATCATGAAGACGAAACACTCTAACATGCTTGTCGTGGTCAAGTGATCAAAGATATTATCGACTGAACGATCATGAAGAAAAATTATGGATCTCTTTTCTGAAGTGTGTGCCTCACCCAGAAAAACGCCTCAAGGCTTTTGGGTGACGCGAGGGTTCAGCCCCAGACTCTCAAGTTATAGGGAGAAATTTCTAATTTTCCACCAAAGCAAAGCTGGTGATGAATGACATTCTGTTCTGCGAGACTCTTTTCACGAAGTCCTTATCGGACGATAATCAAGGTAAAGAAAAATATGAGAGAAAAATAAAGATAACTTCTCTTTATTGACCGGAGTTTCTAAGAGTTGGAAGTTATTCACAGGAAGATTCTTAAAATTTTTGCTGAAAAGTAAATATTTGTGATATGTATGAGTCAACAAAATGGCAATATTAAGACTTGATTCAATATTTTCAACGCATTTTGCATTACTTGTTATGTAAATATTCTAAGAAAAGTACTGCATATGATAACTAATCAGTATTGGTCGGGCCAGTGGCCCGTATTAATAACGTCATTACACCTATCAAAGATATGATATTCATTACGTAAGTTATTGGTATGAATTGAGTGTGACGTACCAAATTTTTTTGTGATGAAAAATTGTTTATCGTATTCTATGTTTTATGGTCAAGTATGTTCTGAATTGTCATGATATTTTTTATGTAAATAGACAACAACATCTTGTGAAATGCATCTCTTGAAGAGAATATTATCATGCGAGAAAAAGAATGAAATGCCCGGATATATCTCGTATCCCAATGCGGGCCGCATTTGGACGTTCACCAGAACAAGAGCAAGATTTATGTTTCAGGGGTGGGGCCTGGCAGAAATCGTGTAAAGCGTGATCTTGGCCACGTCTTGCCGGCGGTTGACTCACAGGCGGCGGGTAACTCTCCCTCTCCCTCTGAACCGCCGGATCTGTGAGAATGGTAGGAGACAAGCATCCTATAGGGGCGATAACGACGATAATGACGAGCGGCGGGAGAGCAAGATGCAGAGGAGACCTGATTCTGGGAGGTAGTCGTCTTCTTGTTCTTCCTTTCTTTTCATTTCATATGTTTTTGATCTTTTCTCTTCCTTTGAATCGGTTTTCTGTTAGTGGTTTTCCACATTGGGTATCATGACTAGGGTTGTACTCTTTATTCATCTAGGGTGATCACTTTAGGAGTGTCAATGTTTATGTAGAATTAGTTTCCCTTTGTTTGTTTCATTTTTTTCTCCCGGTGTTTTGGTGAAAGTTTATGTGGCTGGTTTTACTCCTAGATCAAGACGGTAATCAGAAGAAAATTTTCGGCATGTTCGTTTCTTTTCCCTGAAATCTAGGTGTTCTGCCCCTAGTTGTGTAACTTGTGTTCATCAGAACTTCTTGTATGAGAAACAAGGATAATCATGAATTCAGTTTGATCCATGACTTCCTCGTACTTCGACTGCACCCCTTCTTCAGCAGTTCTTGCTTTCACCTCATTTCTCGCTATATTGCACTAAGTTGCCTTTCCATGGGACTTGAAAGTTCAATAATTTCAAGTTGCGACTTTCTTTTCTTCCAAACTTGTTTCGTGGTGGTAAGAGCATGACAGAGTGAAGAAACTTTTCATGAGGGGGAACAAATTATAATTTAAAATTGCAAGAGGAGCCTAAATATATTTTTTCAAAATTTTTTGTCTAAGATAAATATATATTTTTAAAAATTTACATGTAAATTTAAAAAAAAGATTTTTTTTGGGGTTGCCTTTATTTTTTATTTTAGTTACAAGTTATGTCCCATTGTCTCAGGAAAACAAGGTTCTGTTCTGGCTTGGAACATGTTAAGACGGCGGATGATGCAGCTAGAGCCTATAACGAAGCAGCCCGTATGATGTGCAGGTCGAGAGCAAGAACCAATTTTCCTTATAATCCCAGTACTTCTCCATCTTCTTCTGAAAGTTCTTGGCTCCCACTTTGATTGGGAAGCTTCAGGCATGCCAACTGGCCTCGCTGCAGCTGACTAGGCCAGGGGTCAAAGATGCAGAAGACAGCAACGACAACAGCAGCATCAAAAGTCTTGGAGGAAGCAGCGTCAGGCAGCAGCCTTCTACTTGCCTGCGCCTGGATAGCCGGCTACCCAATGACATTGGTTGTTTGGCGGGACAAGCCAACAGGCCGGCAGCAAGAGTCCAGCGGGGTCATGAACGTCCAGTCAGAGAATGATCGACAGAGCACCTCTACGGATGATGCCTACATATAACAGATGATCAATGAGCTGGTAGATTACAAAAGCTCTGTGGAGTTCAACACTTCTCCCACTGCCACTGTTCCTGCTTTCGTTGAATAAGAGAAGAGAATGGGAAGTGTTTTTGGTCCGAAACTTTGGTTTTGTAAAGCTCATCAGTTACAGTATGAATCTTTAACTTTTGTAATGTAAGCAGGGGTCAAACTCATGTAACTTTGAACTTGACTTGTTCTCGAACTCGGCTCGTAGCTCAAGCCGATCTTATAGAGCAAGTTAGAGTCAAGCCCGAGCTGGCTAGCTTGACTTGTTGTACATTCCTATTGGAGAAAGGCTTTGGCCTCCCCTCAATTTTTTTTTCTTAAAACAAATTTACTTGCAATTTTCATTTAGTCCTATGTAAAAGTTTTGAAAATTTATACTTCGGTGCCTCTTAATAAAAAATTCATGTCTCTGCCCCCCCTAATGTATGTGGTATCACAATGGTGTCTTTTACTCTTAACAGTTGAAAGTCATGGGTCTACATGGGCGTGTTGGGAACAGGCAACTTCTTCTTCAAGAACAAATTTACTAATTAATGCATTGAAAATGTGGTTCTGATCCAGATCAGAAGACAATTTACTGTCTACACTGGAACAAACCCTAGATCAGTTATCCATGCAAGTGGGTCGGATCTGACATGCATGGATATATTTTTATAGTTTAGTTTGGTGTATCCAATCAGACCCCAACTTGGCTTTCAATTTATTTAGCAGTCTCGCTGGTTGGAAATTGGAATTTGATTTGATTATGGATATTGGATTTGTTCTGGTGTATTTGCATTTATTTTTGTCAAAAAGCAGAGATACTTTATTGCATGTTGCTGCTGAAGGGAGGTTAATATATATACATTTGCCTCATTACCTTGTTTGATTTGAAGATATATGGTAGGTAAAACTACTTCATGCAATACATTTGGACAAACATTTCTAACATGTCCAACCCACCCCCTAGATATTTGCACTCGATGCAAGAAAATCGTAAATATAAATCAATATTCTGAAATAATATTATTTTTTGGTGTGACGTAGCAATGAAAAACTCGTTACCATATTTCATGTCTTATGATCCGAGAGGTTCTTCATTATCGATATCCTGATTTGTTGTTTTTATGTTTTAATACACGACCACATTTTCTGAAATGCATTCAAGAAGATCAGAATTCTCAAAATCTGATGAAGGTTTTCCGCTTTTTCCTTTAAAAGTCGAGATTTTCCCTGGGGTTTAGGGAATTCTCATGCCAGAAAAGGGCTAAAATGCTGTGTACGTATCTCAGGATTCCTGCGCGGGCCGCATTTGGATGTTCACCAGAACATGACCAAATTTATGTTTCACGGGTGGGGCCTGGCAGAGATCGTGCAAAGCGTGATCTTGGTCACGTTTTCGGTCCCGTCCCCGAAACGCGCCCTCCACTAGCACAAAAGATAGAGAAGCCGGAGAACGGTGCCGTCGCCGGAGTACGCCGCCGGTTGACTCACAGGCGGCGAGAAGCTTCCCCTCTCCCGCTGAACCGTTGGATCTGAGAGGATGGTAGGAGACAAGCGTCCTATGGACGATGACGATGACGATGATGAGCCGCGGGAGAGTAAGAGGCAGAGGAGACCTGGTTCTGGGAGGTAGTCTTCTTCTTCTTCTTCTTTTTCTTCCTTTCAGATGCTTCTGACATTTTCTCTTCCTCTGAATCTGTTAGCTCTATAAGTGCTTGGCGACAATCGGTGTCATGATGAGGGTTGTGCTTTTTATTCATCTAGTTTGATCAATTTAGGGTGTCAGCGTTTATGTAGAATTTGTTTCCCTTTGGTTCACCTTTCGTCCTTATCTTTTCATGCGCTGTTTTAGGGAATGTGGCTGCTTTTACTCTAGGCCTAAATGGTAACCAAATGATTTCTTTTCAACTTCTTTCTTTTGTTTTACCTGAAATCTATGTTCCGTCCCTGCTTGTGTTCATGGGAACTTCTTGTATGAGAAACAAGGAGAATCACCAATGCAGTTTGATCCACGATGCTGTCGTATTTCGACTGCACCCCGTCTTCAGTAGTTCTTGTTTTCATCTTGTTGCTCAAGTTGGCAGAAGCTATATTACTCCAATTCGCCTTACCAGGGTACTTGTAGTGCGTTAATTACGAATTGCAACTCTGCTTTCTTCCAACAACTTGATCCTGGTGCTAAGAGCATGACAGACTGAAGAAAACCATCGGCATTTAGGTCAGGCTTTGTAAATGAGGGACTAATATTTTGATTTTGAGTGTTGGGTATGCGTGATTTGGTCGCTTAAGTCAAACGACATTGTTGGAGATGACTATTGGCTTTATTCCTGACGACGAGGTGATGTTTGAAGGACCATTTCTTGTTGGAAACTGCTGCGGGATGGTCCCTGCTTCCTCATTTGTACTCTAGTGTAGTTTCTTTCCACTTTAACTGAGTGGTGCCATAGTTGGCTCAGTTGCTTGGTAACAGCCTCAGAATGTACCATTGGAATTCTCAAGTGCTTTGTGTACCAGAAATGTGCTTCACGGACCAATTCTTGCTCTAGAGCTATGGCGATGTGGCGAATTGCCTCCAAACTTCTGTCGACTGCCTGTGAATTGTATAAGCAGCTAAAATGAGTAAGCAAATCGCTGGGCATGTTCTTATTTCCTCCTTAGGCTCCTTTATCTCAAAGATCTCAAACCAATATTGATTGCATCACTTGCATTCAACCACACTGTCCTTGTTTCACCTTCATTTGTACTACATCTTCCTTCATCTCTTATTACTTCACAGGTTTCTGTTGCGGGAACATATTCTGCAAGCAGAGAGCACTATCATGCTGGTTCAGTATATGGTATCTATTGAAAACCAGGCTCGCTTTTGCCATTCCTCCACCTGTAAAACATTATAAGGAATTGTTCGCTCTTTGTCGTTTTTGGTTGTTAAAGACAAAGCATGGTTCCAAAAGTCTCTCTAACATACTTTTCATAGTCAAGTGATCCGTGTTTGACTTCACATCTCCACTTTCAGAATGGAGCGGAAAGCTACAAAATGTGCTGTGTTTATGAAACCTTCAACTTGTGTTGACTGAACTCCGGTAAAGCTTCTGAAGAGCATCTTAAATTAGCCCTGGGCTGGTTTTCGCATCCTTAGAGGAAACAAAGAGCAAAGAACCTATTAACACCTTCAGATCATAGGTTGTAAAGTTCTGATTAGAGGGTGCTCTGTTCTGTGCATGGCTCTCAAATGTTGGTGCTTATGGGCACTCATTCATTCCCAAAATCAATATAATTTTTATGCATCCACAAATAACTCATTTGTTTACCTATTATTCCTAACTATCCTTTTTGCTATGACTTATGATTTTGACCAAGAAAAGGCTTCTTTATTTGGAAATTGTGTTGTAGTTGCACTTTTTTTGGTCCACAGTCACAAAGATTGGCAATATTATGCAAAATTTTGTTTCAGAAAAATTGAAATGAAAAAAGAAAATTTCTTATCTTATTCTGAAATATCGTCAAAATGGAAATATCACAAGAACATCATGAGTTTTATTAACGAATATTTTTATTTTTTTACACCTTTTTTGGGTTCTTTTAACATTCAATAACTATTTTGAGTTTTTATCAATGTTATAAAAAAACTTGTAATTTCATAATTTTCTCTATTTTTTTATGACTTTTAATTTTTCGAATCTGAAGATTTTCCTGAGAAAGACCTTGCCAACAAAGCCTGATTGTGATGTCTGTGACTATATTTGAACTGTTGTTTCTTCAAGGTCTTCTAAATTAAGATCTGGTAGAATAAAGAAAAGGATAATTTTATTGGCTAAATTTAAGTCTGTTTTTAAAAGGTACATAGACTTGCTTCTGTGGAAGCCTTTGTTTGAAGCTTCTTCAACCTCACAGGTTTTAATACTGGGCCATCCTCTTAACGGTCTTCTTGGCATGGTCCTTCTCTGCCATAACATTGTCAAAAACAGTATGTACACCAAAAGGGAAGATTTAGAATTGTTGAAGGCTTGAATCTAATGTATGAGATCATATTTTGACCTGTATATGGGAATGTAGTATCTAAGGAGAGTGTCATCTCTTTTCTAAATCTCAACAATTTTAGGTGTATCAGGGAACCTGAACCAATTCTTGGACATAGTAGGCAGTTGAATTTTATGCTACTTAAGATTCCTAATTCACTTCTTGGATTCATCCTTCTTATAACTATATGTGGTCCAATATGTCATTGGTGGGTTTTTCATGCCTGGATGGATGCTAGTGTTCTTGAAGACAATAATGGTAAGAATCTCTAGACTGCAGTTTCTCATTTTAATATTTGATTGCAAAAGGAAAATGGAGAATGATTGGCATGGAAGTGGGAAAGTTCAAAAATTTACTGGAGCTATGGTAAACAAAGAAGATCGATATCGAGCAGTGAAGGAGCAGAAAACCCCAGATTTTGTGAGGTACTCTTCTGTAGGCACAGAAATATGTATGAGTATTCTGTTAACTTTTTGGTGTTTCTATAGTTTCAGACCTTCTACTGCTCATGCGCTGCTCACGTTAGCTGCTGACTTAGCCTCAATAGTGGTGGTGGTTGTTCTTGGCATCTTCTTGAAGTGGTCATTTGTGAATAATTTAGTTCAATTATGGCATGTTCCAGTTTATCCTCCAAAATGTAGCTGCATATGACATATCCTTGTCCACCATAACTTTTAGAGTCTGAAAAATCTAAATGTGGTTACGACATTAAGTGCCTGTTATTATATATGCTGTTATATCCACATGTTTTCTCCTTAAACAATTTTAGGTGGGTAAATCTGATTTCTTCTTTTAGATGCTTCACTTCCTCTTATGTTTAAGAGCATTTATACTTTGTTTTTTTTGGACTGTTAATATTTTTCAGGCTTCAGCTGTAATTGTAGTCCGTGAAGATTGGGTTATTTCTTTTCTTTTGGTGAATTATGAGGCGTGGAACATAATTTTCTAATACCAATAGCTTATTTTTATTTGTCACATTTCTCTTCATATCTAAGTTTTTTTTTAAATAGTCTTCAATTTGTTGTCTGAAAAAGAACTGGTGACTAGTAGTGTAGCAAGACCTAGAAACAGATGTAGCTTCTTGTTTTATAGCTTAAATTGGTATCATTCCATTTTGTAACTATGTAGTAAATTTTTTTGATGCACTCTTTTATCTGCCTTATTGCTTCATGGATATTCATTCAAATTCAAAACTAAAGATTTACAAATTCAGATACTGCATCAAAAACCATAATGATGAAACATTCAGATCTTGCAATAGAAGCACCAAAATCAAGATTTGATTCTGTTTCTTAAACTTAAGCATTGGTGCACTATAGTGGCAGAGGAAGGGAAAAGATTTGGAACTGCGTTTTTATGCATAGTTTGGTTGTAATACTTAAATTCTATGAGTATGTCAACTAGGGCCATAAGACACCAATGGTCATGATTTGGTTGCGTTGCTTGGTCTTTATCTTGTTTCTTCTTTCCTTTCTTCCTGCAGTGCATCTAAAGGAGCTTTAACGGTAGATTTTGTGCAAAGACTTATTTCAGCGATGGAGCCACTTCTTCATGAAAATGTATGATCCTTTAATATCTAGTCAAATGTTTGATTGATGTGCACTAAAATATTTTTGAGCTGAATACTGTTTCTTGAGTAGGTTCACTATCAATGGTTCTCAACGAGTCATCATAGCGAGTGGCAAGGAAAAAAAAAAAGTATGAATTGTTCCCTAAGTTGTCTTCCAGCTATACTAAGTGTGCTGAAAAGCAGCAGTGCCCCTTCTTCCCAGCATACTGTTGCTTTTTTTACATATTACTGGGTTGTTACACAGACTGAATTTCAGAACCCCATTGACTATAACTAGGTCTAGTTGCAATTACAGAAGGCACTCATAGTGCATTCTGGAACATGATGGGGTGCTGGAACTTTACTCTCATTCTTGTTTTGGAAGAAAAGGAGTCTGCTGGTTAACCAGTGGTGCTTCTATGGGTCTCTAGAGTTCCAAAAAGGAAGCTACAAAAGAATTGCATTCCTTGATGCATTTTTCAACGTATTTGACCCTAGACAGCAGAAATCTAGGTTTATATATGTTTGACTCTCTTTGTCAAGCTGTAGCATTTTATTTGGAAAGCTCTGTTCACACCAGTGCTTAACTTGTCAAAGTTACTTCAGAGTCTCAACTTGCATATGCATGTTAATAATGTTGCCTCCCTTATTGGTGTACTTTTATATTGAACAATTGGCAAGCTAATATAAATGATCTGTGGTTGATCAATGTAAAAGGTGCCCACGGCAGTACCTCCAACCCAAGATGGAGATAGAGCTGGTTGGACAACTAGTCGTGATCAGTTCTTTATCAATTTGTTGCTTGAACAAACTAATAGAGGCAGAAGAACTGAGGTGGGGTTCACAAAGGATGCCTGGAAATCAATATTTCTGGCCTTCAACAAGAGGTTCAATTTAAATTATACCATTTCTCAGTTAAAAAGTCGTTACAGAAGACTAAAAACCCAATATAGGATGATCAAGGCTCTCAGAAATCTTAATGGATTTGGATGGGATGATGAATTGAAAGTGGTTACTGCATCTGAGGATGTTTGGGAGCAGTATATCTCGGTAAGTTCTTATTGCAGTCAGTTTTTTCTCTCACTATACGTGACTAGAAATATTGCATCAACTGTCACGAGTGTTTGTATTATGGCGCGCTATTCACATCTTGCAGGAACACCCAGACGCAAGAAACTACAAGAGCAAATACTTTCCCTTCTATGATGAATGTTCCATTTTATTTGATGGTAAGTACTCTGCCAAATTATTTCCATTTGTTTAAAACTTTAAATATATAAACGAACAAAAATTTTTGTATGCAGGAAAAAGAATTGAAGGGCGTGGAACAATGGTTGGAATGCATAATGGGCTAATGCACGAGGACGTAAATGCAGCAGCCAACACAGACACACTATATTCTACCGATGAAGCGAGTTCTGAAGATGCAACACCTTATGAAGTTCTTGAACAGCAAAAGCATGGTGATACCACATCATCCAGCAGCCATGAGAAAAGGGTCTGTTCAAGCCCGAGGCATAGAATTGCTGTGGCATTAGAGAACATAGCATTTGAGTTTGCTGATAGTCGAATAGTGCAAAAGATGGCCTCTGAGGATGATGTGTCTTTTCGACAATGTATGATAGAGCTCCAAAACATGGAAGGGTTGGATCCCGAGGATTGTGTCAAAGCAGTCACTATTCTCAAAGATCCTCTTAATCGAGTTGCATTCGCAACTTTGAATGAAGACCTTCGTCGAAGATGGTTAGTTAGTGAACTTGATCAATTCAAATAACCAAGTTTTGGGGGAGGGTTTTGTTTGAGAGAGTTTGTATTCTGGAATTTTTTTTAGTGAAGAGGCTTTGGTGCGAACACTCGACCTTTCTGTAAAGATTTTGTTGTCTTGTTTTGGTAACTGTTGGCTTTCTCTGAACTTCCGATTACCAATCTTATCCATTATAAAGCACATCAACGCCTGAAATTCATATTTTGAAAGACTTGTCCAAAAAGTAAAAAAAAAAAAACGTTGTTACCACAGCCAATAGTTGCTTAATGCAAGTGTACGTGTTTGTATAAGCAAACCTGTTTACGCACTATTAAACTAATGTAACCTTTCAACGAAGGAAAAAGTAGTCAACTACAGCAATGATTCTGTCCATTACTGATATTTTAAAACATACAGCAACAACCGTTGGCCTCAAGATTATGTAAACGAACTCCTTAAAAGGTAAAAGAAAAGACTCTGAGTAGCAAAGCACTACCAACGTCTGCGTAGAAAATGAGAAGAACCCTTCTGTGGCATAAGCTTCTCCGGGGTGGAGCTAGACAAGTTTGGTCTGAAAGTAATGGGTGAAAGCATCCACATGTTGAGGGAGAAGCCCTATGGTTACATTGATGCCCCCTTCCTCATTGAAGTTCTCGGTAAGACACGCAGCATATGGAAGAGCAGGGGCCATTTCGTACATGCATGTTGGACGTCCTTGCCCAAAATCAAGCTTGTGGAATGGGCACATGGACAAGTCATTGACCATGGTGAGTTCCGTCAATGGAGGGAGAGGCACTTGGGGAGCATCAAGTGCCTCCAGATACTTCCTGACATAGTCATCTGTGACTGATTCTTGAGCTGCTTTGATCTTGCCAATTGTCTCGTCCAAACTCTCTTTTTCTAGGTCTCCAACAGTGCATGAGACAGAAGCCAGTACGTATGCATTGCCACTGAAGGCTTCTGAAAGTGGTGGCACCAACTTGTTCCTGAGGTTCATTGTGAATTGCAGGCATACCTTCCTCTCCTTGTCAAAATTTAGCGCCTTGTTTCTTGCCTGTTATGGGTGAAATATGTCATCAGTTGAACCTAACCAGTTGAAAAGAAGATTTGAGCAAATTGGAAACCGAATTTGTTCAATCCTTGAAACAT
Organism: Nymphaea thermarum; assembly: GCA_011799765.1. NCBI lineage: Eukaryota > Viridiplantae > Streptophyta > Magnoliopsida > Nymphaeales > Nymphaeaceae > Nymphaea > Nymphaea thermarum. The sequence goes on along the minus strand of JAANDH010000245.1, from coordinate 198,084 downwards.
CTTTGCTCTAAAAAATTACAAAACGTTACGAGATGAATACCGGTATTTGAACAAGGATCTTGATTTTTTTCCTTACAAAGGACGCATAAGCTGGCATAAAGATTTACACGTCGTTTTAATTTCATCAAGTATGATGCTTCTAGGCGCGTATACTGCACGAACAGAACACGCTGATTAAAGAACATTAACCGTCATAGCTTTTAAGATTAAATGTGGTGAAAGTCTCGGATATGTCATCTTCCGGTCACATCTTTAAAGGGATACTACATCCATAATGTTGGACTAATACAGACTTTCTTACGCAAATTCAATTTTCCACTAAATAAGCAGCATCATTGCTCATGATATTAAGTGGGGCGATGAAGTTTCTTGTCTCTTTATGAATAAGATTTGACATATTTATGATTTTCGGCCACATATATCGTCGGTGATCGCTGACCACTGATATACGCTAGTGAAAATCTCCAAGAATTTTCGAAGTCTAGTCTGACAGATCATGTGATCGCTGTAGAGAGATCCGAATCTTTGAAATCACAGTGGTGAAATATTTCATCACGAAGGAATGCATTCTTGAAAATGTTTTGTCATCCACCTACCCTCGTGCATAAGAGAGAGAGAGAGAGAGAGAGAGTACCTTCCATAGATGGGTTGCTACAACTTCAAATGTGGAACAGTTTCCATCAAGCCCTATTTCTCTTTTGACCCCGTCAATGAATCTGTCGCTCAAAGTAAAAGTTCTGAAAACATAACCGTCGTGCAATGTGCTGCCGATCCGTGAGTAGTTGCATTCTCCTGCTGTTGTTTCAGGTCCATGAGCAGATGACATTGCCTGTTCAATCAATTGAATTAGATGATAAAACGGCACGACCATCTTCGTCATGGGATCACTATTATCATCACAATCATCACACTCTGTGTTGTTCTCATTATTTTCAGCCAGCAGCAATTGACTCCTATCGTGCATCGGCTGTATAAGCATGGGAATCACATCTGATCTTCCTGATGTTAACAGAGCCCATGCAGTTAAAAATTTGAATTTTCCCTGACCATCGAACAAGGAGTGGCTTGTACCCACACCGACTGCAAACCCTCCACAGCCAAATCTTGTTACCTGCACAATTGATAAGTGGATCACGAGATGCGTCAATTTTCCATTTACTAATTCGATATTTCTTGATAAACAGGGAACCAAATTTATGTGACCTGGCTTTTTGGCGCTACCAAATAGACAGAATGAATCTTTTGTAGATAAAAAACAAACTCCTATGCAATCTCAGCTATGAGAACGACTTGGGAATGGTCGCGCATCTGAGAATTATGTGAAAATCAAGACCTGCTTATGTTTGGGCTGAACTTAAGATGATCATGAAACAGGCAGGCACAGATTTGCCAAATTAACTCTCGGCCTCTGTCATTTTAACTAGTACAATTCTGTTCCACTTGACTTGAGGTGCGACATGCCAGAACGGCCTAGAGTGCAGCTTGTAACATCCATGTGTAGACATTGATACATCTAAGATATCTGTAACATGTGCATGTATACTTGGGTCCAAGTGCTACTTTATGTCTTAATTCATCACTATTTGAGGCACGTCTTAATCTAAATTAAGGATCAGAAGCTTGGGTCAGATTTGGTTTGGTTAATTGTTTCACCAAATTGTTTAAACAGGTCCTCGATTCCATTAGCTCACCTGAACGACAGTTAGAGGCATGTCAGAGAAGTAGCCATCAAGTGGTGGCCTATGAACAAGCTTCTCATAGAATGGGTTGTACTGTGACAAGTCCCCAAGCTGTGGTATTTCGACCGCTGTGGAAGCCTCCACTAAGAGTGCACCCTTCATGTTGCAGATGATGTCAAGCTTTCCACTCTCTTGATTTGTGTGGAGCCTTCCAGCTGCTGGGTACCAATAAAACAGTGCCTTCTCCAATCCCGTCTTCATCTTCTGGACTATTGACTCAAAATCATGAGGAGCTGTTCTGTAGAAGAAGATCGTGTACATAAGCATGGGGCACTTCCTATCGATATTGGAGAGGGACAGGAGGTCCCCATCCTCTCCTTTTGCAAGTGGGAGAGGGTCTGGGCAGACAGAAGTGACATTTTTTATCGTCACACTCTCAGACTCCATGGATGATGATCCTAAAGGTAATAGACTACCTGGCTTCAAGCAAGAGAAGCAAGAATTCATATATATACACACACACACACGACTCCTCTCACTCTCTTCCTCTTGGACATGGACAACAACGTGCGAAGGATTGCTGCCCACATTCTGCCATAATGAAGGACAGAAAGTGAGAAACAAAAAGATCGAAGAGAGCCAGAGATTGTTGTTGGGCAGCAGATCTAATTAACTACTACTTCTTCCCACTCCGTTGCTTGATGATCACCAAGACGTGGTGAAGGAGTTGGAGCGTCAAGCCAAGCACGTTCTTGCAGTTCGCGTGCCAAATCGCAAGCACTCTCCGCTGCTAAGTCAGAGTCCTTTCCATCAGTATTTTTTGAGGAAACTTTTCCTGGGAAAAAACTCTGGATCGATTAGACCCAATTGTCCTACGGATTTTGTTGCCGAAATATGATGTGTGCTCAGAAAATAGCGAATTTTCTTTAGCTAGTCTGAGAGAGACAAACAGCATGGTAAGAAAATATGCGAACTCTAGCATCGTTGAGTACATAATTTTATGTGGGTTCCATTGTTATATTCTGTTGGTGACAAAATCCAATCGCACAGCTTATGATTGCTTCTGAAATTAAAATCCAGTCCCATTTAAAAAAAAAAAAAAAACTTGCAATTCGTAGAAATGGAGCATCGGTTTTTCGGGGTTTTTTCTTGAAATTTTAATTTCGAAATATTTTAATTTAATTTTTGCTTATCTTGAAATGTCTCGGGGAAAAAAACACAGCCTAATTACATATATGCAAGGGCAAATAAAAAATATAAATGATCTTTTCTAATGTTGTAAGAAATTAACCAGAAAGCATTGCCGTTATCGAATTTACGATCGATCGGGCTCAAATTGTGAAATCAGACTTTTGATTCGGATTTCAAATGTCTTTTTTTTATTCATAATTGAATGTGAATCCGAATCGGAATATGTGAACGTTCAAAAAAGTGAAAGAACACATCATATGTGAATCCGATCCGTTCTCTTTCACCATCTATAACCAAAGTTAGAAGTACCAAAGTCAAATATCGCATCAAACTTAAATATTTGAACAGCAGATCTAGTTGGCAAATGTGAAGAGCATCAAGTTGGAAGCCTTAGATCAAGTCTCAACCCTGGATCATTCTGTTCTTCGAACTTTCTTACAGTGCTGTTGTCTGCACTAAAGCTTTTTAGGTGAAGTCCAGTTTGGAGAAAAAATAAGTAAAGCTTTTTAGTTAAATTCCATTTTCATTTGTTAGAACATGCATCTTAAAGACATTGCATGCAAGTAGACTAGGCGAAGCTGAACCTAAGATAAGTCCAGTAACAGCAATAAGCAAAAGTGTATATTTCATTTGTTAGAACATGCATCTTAAAGACATCAAGTTTATCAGTTTAGCTGTCTCATCCGACCGATAATGGTCCGCCGCCGCCAGCGAGTGCACGAACAAATTATAACACCTCCGCTTGGGTATAAGTGCATGTTATCATATGTGGAATTTTGTGTTGTTACTTTGTTCTCATCATTCCATGGTTGTGTCAACGGGCTGCGTCACTTTTGGCTCATGTCCACCAATATAACTCTTGATTCGTAAAAATATTGTTGTGTTATTACCTTATTTAAGTTATTTTTACATGAAAAAAACTTAATAATAAACATAGTGTTCATTAAAGGTTTCTATATGCCTCCTCCCTCGGCCTAAAGAAGGGGGGTGGGGGGAAGGAATACGCACCCACTTAATGTGGTAAGTGGTAACCATGATGCTAGTATTTGTGTAAAGCTCTTTCCCCAAGTCTTGCACATGTAAGTTTTATATGATAGAGAATACAGAAAGAAAACAAAAAGATGGTTTTTTCCGATGTACAAAAGCTGAAAAGTCCACAATCTTAATTTTCTTGGCAGTTTGCATACGAAAAAAAAATCTTAAATTTTATATATTTATGGACATTTCAAGACAAACATAAATGGTGTCGATTGGCTCACACCACAAACATTCTATCTCTCTCTCTCTCTCTCTCTCTCTCTCTCTCTCTCTCTATATATATATATATATATATATATATATATATATATATATATATATATATATATATATATATATATATATATATATATATATATATATATATATATATATATATATAAGTGGACAACGTTACGAGCGGGACAAAAAAATGAAAACATTTTTTTACTACTTAAAGGGGTATATTGGTCATTATGTAAAGACTGAAAATTTTTATTTCTATCAAATCTCGAAATTTTCATTTTGCAGTTTTTTTGTTCCTATAAAAAGTTTCTTTTGGTATGAGTTATGTATATTTTTTGTTATTATTAAAATAATACATGAAATTTTATACATAAGAACGGTGTATATAAGTTTATAACCAGCTTCGTGTTATAGCATGCGTGCTTGTGAAGCAGAACTTGTCTCATTCCGCCCTCTTTTTTCCAACACTCTTCATCTCGGCCATCTTTGTTTGCTTTTCGTGCAGTTCCTAAGCTTGTCAGTCACCAATTTTCCTTTTCTCCAAGAACAATCCCGCACCTTCGCTTTTATAGATGCTCATGAACCATTCCCTTAATGCTTTGCCATATATGCCATATATTGTTGCAGACTGTTCTTCAGGGTAGAAATTCGGAGGTAGGCATGTGCTCTAAGGGATTCTTTGTTCCACGCTTAGCTGATATGTGCATTTAATGGCATATTGCTCTTTAGATATTGACTAGTATGGGCGTGCTTTGAACATGCCTTCTACGTGCAAAAATGGAGGCATCTCACTCAAAGCAAAGAGGAATATATACTCGTGAAAGTGACGACTGCGTTCATGCACGAGCGAGTTTATGCCTCTCATCTGGTTGTTGTGCATTTAGATCTATACTAAAGCTTAGGTATCAGAAAAGTTCAGAGAACTTTTCCTCTTTCATGGAAAAAGAAAAGCTAACTACAGGCCTTCTTACCATATATTATGTTGGCCTTACTAGATATAGCAAATGGAAAGTGTTCTTCATGGCCATCAGTAGTTGTCTTAGCCATGGCGGTCACCATTCATCAGATTCCGAAGGATAGGCTGATCAATTTGTTTGATGCAGCTCTGCATTCATTTTGACGCATGACTGTAAAAGCCGCCTAAGCTCAGGCAGATTTTCACTGCAGCAGTAGTTCATGTCTTCTTAACCTGCCCAACTGTTTTTTCAAAGTAAAGCTTCTCTGGAAGAAAGTAGAAATTTATTTCTTAATACTCACACGTTGACGAAGAGCCCAGAACATACAGAAGGCAGAGAGAGCCAGAAGACTCACCCCAAGTCTGAAACGTTCAGTAGCTTATGTTGTCTTTTTTAACCAGCTCACCTGTTTAAAACGATATTTTTTCATAAAGCTTCTGCGGAAGAAAGTAGAGATATGTTTCCGAATATAGGTTGACGTACAAGAACGAAACATACAGAAGGCAGACTGGAGGACCGGAAAGTTCCCCCAAGATCTGGAATTTTCAGCTCAAGAAGCAATGGGCCTGCAACATCGAAAGACCTATAAAAATGGCACATGATCTAACAAATCTAGACTTGAGTTCAGGACCTCAATCCTTAACAAGAAGCAATCCAGACTTCTCGGTTGGAAATTCAATTTGCACATCTTCAATAACAAGAAAATCTTCCAAGTTCAGCACCACGGATGACAGAACTCTCCCATGAGTCCATGACAAGTGTCTGATTTTTCATTGAACTAGGAACTTTGATTTTCAAGGGCATTGTCAGGAAAATATTGAAAGTTAAAGCAGCTGTAAGAAAATTTTCACACAAAAAAGTTGAGACTTCATATCCAAAATTTTGTAGTCTCTTTGGAGACATCCGAGGAAATTGGAACGATGTATCCAAAATTTGTACTGGCAGAATAATCAAACATTCTATATGAAATCTATAAATAAAAGGTAATGGAAGCACAAAGGCTTGATACATACAGCTACAAAAGCTATTACAATATGATACAAACACCTTCAAGCATCATTTGATGACAGATGAGACAAAAGCAAAAGAAGTACATTTCAGTTATATCTCTCAACAGCATATGGATCATATTCCTCTTGTCCATTGATGAATCCAACATCACCCTGATCCTGCACAGACAACCATGATACACATAAATAACAGGTTGTCAAACATAAGAATGTGTCACAAAGAAAGTCAAATGCTGACATAAGACAAGTAAGCCCTCATAGAATAAATTATGGGAACCATCAAAATGTGTTGCACCTAAAAAAGACAAAGGTAGAGATTTGGCTATGGATGTTATGTTAAGGCCACTGATCAACATATGGCACACTTTCATGAGAGTAATACTTAACATAATCTAAATTCCATATGTATTCATGAAGTGGCAGCTGTTTCTCAAATTACAACAAAAGAAAAGTGAAACAATTGGCTAATGCTAATACAACATCAGAATAACTACTAGAGAAACCAGAGAAAGATGATAATACGTATAAATTCGTAAGACAGCCATTATATGGTGCTCCAAAAACTTTGAAGGTGATCTCCATTTACATTACGAAGGAATGACTTGATTGGCCTAAAATCCCCCCATGCTGGTTATAACTTCAGGCAGGGTGCTCATTTCAGAGCAGATCAAGACTATGCCTGACGTCAGAGGAGAAATACTAAACCAGTCTACAAATAAATAGGTCAGATCACAATTCAACTGCAGGCAATTACCAATTTTAATCGAGAAACATACAAGTTGACTAAACCAGTCTAAGAATATTTTTTGACTCAGTTTGCCTCCCCATTAATGAGCAATGGAATGCATAATGAAGTGTTCCTTCCTGGACAGAAGGACTGCTTACAATTATGTTACATATCATGCCTTCCAAGTTTTCCCCTAGGATGGAAGTATAGAAACACGTTACAGTCCAACTGTTTTGGGCTTTTTGTTAAAAGTAAAGTTCCAAGTATTCCCTAATAAGAAGCAGAGTCACAAGTATTGGCAATATTTCCAAAATATCATGGCAAAAACACCAAAAATAAGTGAAACTGTGAAAGAGAAAAAGAAAATATTGCAATCTTTTGAAAATATAACCAACAAAAAAGAAAATCACAAAAACATCACAATATCACTGCAAAAATCTTCATGAGATTTCCAAAAGTATTTTTTAATATAATTAATGCTTTTTTTTTTCCTTTTAACATCTTAATAGCGTTTTTAAATTTATGTCAATGTTCCTGTAAGAAAATTAGAAATTTATAGAAAATTATTTTCCATATTTTGTTTTTTTAGTTCTCAAGATTCTCCTGGTAAAAGCAAAATATCTGATTGTTAACCAAGAAAAACCTTGCCAATAAGAACCCGAAAATGATATCTCTGACCACGTTAAGAAATTAATAGTATGTTAAATAAATGATCTCCGTAAACAAGTTATTATGAAGACATGCATTATGTATATCAACAATCATATCTTGCTTGAGAGATGACTGATAAATTTGAAATTCTTTTGGATGCAAAAGGTTTTCTCTTCGATGCAAAAAGTTGAATTCACATATATTAACAATTAAAATCTACATACCCAACACTTCTGACAATTACAATTGTACCCATGTACATGGCAATATTGCAACTACAACTGCGATCTTCACCTTTGACCTGTATATCTGTACAGTTCAGAGTCGGTTAAAATAACCATACTAGCATTCTTGGCCTGGCCATTGTTATTAAAGGTTTAATAGTAAGTTGTGAATGAACAGTGGCGTTCCTATAGTTGGTGGATACTGGATATGATCTCAAGTTGCAAGAAGTGATTCCAGCAGCAATTTTAGATACATCTGATTCCTCTTTTTTCAGCTTGAGGTTGTGGGTCTAGGTTCCAGAACCTGAATCAAATAAGGCCTTAGTTGAGAATCAAGATCTGATTGTTGTATTAATTATGCATGATGAAATGGAACCTTTTATAAGGTATGTGGTTAATGATGCAACCTATGAGCTTTTGAACAAAGAATAAATGATGATGGAAGCTCAGACTATGTACCACATCCTCATCAATGTCATCAATACAATGATTAATAGCTAGAATGCAAACTTCTACCATTATCACCAAACAGCCATAGCAGAAAAGCAAAGAGGAAGGTACCAATACAACAGACATACATTACTTGAACAGGGGAGAATCATGTTTACCCTTTTTAAAGCTGCATTGACAACATCGCCCAGACAATTGTAACCATCATCCTCAAACATGCCCGAGAACTTTGTTCTCCTTGAAAGGTGATTGTCTATCTTCACTAGTCCATCGGTTGACTGCTGAGTCTCAAACTGATTTATAGAGAATGGGTTACCCAAAGTTTCCTGACTACCCCAATCAAGATTAACCTTTCCATCCAAAGTACAATTAGTTTGTGCTGGATATTGGGCACCATGAGCTATAAGGTGGTGATCTTGGAAAGTGGTATGTAAGGAGTTGGCATGGCCAGGCTTCTGTATGTTCCACTCTTGCTTCAATGCAGTGTTAAGATTCTGTGTTATACTTCCACCAGTAGGGCTTAATGAGGAGAGCTTTGAAGCATAACCATTGCCCATGGAGAAATGTCTCATGTTTCCATCACTAGCAGTGGCCTGCGGCATAATTGGCTGTCTTCCAACTATTGAATTATGTGAAGTTGCTGCCAGTGGACTGCAGCCAGACAAATGAAGTGTGCTGGCATCTGCACATGAGGATTGCAACAAAATGTTGTTTCTAACACCAGCTGTTGAATGGTCATCGTCCTTCAAGGGTTGAGCCACAGGCAAAGCAGTTGAATATCCTGTCAACTGCACAGCATTATATCTATCAAGATCAGGTATATGAGAACTTATGCCAGAACTGACCTCAAAGTTTTCCCGATTGCTTGTGGAGTGGACATCCCTTCCCCTATACTTTTCCCCATGCTGCTGCTGTTTTTGTTGTAAAAGCTGTAGCATCAGAGGATCATCCGGAACATTAAGAAATGGGCTACTAAAAGTTCTGTTAGCCATTGCAGGAATGCTGAAACTGGAAACATCTGATGGTTGATACTGGGAGCCTGAAAATGGTAACGAGTCATCAAGTAATGTAGTGGAACCACTAAGGTCGGGAAGCGATGATTTGCTCTGCAGGCGGTCAAGTTCCAATCTTGTGGGCAATCCCTGGAGTAAATTTGCATGCTGACTTCCAGGAAGAGGAATATGGCTTGACTTCCCCAATTCATCAAATGGATTTTTCAAGTTGCACATACGACCAAATTGAACCAACCCAGAACCAGAAGAGTTAGGTGCACTCATTGCCAAATTGCTACTAGAGTTTAAATTGCCTAGAGCTCTGGCTCCTTCTTGAAAAGATGAAAGTCTGGTATTAGAAAGCTGCCCAGTCAGGCCAAGGGAATGAAAATCTCTAAAAGTGCCCATGGAACTCATCGATACAAAAGAGGAATCTCCAACTCCTAAAGCAGCATTCATATTTCCCTGCTGGTTTGCCACATTACTGATCCTTTTCAGGTAAAGCCTATATTTCTGCAATATTAATCATCATTGTTTGTAAGAAATAGAAGTTTGAAAATGTTTATTTAGCAAAAAATATAGAAGAAATAAGGTTATAAACTTTGGTTACATTTGATTTAAAGGAATTTAAAATTTGCAGAGAGAAGGGATAACAAGAAAGTATCTTTCCTGAAGGTGGCTTGCAACGTTTTCTCTTGTCAGCTTCTCAACATTCATAATATCAAGTATCCTCTTTGGAAAAGCTTCTGCTTCCACCAAAAAGAAACACATAAAAATGGAAACCTGCATTGTAAATGTCCTATGTTTTAAAAGTACTGCAAATGCCAATTTTGCAAGAGCACTTACTATCTATTCCCAATTGATTCACAGCAGCAACAAATTTCTGATGCAACTCTACAGACCAAACCACCCTTGGTTTTTTCTGTGTCATCTGGTCCTCATTTTCATTGCCATTTTCCTCTTCATCATCATCATCTTCTTCTTCAATGTTTCTGTCTCTTCGTTTCTTAGCTAATTTGCAGTTTATATGTGCCTGTCCTGCCGCATTTTGTCCCTGTGCACCATCAGTGCCATGGGAAAATTTGCTATAATCTTCATCATTGTCCTTCTTTCTGCGATCTTTTGACCCCACCTTCTTCTTTCTGACCACATGTTGCCACATGTTTCTAAGCTCCTCTATGCGGATTGGTTTCAATAAATAATCACAAGCTCCATGAGTTATGCCCTTCATAACAGTGCTAGTTTCACTGTTGATAGACATCACTGCGATGAAATGTTGATGCAACAAAAAGCAATTAATCAGCAAAGGAAATACCGGATAGAAGCCCCAATAAAAGTTTAAAATTTAACAAATAAGAGAAAAATCCTTTCCCATCCTTCAAGGAGAGAATAGAGGCTATGTCAAATGAAGTTGCGTAGGCAGTGAACAAAGGTGGCGGTGGAAATTTTTCTTTGTTTTTCCTCCATAGTCATCTTCCCCTATAGCAGACTGCACATTTGCAGGCATCGTAGATAAGACCTTTGAGGTCAACATTACAACAAGCAAACATCCAAGCCGAGTGTTCAGCTCATGACATACGTTTAGAATGATGAATGTCACAAGTGGCCCCATGCCGGTGAGCGTATCCTTTTGTGGGAAAGTAAGCAAGCAATAAGATTATGTGGGATAAGCAGTTGTCATCTAAGACTAGAAAGCACAAGTGATAGAAGTGCAAAAGAGCTTGCTGTATCGATGTTCATATGAAACATGAGATGAGGTATTCTAAAACTGGATCTTATAAGTTTACAACCAAATTCTGGGACCAAAAAATGAGAAATTGAGGCTGAAATATTTGTTATCAAGTTCAAGTATACAAGCCAACTAACAAGATATGAAGAAAATATACAGAAAACGAGGACAATATCATGGAGCGAATAAGGAACAATCAGGTACATACTTATCACAGGGAGGTCCATTTCTAGCCCTATGAGCTCCAAGAGTTTGAAACCATCCATATCAGGCATGTGCACGTCGCTTAAAACAAGATCGAAACCATCAGGGTTTTCCCTCAGCAACTTCAAAGCAGTGATCGCCTGGGAAGTCGTAGTAACTGCGAGGGTAAAAATCACGGTTCAGAATCCAATCAGATGCCTAATGTATCATTCAGAAACCACACAAACCAAACACCTTCGATTCTGAAAATAGAAAAAAAAAACCGCCAAAATTTTTCAGAGCAAGAAAAAGCCATTTAATTCATTCACAAGAATGTCCATTAGTCATACCAAAATAACAAATTCCAGTAACACGAATCATATGCGACAGAGCTAAGGTCTTTAATATTTATCAACAGAGAAAGTAAATCCAAAGAGGAAGAGAGAGAGAAAGGCCACGGGTAACGGATTTATCTTCAGAAGATCAAAGAACATAGCTAGTTCTTAAGATATACAAGGGCGCAACCAGAAAGAAGACCAACCATGATACTGGCAGAGATGCAGCAGACTTTCCAGCAGTTTCAGGCATGTGGGGTCATCATCAACAGCAAGAACCCGCATACCAACAGGAAAATCATCGTCCTTCTCACTCCCCGGGCAATCCTCTGCAGTCATCCTAGTTATCCTTCCACAGCACCAAACTTCTCCTGGAAGCTCTTTCTCTTTCTCTCCACAAGGAACGAAACGTTGCTCTTCGTGTGCTTCCAAAGGCCCCCAGATAATCCACCACCCAAGAAGCAGATATAGTGTCACAATGCAAAAAAGCAAACCAGCACGCCCCAACAAAAGAGGAGAACAACCAACAGAGGGGGAAAAGGGGACAGGAGAAATGGGTCTCTCTGCTACCAAGGGAAGCTAGCTACATGCATAAAAAGAAAAAGGCTGAGCCTATGAAACGTGGACAGGGTCTCTCTCTCTCTCTTAAACTCTATAACCGAAAAACAGCATGAAAAATGAGAAAATCCATCCTTATCTTTGTGACTGATCACTTTCCCTAGTGTGGCAAAGGGCAGAAAAACGTATGGAAAGTGGAAACCTGGGATCTAGGAGGTAGCTTAGAGAGAGAAACAGAGAGACAGAGTAGGCTTTCTTTTGAGCAATACTTTATGTTGGGGCGTCAATTATTGACGTTTAAACAGGAGATTTGGTTTTCGAATGAGGAGAAACAATGTAACAGCAAATCAGTGTCATTAATGCACCCTGCTTTTGTAAAATTTATGCTCTGCCTTTTCTCTCTTTGTTGCCAATATGGAGATCTCATCAGGCTCGGCCCGAGCTGAAATAAGATCCGAGTCTTCTTCTCCTGCGGCTCCTTTTGCTATCCACTCTGAACACTCATTAACTCCCAAACTAATAATAAACCTGGACTTGCCAGAGCTTGAGGGACTCATACATCATCCGCCTCTGAGCAATCAATTCCCTCTCACCCATTTGAGCGCGACTTCTTTTGCTTAATACAATTTTATTCATGTGTAAAAGCAGAGAGAGGGAGAGACGATTCAGAGGTGAGAAGAAGCGAGACGGTCCGGTGAAAGGCAGAACGGGAAAGAGTGGGGGGAGGGATCATTCGCGGGGAGAACCACTCTGTCACCGCCACGTGTCAAAAGCTAACACATTTGTGCAGTCCCCGATGAAGATCTTCAATAAGAGGAGAGAGAGAGAGAGGTCGGGGCCCAGTGGAACGTTGACAGGTCCATGCCCACCCAACAGAAATTAACTTAAATTTTGAATAAAATAGAAACATGTAAAACTGCAAAAAATATTTAAAAATTCCCCAAAATAATCCGATGTGAGAGAGAGAGAGAGAGGGCGTACGGAATACGAACCCCCACACACGAGCCAGGCTGCTGCCTGACACCGGCAGGGCCTGGATATTCTGCGGGCCCCACTCCAGCGCTGCCCTTAGAGAGAGAGAGAGCAGCGGCAGGCGCGGGCGCGCGTGCACCAGCCGTGCTGGGAAAAGGACCGTGTAGGTGCGGGCTGGGTGCTTTATTTTAATCGGGCGCACATTTTTTTATTACTTTTAAAATATTAATAGCCAGAGACCAACATGCCTTTTCTCCTTTCCGGATTGTTTGTTTGTTTATTTTTTACTGTTGAAAAGCTGTAATATTCTCTAGTTTAGGATGGACGGAAATATTTAAAAATCATGGGTTTTCTTGTACTGACTTGACTGCTTTTGTTGGCTGACTTCTTGTTAACCACAATGTCACATGTGCTTCGGCTTCTTCACCTCTTTTACTTCCTCGCGTTTTCCTTTTCTCCTCTTAATTTTTAAAACTTCTCTTAGTGGTTCAATCGATGGGCATGGAGAAATCCTCTGAACCATATATTCACTCGGTAGATCTTCTCAAGGGAATCCAAGTACATCCTTTTATTTATTATTTACTTATTAAGTTCTTCTTCTTCTTTTAATAGTTAATGAGATTGGTGCTTCCCGAAGCATGGCATAGCAGAAAGGATAGTATACAGCAAGGATGTTGCTGTAAGAACCGCGTGATTGTGCTCACGATCGAAGCAATTCAACAGCTCCAGTAGGATGCAACCAAAAGGCGGCCATTCTTTTCTTTTCTTTTCCTTTTCAAAGCTTAATTTTCAGTAGGATCTGGTCATGCAGCTTTGACTGCTGCTTCCTAAAACAGCCAAACTTTTGTAGGCTTCTAAGGTTCCTGCACGCAGTAAGAGATTCAAAGGTGCAGGAATTCATAGATCTGCAAGATATTTCTGAAAGAAGGAAAAAAAAAAGGTACCAACAACAGTGGCGGCCATGACAATGGTGCCAAGATGATGTATGTGGGAGGAAGATGAGAGAGATGCTATCTCAATTCATACATGAAATTTTCTTTAAGAAGTTACTGAGGAAGGACAATTCTATCCTCTTCTAACTCTCTTCTGCAATAGTGCTTCCATGGAAGTGAGTAAAATGTTGAGTGTTTCAGAAAGCCATGAGCATTGAGTTGTCCATTTTCAGGAGAACTCCACGACAGCCATTATATGCACAAGTGTATGATTCATTGATGAAGAGAATATCCTGTTCAGAGAAAGATCAGAATGTTGGTGGTGGGGGTTGATGGGGGGAAGGGGGACTAGCTTGCTAGATCAGCTCCTTTTATTCTTGGGCAATTTTGTCTCCATTTGCTTTAATGGTCTTTCACTCCAAGTGCCAAGGACCACAAAAAAAAAAAGTATCACAATCATAAGGTCCTTCTCTATTAATTTGGACCCACCATGCTGCAAACATGACTCCTTTTTTCTGTTTTCAGTTTTAGATGAAAATAAAGTGGTCCTTAGCTCTCTCTCTCTTTCATGAATTCCCTTCTTGAGAGAAATATGATCTCTCTCTCTTTTTTGTTTGACAAACGAAACAATATATAACTGTTTCATGAATATGACCTCAAGAACAAAATAGCTTCATAAAACACCTTACTAAATTTCGAGGTAGATATATAGAATAGTTACAAACTGTTTTATTAACTAAACAAATAAGAATAAAAATAAAAAAGTGAAAGACCAAATTGAGAGAGAGAGAGAGAGAGAGAGAGAGTAGGAGTAGGTACAAAGGCCAAGGCTCAAGCCTTTGGGGGTTTGAACCAAAAGCTACCAAGTCTTTGGGGTTATCCATACAATTCATTGGTGGTTGAAGATTTGTGAAAAAAAGTTGGGACTACAAGAAAAAACAGTTCAGCGCACATTATAAAATAATTTTTTTTCTTTTCAAAATAATTTATGATATTCAAGTGGTCAAAAGTTTTATTAAGAAAAAAAACTAATGTGGACTCTTCAAAATGGCTGCTGCACCTAAGTCGTGTTGACTTGGGTGCAGATGGGGCTTGCTTGCAATAACAAACAATTTGCTTTCTTTTTTTTTTTTTTTTTTTTTTCTATCGTTGGTAGAGTCATAGCTTGTTAGTTGGTAGTATTTTCTTTGTGTATTTACGAGCAAGGGCAGTGGCAAACTGGAAGTTTATGGAATATTGGCAAGCAAAAGAAAGAAGAGCAGGATATCTTACCTATAGAGTTCCTAATTTTTTATTCTTTAGTCACATTCTTACTCGTACTTGTACCGAGGGCCGGAGCCAGGATTTGTTGCAAAGGCGGGTCAAATGGGGGAGTGAGTTGGATTTGAGTAGGGCCAAACTAAACTTACATTTAAAAAAATACATAAAAGCAAAAAAAAAAAGATTAATTTTTAAACTATTTTTTTTTTCATTTGTTAGGCTGAGGCCATGGCCTAGGCGGGCCCCTCCCTCCCTCCACCCCTCATGTACCTATAACTTGCATATAAGTGAAATATAATAGAGGAAGTAGCTTTTTCTACCTATTTTTGGCTAGTCAGTCACATTAATATTGGATTTGAATTTGAATTAAATGGGTATTAATGAATCCAGCTAATTACTTTATTATGTGATCTGGGTATAACAAATAAAGCCGTTCCGGATCGGAATTTTCAAACTGTACTTGCATGGGTATCAATCTCTAGTCAAATCCGGGTTCGATCACACAGAGATCTAATCCGGGTTCAATCTCTAGTCAATGCTCACAATCATTTGTTGGCCAAACTTTTCATGGGACATGATGACCAGGAAAAAATTTGCCCATCCAGAAAGAAATCAAAGCGGTTTGTGTATGAAACCGAAAAAAAAATGTCCATGTCCACACCGTCACTTCTTTTGGTGTCTCTGTTTTAGAAAAGTTTGGGTGAAAATGTCTGGGATTTCAGACTCCTGTTTGCGCCAAAGCATGGGAGTCTCCAGAGCAATAATTAATTAAGGGAACAGGACAAAGTTAGTACATAATGTATGTGTGATCTCACAAAAGGGGGCGTGCAGTTGTTAGATATTGTCTCACATTTAAATAAGAACAAGAGGTTGATTATAAAATGCAATTTGATCCCAATTAACTGAAGCCCTTTATAGTCTGAAAGAGAAAATTCGAATCTGGTGTTTTGTCGAAGCAATAATATTTGTGGAACCCAACACGAAGCATATTTAGCCTAACTTGTACCAACAATGTTCAATGTCTTCATTGCCCTTTGACGCCATATATATATATATATATATATATATATATATATATATATATATATATATATATATATATATATATATATATATATATATATATATATATATATATATATATATATATATATAGTCAAGAACTGATCAATTTTACCTTGCATACAATTTTGAGTTTTGAAACATGTATTTTCTAAATTTGACCCCATAAATACTGATATGATTTCTTTTTGAGGTAGTTGATTTTGAAGTACTTTGCTATTTAAGAAAGCATATGATATGAAGCCATCACTTTGCAACTAAAAAAGAAAAAGAAACAAAGAAAAAAAAAAAACCCAAAATAATTTTGAAAATGTTATGACTGCTTTTCCAAATTCCGTAATAATGCTAAAAAATTCAAAGTAACTATTTATTTTAAATACCATGCTTGTGTAACGAAATGGAGGAGATAAAAACGATTTACCTGATTTTACGTTCACATGCATTACCAATTTGTCAGAGCTTGGTGATCAGAAGCAAAATGAGCATATTCTTTGAACTCAAGTCCATTAATGCTAAAAAAATTTTCTAACCAAACAAGGGCGTTAACCTAAAACTAAGCTGTTTCTAGTTGGACCTCAAACATGTAGGTGTAACAAGTGGCAGCTTTATGTAGGACTGTACAATGAGTTGAGCCGATTCGGGGTTGAGTCAAACTCACTTGTAAAAAACTTGAATTGAGCTCGACATATCATTGAATTGAGCTCGAGCCTGTTCTATGGATGGAGCACAACTCAAGTTCAAGCAATCTCGAGTTGTTTGACTCCCATGATTATCATAATCTTCAAAGCAGTAGTGGAGCTACATGTGGGCTGGTGTGGGCTATTGCCCACATCAGCTAACACCAGTCCTTAAAAATTTTTATTAGAAAGAAGGTGGATCTCCATCCAGCCAGATATGATGCCCACACCAGACTCGCGTCAATGTCATATAAGCACTCAACTCACCAAGGTAAGCACCCCTTTAATAAAATTTTCTAGCTCCGCCACTGCTTCAAAGTCAATATTAAGATGCTCGCGAATAAAATGCAGCAATACATTTTGGCCAAGCCATTAGCTTGAGGTCTTCAAACTAAAAAGTTCAAGAGCTTGATTTTAAGGCGCACCTCACGGCATAATTTGATAAAGAGTTTGGTGCAATCCAACCTGCCGAGCTTGTGATTTTACATGCACACGCTTGCCTTGACTATTCTTTAATATCTCCAACTTCGTAAGAGTACCTGCTCTTGGAACATGTGTTCTGTTGCACATGCTTTAAGAATGCTGTCTTATTGCCCCAGAAGAAATGATATGATTATATCTAAAAGCAACATTCATATATCATGTTTTTTTGTACAATAACTTCTTGTTTTTGAGTTGGGTATTCGATGGACATGTGTTTTCTAATATATATATATATATATATATATATATACATATATATATCTAATGGCTGTATAATATACTAGCTCTTTTATGTTCACTTCTGAAATAAAACGTTACTTTTTCTCTTTTCGAGTAAAACGAACTTTCTTAGACCAGAGCCGTCAAAGTTTGTGACATCAATGGATCAAAATCCCTTCTTGTTCGTATTGACTATTAAAAGTTAAATGGCTAGCTCATCAAAGTCCATTACGTGTCTTTATTTTAAACTTAATGATGTAATTATCATCCGATTGTCGTCTCGATCGGTCAATTGCTTAACCAGCCTAACCGGTTAACTAGTAAATTATTTATTCCACGTAGTTGTGCTTTGAATAAGTGCTAACCACACCACCATATCAGGCGTGATTTTGCTGGATTAAAATATTGTTCCACTTCCTACGCCCCTCTTTTAATATGGAGCAAGCAATGACGTCCGATGAAGATCAAAGCAAAATATTGGAAAAGAAAGCAGGTAGTAATCTCCACTGCAGAGAACTATACATTTTTCTTTTCCATTTGGAAGTTCATGACTAGTCAAAGTTTAGAGCCATCTAGTCCTCTTGAGATGTGCCTGACCTTGTAGATTGAGACATGCAGATTCCTTTTTTGACTATCTATTTGATTCGCAGATCAACAATTCTCGAAGTAGAGGCCCTGTTCTTGCTGGTTTAACTTGCTGCTGTACCTAAAGAATAAAACCCCATACTTGGACATAGGAACCTTTGAACCTGGTGAACATTTCAAGACTATGCCCTGAAAAGGAGGGGTGGAGCTAGAATTTTTTATTAAGAGTGCCGAATTATGGTTTCAAAATTTTGACATGACAGAAATATAATTTTTCAAAATTTTCTCGTTTTTTTGAATTTTGCCGGCACCCCCTTGGCTCTGCTTCTGCTAAAAACGGCGGCTGCATTTAGTTCTGGATGGATGTCCTACCAAGAGAAACCGTCAGCAACTGAAGAAATTGGTTTGCCCAGCAATGAGACTCAAATTAGTTGATTGTTGTCATTGTATGAGCAATGTATCTAAGAACATTGTGATCTTTGTTAAACCTTTTGTTAAATATCTAAGTTTTGTTGGCTTTCAATGATTAGTGTACTACTGGTAGTCTTTTTGCCTAACATCTTTGTAATAGCATGCATCACTGTCAATATGCATGAGTAGGACATATCATGAATGGATACTTAAAAGAGGACAGTTGCTGAACATGTGGTTGCTTAGGTCTGAAGGAAACTAATATAAAGCTGCTTGCAAGGGAACTACAAGCTGCTTTCCTTCTGTGCTATACCATGTTTTATTTCATAAGCGGAATTGCACAAAGACCCACATCATGCATCTTTTCATCCTTGTCCTTTTAGGCTGCTAGCTTAAAAGTTAAAACTCTTTCTGGGTTTTTTTTCTTAATCATTCATGAGAAGTAAACCAAAAACACGTCTCCAGTCTCCAAATGCTTACTGCGGAAAGTAGCTGGTAAGAAAGAAATGTGAACAGTGTCATGTTGAAAACCATGGATCAAGTCTCAGTCTTCCATTCTACTGCCACAAGAATGAAAGAAAATAAAAAGGTCTTCAAGAGGTCAGAGGGCCCTTTTGGTTATCTCCTACTGTAATTGGGATTTGGAAAGCTTATATGAGAGATTATGCTGCTAAATATCATAAAAGATTTATTTGGATTCATGTCATTCTCAGCAGCATCATCAAAGCCATCACATTAAAAGTTATGTCCTTGTCAAAGTGTAGGACATGGGTTTTTCTTCGTACATGTGAATGTAACGTCTTCAAAAATTCCCTGACAGCGGGCCCTTTTGCTCCGGCCTAATAGTGAAGCTGTTCTAATCAAATCTTTACATCTTAGAAGCAATCTTCATGTATAGCTGATTTGACAAGAATCCACCGTCATGCCGTCCTTTAATATTGTGAAAATAGTCTTAGGTGATTAGGTATTGATTATTTCTTGGGCAATGCCTTGATCAGGTCTGCCCTACCTTGGTTTAGTCCTTGTGGTCTTAACTCCATTTTTTGGGCCTGCAAATCCATGGACTTGCTATGGGGGTTTTTCTGTCTAACCTCATGAAGCTTAACCCAGGAAAGTTCCGAAGGGCTACAGAAATCTTTCTGTAGATTCATGAGACACACACAATATCTTTACTGGCAAACAACCCCATAGAAACACTTCTTCTTAACACTAACAAGGGGCAAGTGCAGATGTAGCTTAAGTGAGACCCCTTATCAGGCTTAAAAAAGTTTCATCTCAAATGTGCATAGGATTCTGGGCCTAGAAAATTAAATTAAAGCAATATATGCAGTATATTCCCCTTGATTCCTATGATGTCCAGTGAGGCACTGCGAGTGGGTCCGGCAGTATCACTATGCAGCAATTATAGCATCCAGATCCACATTGGAAGTAGGGAAAAAGACCAAATAAGTGGAGAAAAAAGGAAGCAAGTGCAGGTGGGCTCTAGTGAAAAGCATTTTAGAGTTTATGAAACAAATCATGTCAGTATTGAAGAAGACCTGAACCTATTAGGCCTTGATGAGTAATGAAGCTTTTCCATGATTAGTCCTGAAATTCTTACCAGTTTGAGAATTGTAAGGATCTTTACGCATCCCCCAGGGTTCGGTTTGCGAGGTAGATTGGCTTAAAAATCTTGAAGCTGATCAAGGACGTATGAAGTTCAATATCAGCATCAGTTCTGTTTCCATATTGTTATATGGCTGAAGAAATAAATACCAAATTGACGGTCAAGAAGGAGCCTGCACCCAAAAGACAACGAAGGAAAAGGAACATGCATCATACAGGCTTATTTTTATCTGGAAAGCAATTAAAATCAATTAAAAATGAAAAACAAGAAATTGCATTTTTCCGAAATCTCAAGTTGGAACAAGTGATTCGGGCTGCAATTTTAGATACATTTGATTCCTCTTTTTCAGCTTGAGATTGTGGATCGAAGATTTGTTCTGGCCAGGAAGATACCACGAAGAGATGATTTGTTCTGCAGGCGGTCAAGCTCCAATCCAGTGGGCAACCCCTCGAGTAAATTTGCATGCTGACTTCCCGGAAGAGGAATATAGTTGGAGTTCCCCAGTTCATCAAAGGGATATTTCAAGTTGCTCATACGAACCCATTTGAACGAACTTGGTAGAGCTAGGTGTACTCGTTGACAAATTCCTGTCGGAGTTTAAATTGCCCAGAGCACTGGTAGTGGTTTCTTCTTGAAAAAATGAAAGTCTGGTGCTATAAATCCGAACAGTCGGATCCAAGAAATGAAAATCTCTGAAAGTGACCGTTGAACTCGTAGATACAGAAGAGGAATCTCTTAAGTTCTCAACTCCCAAAGGAGGAGTCATATTTGCCTGCTGGTTTGCAGCATTATTAATCCTTTTCAGGTAAAGCCTATATTTCTGCAATAACCATTATTGGGTGTAAGAAATAGAAGTTTCAAGAGGTTTCTTTGGCCAAAAAAATAGAAGTGATTCACTATGGATACCTTTGATTTAAATTCATTCAAGATTCACAGAAACATGGGACAGCGAGAAGGTATCTTTCCTGAAGGTCGCTTGCATCGTTCTCTCTTGTCGGCTTGTTAACGTTCATAATATCAAGTATGCTCTTTGGAGTAGTTTCTGTTTCCACCAAAAATAAACATATGAAAATGGAAATCTGCATTATAAAAGTACTACGCTTTAAATGTATTGTAAATGCCAATTTTCCAAGAGCACTTACTATCTATTCATTCATTCACAGCAACAACAAATTTTCATGCAACTCTGCTGACCAAACAACATTTGTCTTTTTCTGTGTTATCTGGTCCTCATTTTCGTTGCCGTTTTCCTCTTCTTCATCATCTCCTTCTGCATTGTTTCTATCTCCTCGTTTCTTAGCTAGTTTGCAGTTGATATGCGCCTGTCCTGCTGCACTATGTCCCTGTGCACCATCAATGCCATGGGAAAATTTGTTACAGTCATCATCACTGCCCTTCTTTCTGCGACCCTTTGGCCCCACTTTCTTCCTTCTGACCACATGTTGCCAAATGTTTCAGTGCTAGTTTCACTGTTGACAGACATCACTCCAACAAAATATGTCGTCCAAGAAGTTGCAGAAGCACAGATGCAACAAAAAGCTATTAATCAAAAGAAAGGCAATACCAGAGAGAAACTCTGCTGATAGAATTTAACAAACAAGAGAAAAATCCCTTCCCATCCTTCAACGGGAGAATAGGCTATGCGAAATGGACTTGCATAGCGCAGTAAACAAATGTGGACTGAAATTTTTTCTTGGTTTTTCTCCACAGGCCATCTTCCCCCATAACCGACCACATACTTGCAGGCATCGATAGATAAGACCTTTGAGGTCGATATTGGGACATGCAGCCGAGTGTTCGGCTCATGATGTACGGCTAGAATGGTGAATTTCAAAGGTGGCGTCATGGCCGATGAGCCCATGTAAGAATCATTAAGCAAGCAATAAGAGGTTGCTGCATCGATGTTCGCATGAAACATGAGATGAGATGGACCAAAAATTGGCATTGTGACCAACTCGGGGAACCAAACAATGAGAAATTGAGGCCGAGATAATTGTTATGAAATTCTTGAGTATACAAACCAACAAGATATGAAGAAAATTTACAAAGACAAAAGACCATTGAGGACAAAATCATCCAGGGAACAACGAACAATGTAGGCACATACTTATCACAGGCAGGTCCATTTGTAGCCCTATGAGCTCCAAGAGTTTGAAACCATGCATATCAGGCATGTGAACGTCGCTCAAAAACAAGATCGAAACTATCTGGGTTTTCCCTCAGAAACTTGAAAGCATTGATCGCCTGGGAAGTGGGGAAAACCCAGGGTTCAGAAACCAGTCAGACGCCTGATGGATCATCCAAAAACTCCTCAAACGAAACACCTCAGATCCTGAATATAGACCAAAACCACCAAAATATTACAGATAAAGAAAAAAACATTGAATTCGTAAATGTACTACACAATTATTCATTCCATTAGTCATACCAAAACAACAAATTCCACTAACACGAAACATATACGACAGAGCCACCAGAAAGAAGATCAACCATGAGACTGGCAGAGATACAGCAGAAAAACCAGTAGTTTCAGGCATGTGGGGTCACCATCAACAGCAGGAACCGGCACGCCAACAGTCGTCCTTCTCACTTCCTGGGCGACCGTCTAAATCATCATGCTTGTCCTTCTACAGGCCCTAACTTCTCCTGCAAGCTCTCTCTCTCTCTCTCTCTCTCTCTCTGTAACTGATGCACAACATCCTCCTCACTCTCCCCCATTGCTCTAATTTTTAAAGTTCTCTTAGTGGTTCGATCGGTGGGGATTGAGAAATCTTGATATTGAAAAATAGGAGTAAAAATTGACTGTAGGAGAAGAGGATAAACACGGAGCAATAAGAAAGTTTGTTTTGTTTTTTTAAATTTACTGTTTCATTCTGTTTACGACATCCACATGACAACATGAGTAACCGTTCCTTTTCTAATTGTATACATTTCATAAGAACAGTGACATGATATTGATTTCTTGATTTTAGTTTTTAGGAACAATATTTGGCAACTCTTCCAGATCTTCCGTTCTGATTAGGAATCGCAGATCCTTCTCTTCTATTTGTATAGTTAAGGTCATTTATCAGCTTTCGGATTTGGCCCTCCTTAATCTGTTGAATTTCAGTAGGAGGATTCTGATTTCTATCTCTTGTTCTATTACCTCTGAATCAATCCCACGTACATTCCCTTTATTCATTAATTACTTACTGTATTGTATTTTTTTCTAAATATTCGATGAGATAGATTGGTCCTTCCTGAAACATGGCATGGCATAGCATACAGCATGTAACACAAAGAGTGTTGCTGCAAGAACCACATGATTGGCAAATTGAAATTAAAAAAGAAACTTGGTTCAAAGATTTCAATACCAAATGGTGTTAGTCAAAAGCCTGTTAAAAACAATCTAGTTGATCCTATTTTTTGTCAAAGCTACTATTTTCTGTTTAATTGAACACTTCTACCTTGTCAGGATGCAACTACTTGTGTAGCACTGAACGCTGGTTTCTAAAACAGCCAAATTTTGTAGGCTTCCTAGGTTCCTGCACGCGGTAAGGGGTTCAAACATTGAAGAACCATATATCAAAGATATTTTAGAAAGAAGAAAAAAGAAAAGGAACCAACTATAATGGTAGCTGTTAACTTAGGGCTCATGTATCTTTTTAGCTTGACCTTATAGGCTGCTGACTTAGAACTCATTTTGGGTTATCTTTTTCTTTATTATTCATGACGAAGAAGTGAACAATAAAGACATCTCATTGACAGTCTTTGAAGACTTGGAGTTGTTATGATACTATGGTAAGTAGATGGTAAGAAAGAAATGTGAAGAGGTGTCATGTTAAAAACCATGGAGCAAGTCTTAATCCTCCATTCTGCTGACCGAACTTTTCGGGCTTACCCTTGTCAAAAGAAGGAAGAACAAAATATGATCATCAAGAGGGCCTTTTTAGGTTAAGTACTCCTACTGTAGTTGGGATTAGAAAGCTCATATGAAAGATTATGTAGAATTATTATTGAAATTCTAAAGATTTAAGTTCGGTAGTACTGGAGCTAAAAAAAACTCTTAATAAGTGATTGAGGAAAAAAAAGAAAAGGATCTCTATAAGAATAATAATGTGAGTAATGAAAGTAGGAACTTGGACCAGTAAACGTACCATCTTGACGGTCAAGAAGCTGGAACATGCACCCAAAAGACACTGCAATGAACAAAGACAAAAGTGCATCATAAAGGCCCATTCTAGTTTAAAAAACAATTAAATCTATAAAATTTAAAAAATAAAAATAAATCATCGACTTGTGACTTGTGACTTGTGGTTATTTCAGTGAGTACGGATTTTAGAGTCGAAGAAGCACACTTGCTATGTGTTGTTGAATAAAGCAAGCAAGGTAGACGGAGAAAACAACAGGCCTCTCACGATCCCACTGTACCGGAGAAGCATACTTGCTATGTGTTGTTTAATAAACAAGCAAGGTAGACAGAGAAAGCAACAGGCCTCTCACGATCCCACGGTACCGGGACGCCACCTTCCCAGCCTTCTCCCAAACGCCGGTTTAATATCTTTTACGGTCACAAATGGAGGACATTTCCCCATTGTGGAAGTCGAGATTCTAGTAGAGATAATCTTTTAGCTGATCCGAGAAACCAATGGAAAAGGAACAAAAATATACAAACCGGTCCAGTCTCAACCTGACTCAGAAGGGTGGCTGCACCACCTCAAATGCTAGAACTGCATGCACCACCTGTCACAAAGAAACCGAACTTCATGGAAAGAAGCCATGCTCGTGGCGCGCACACGTCTCTCTCTCTCTCTATCAATTTTTGTATTGTGGAGATCATTGAAGGCACTTGGTAGGCATGCTTATCACTTTCGATCTAATTTAAACCAGCATTCCTGCCTTTGGGTTGTGATTCGATTTGATTAAATACCGCCGCCGTCACCACCACCAGCGCCACCACAACCATAGTTGCCAACTGTTCTAATTGACAGAAATGGCTGCGACAAATATGCGAAGTCTGAGGAACAATAGATGGTTGGTGTTCGTTGGTGGGATATGGCTACAAGCATTCGGTGGCATTGGCTATCTCTTTGGTATAATCTCTCCACTAATAAAATCATCGCTCGGATACAATCAGAAGCAGATCAGTGCTCTTGGAGTGGCAAAGGACATCGGAGACAGTCTGGGACTCATCCCTGGCTGCCTATCTCATGTCTTCCCGTACTGGGCCCTTCTCTTGGTTGGTGCACTTCTTAATTCTGTTGGGTACGGCATCATTTACCTTGTGGTCTCCCATGAAATCAACTCCCTTCGTTTCTGGATTGTTTGTTTCCTTATATGTTTAGGAACTAGTGGCGAAACCTATTTCACTACTGTTGCTCTGGTTTGTAGTGTCAAGAACTTTCCTAAGAGCAGGGGACCTGTAGTTGGTATGCTCAAGGGGTTCTCAGCTCTGTGTGGTGCAATTTTTGCTCAAATTTATGCATCCATGTTCGTGGGGAATGAGGAGAAATTCATTCTCATGGTGGCTGTTGCTCCTTCTGTTATTGCTGTTTCAACCATGTCTGTTCTAAGGACAGTAGATGGATGTAAAGAGACGTACCCCTTTGATGAGACCATTTTCAATTTCTTCTATGCCGTTTGCCTCCTATTGGCTGCTTACCTTATGTTAGTCGTCCTTCTCCAAGATGTGCTACTGAAGAAACTGATGAGTAGCACTGTAAACGAAATTCTTACGGTCTTCTTGGTGATAATGTTGATTTTTCCGTTTGTTTTTACTGTGATATCCACCTTGAGGAATATGAACGATAGAACTAGGACGGACGAGAAAGGCCAGAATCTCGATTCATGTCTTCTGGTCCGAACAGAGGAGATAACAAGTGAAACAGATGATGAGAGCTTGAAAGATGTGAACTTGAGGCCAGAATGCGACAGAAGAGGCGTTCCCCACCAGAGAGCTGACTACCTGCACGCAGTAGCAGAAGGCGCACTTAGAATCAAGAAAAGGAGAGGCCCGAGGAGAGGTGAAGACTTCACTCTCACACAGGCACTAGTTAAGGCTGACTTCTGGCTAATGGTTATGTCTCTGATTTTCGCCTCTGGCACTGGTCTAACCATTATAGACAACCTTGGACAGATGAGTCAGTCGATGGGTTACAAAAATAGCCATGTATTCGTGTCCCTCATGAGCATTTGGAACTTCCTTGGTAGGATTGCAGGAGGTTATGTTTCTGAAATACTTGTACGAAATCACGCCTTTCCCCGCCCTGTCTCCATGATTGTTGCAGAGGTGGCTATGGCAGTTGGACTGATAATATTAGCCATGTCATTAGCAGGATCAATGTATATAGGAACCATGCTTATAGGCCTTAGTCATGGAGTACACTGGGCACCAGCTACTGTTTCTGAAATATTTGGTCTGAAACATTTTGCAACTCTTTACAACTTCCTCACTATGACAAGCCCTACAGGAGCTTTCTTCTTCTCAAGTGCAGTTGCAGGGACCATGTATGATTTGGAAGCTCAGAAACAGCAAAAAAGATACGGTGGACATGGACAAGAGTGTGTGGGAGTTTCATGCTTCTTTGCTGCTTACTTGATCATGGCTGGAGTCTGCATTGCTGCATCAGTGTCCAGCCTCGTGTTGGTCTACAGGACAAGAGTGGTTTACAAGAGCATATACGGAAGGACAATGATCTCCGGTCAAGATCAGGCTGCTAAAGAAGGTTTCTTGACAGAATGAGGGAGTTAGACCAATCAATTTTTATTGTAAATATAGTCACGATAAAGATTATCAAGTGTGCACTGCTACTGGTATTACTCTTGTTGCTGTAGTGCTGCTTCATGTCGATTGTCGAGTTTTCGCCCAAACGAATAGCTTATTTTCGTACATTAACGCTACTAGTAAGCTCATTTTCCTCAAGGATAACAAGAGTAGTGGCATTGAGCAACAACTTGCCCAAATAAATTTAACAATCTCTCTCTCTCTCTCTCTCTTTCTCTCTCTCTCTCTCTCACACACACACATGCAGGCAGGTGCAAATGCAGAGCCAGAAGGAATAATTGCCCGTAGTGTACAAATGTGTGACCATCCCTGCAGAAGAAGTTAATTCATTTGATACAAAAGGCTGCAAGTGTATATGACCACCACAAATTACAGTTTGACATGGGGGAAGGAAATAAGGTAGACAGAGATGAAGAGACCATAAAACCGGTGACAATGGACACATTTTGTGAATTTCTTAGTCTCTGTAAGTAGTTGATGGACCAAGCCTAGATCCCATCCTAAGCTAGTATGACCAGGCAGCAACCGATTGCATCGGCTACAACAGTTCGCAAGCAGATTTTGAGGAAACATGAAAAAAAGGGGGTGTCTACAGATGTCAGGAATTGGGTAAGACTTAAAACATGGCTAACATTGGCTGCTACACTTAACAAAACCTCGTAAATTGTCAAACCCCATCTTCTGTTTGCGCCATCTTGACCAGAATAGCAGATATGGTACACCGGATCAGCTCTGACTAGATGTGAATCCGCCTTTCAATTTCTTTTGCTATTTGCTTTCTTAACCCTACTATCTGTTGCCAAATCTCAAGCATCTATTATGTTTTGCTTCTGCGAAGCTGTCATTTGATGGATTTGTCAGCTTCGACGGCTTGATGGCAGATAATTTCTCCATTGCATGTATGAACTTCCTTAGGTGCTTGATGTACTCAGGATAAGTCTCCAAGTTGCAGTGGCCTCCACCCTTTATCCATAGAGGCTCGTACTTCTCCTTGGCAAGCTCCCACAGTCTCTTGCCATGAGAGAAATCAACTATATCGTCCTGAGTTCCCTGTCATAGTTCCGGGCAAAGACGTTACATGCTTGGACAAGTAATGTTGCAGTCAAGGTGGACTACCCCTTACGCAGTCTTAATCATGTGGACCAGATTGCAGGCAGTAAATGCATAACAGAAGTAATAATACATAAAACGAGTCATAACATTACAAATGAATTCAATGGAATGTTAGAGAAGAGTCATGTAGAATATGTTGCCCGTTCATCCATGAAGCTTTGTACTAACTTTAATAGGCACTTTAATATAGAGAAGAGTCATGTAGAATATGTGGCACGTTCAGCCATGAATCTTGCTAACTTGAATAGGCACTTTAATACTAATACAATGAAGGAGGGTCAGAATTTAATTGAAAGAAAATTTAGTCCTGTACAGTCGTAACACCTGAGCTACTCTATGGGCCACCTTATTTTGGCATACCAAGATTCAGTTGCGCTCTTGTAGAAATGGATCTCTTTAGGATGCACGCTTGTAGAGCTGGATCCCTTTAAGTTTAGGATTTCCTCTTTAGCTCTACAACATAAGTTATCATATATCAAACAACCTGTTGGCCAGAGATATCAGACGAGCTCCAGACTTTTCAAATGTCATTTTCTTTTGGATATGTAAACAGAAAAGATGGGATTTCCTCTGTTTCAGGAGCTTTATCTTCTCCGATACCTTATTGGGTCTCAGACACAGCCATAACCAGGAAGTTTAGAAAAAGACTTGCAACTTCACCTACAAGGGTAAGCCAGGCATTCATGGTTTTGCCACACCTTCAGGATGTCCGGATGAACCCGGACATATTCATCTGTACAGAGCCTAGGATATTCCATTCTAGAAACACATGGCTAGAGTAAAATCACCACTTCATGACACTTGGAAATTGGAC
This sequence comes from Nymphaea thermarum, assembly GCA_011799765.1. Taxonomy (NCBI): domain Eukaryota; kingdom Viridiplantae; phylum Streptophyta; class Magnoliopsida; order Nymphaeales; family Nymphaeaceae; genus Nymphaea; species Nymphaea thermarum. The sequence continues at coordinate 169,239 of JAANDH010000245.1, read as the reverse complement.
ATCTCAACACTAATACGGTATCTCATCTGCATCAAGATGCCTGTCCTTCATGCTTCATGTTCTACATAGATATCTTGTGATTGAAGGCACTATCTCTCTAGTGTCTTAACGTATGTCATTCACATTCATAAAGTCCTGCCAATGACTGGACCTAATGATATGCGAAAAAATTTGCACAGGCATATCACTGTAGTCTGTACTCAGTTTTGCAGTCATAAGCTCAGAGCTGCTGCCATCATTTTAGAGCATCAAGCTCTAAGTAACCAAACTCGGTGCATCCACCGTCCAACTGCTACCACTATCTGCCTTCAACATTCCACCACCTCCAAGAGAAGCATGACTTGTAAATTTGCCTGCTATGTTGTAGACCAACTAAGCAATCAGTACCTAGTACTATCAATCACCGCCAATGATCCACCATCAATAGCCTTTTGCAGAACCAACTTAATTTCCACCTCTATACTGATTTCACCATTAGCATTAAAACCACAATTTGCAGCAACCAAATGTAATCATCATGCAACATCTATGCATACCAGTAACACCACAGCAGTTCACTAAGACTGCAATTTTGCCTCTATCAGCATCACCAACAGAGTGACACAAGTTCACGTTTGTGAACGCATTCACTTCCCCCATATTTACATCTCAGGAAGCCAATTGACCATCTCAAACTTCAACTCCACCCCCCTATCAGGATGTCTAAACACCCAATGACATTTTCTTAGGAGGATATTTTTCATGTTTACAATAACATTGCTATGGCTGCCAGTCATAAATAAGGCGAGAAAAAAAACACATCCACAGTCAGATAAACAGTATGTATCTCAAACCACCTTTTCTTTCTTTATGACCAAATGTACAAAATAGAATTTCTGTTTCAGAGGAAAATATTTTGTTTGTGAAATGCATAATAAATCGACCTGAATAAATGACACAGTGCTTTCCATGAATCCACCCCAGAGGATTTTACTTGGATGAAGTAAATAATTTTGAACAAATGATTCCCCTATAAGAAAGAAGACTATGCATAAAAGGACAACATCCTCTTCCCTTCCTTTTCCACGCACAGAAAACACTTTAGAGGTTTTACATAGGCTTGAATTTCAAGGACATATCACGGGATATTTGTTAAAGCTGTTTGACAGTTCTTGAATATAAATTTTAGATTGGGAAATTTCTCTCTTTTACAAAGGATATTTTGGCTTCAGTTGACAGACAAAGCATCATTTTCTAAAGTATTCAATGTGCTGGATAGATACCATAGTTTTAGTATAAAATTCATCAGAAAGTAGAAAAGTAGATCTAGTCTTTTTTTTTTTCTGAGGCAAATGAATGACTTACTTAGAAGAACCACTTGCTCGATGGATTTGTAATGAAAGAAGTTTGTAACTATTGAAGAAGTTTTACAGCCGGAAAAGTTTCACAAATCCCTGATTCTTTTCTCTCTATTGGGTACTTCTGCACTTGTACAAAAAAATAAATTTCTTGATTGTGGAGTTACGCATCACATCACATTGTCCATATCAAATGATATATACTGTCCTACAAGAATAGCACAAATTTTTTGCTGTAACAAATGGCAGTTCATCTCTCATTAAAGTTGAATAATGTATTCAATTTTCTTTAAAGTAGTATTATTTTCATATGTTGTATGCATGGCCACCCTTGCACTTTCTTCACGAGAATAAATTTAAATGTGCACATGCAACAATAAAAAGGAAATTTCACCACTTTCTAAATTCTTGAATGTCAATACGTTCCTGCAGGTCCACTCAGCCAAATTTGGCATTGGCTAGACGACCAAGATTCCAATTAAAAGCCCTCGTTTACTTGCACAGAGATTGGGAAAGGAAAAAAGAAATTAGCTTGCCCGGGACACCAGATGATATAATAAGAACTCTAGGTACTTATGTTTTGGTGGCACTTAATAGCGAACTTCCTTCCACTGCTGTCTTTTCATGAAACAGGAAGGACCAATAACCTTAGACACATAAATGTCAAAAATGGAAAGCATGCATCATCAACAAACTGTATCTATGTTACTATTCATACTTGACCAAAGAAACCATGTCTGCAACCAACTAAAACAATTGAGAAAGCAAGTACTCTTACAGGTTAAAAGATTCTCAGGTATACAGGAGGCTTACATGTATTACAAGGACAGGACAGCTGACATGCCGGATCTTGTCAATGTTCTGCAGATAAACCAGGGATTACAAAGTATACACTATAAAGACCACATTCTGTTTTTTAATATATATGAAATATGAGAATGTTGCACAAGCTGCACTTACCTTGAAGATGTCAAACCAGAAGGTCATCTTGACAGGATAGAGCACACGAATGCCTGATAAAATTGCACTGTGTAGAACAACGGCTCTTAGTTTTGGCAAACGTGCAGCCAAATGTAACGTTGGTCCACTCCCTACCGATTGCCCGTATAGAATAATATCCTCCTGCTTTATTCCATATTCTCTTTTCAAACACTGGTAAACAGCCTCTATATCATAGTACGTGTTAAACTCGGTTGCCTGTAAATCAGGAACGGGACAAAATTTGATCAAAATGAAATCTCGACACTGAATCTTTGTTGCTTGAAAAGAACCAAAATTTCAGGTACTTGCACTTTGGCGTGACAATTCTCTCAGTGAACAATCCGACGAACCATCTAAAAAATCTTACAGATACCTACCTATTTTCCTTTATTTTATCGCGAAATAATGAGACCTAGATGGATTTAGCAATATAGAGATTCCTTCTTTTCCTTGTAAATATAATCTATCAAGTTATATAGCCATTTTCTCAGGCTGAACGAGTAATCCGGACAAATGAAAAATATACAGAACATAACACAATTTCTTTTATTACCTTGCCAGACGAAGCTCCATACCCTGAATAATCATAACTGCAGAAGAAAAAGAAGGGTCACGTATTCGGTCTAGGAAGAAAGAAAACGAAACGACCAAATAATCGACTTTTTTCCAATTCCTGCTATTTGGAAACCAAAAACTATCCCCACAGCACGCATAGGAAATAAGAACCAATTCATGAATCCATACGTTTCCAATCAGAAATACACCAAGCTACCAGATGAAGCAAAAACGACATGCATAAAGAAATGGGTGTCCCTCAAATCTCACTAAGATAACCAAATTTTTAGCCAAGAGAACCAACAGGTGCATCGCATAAAAGCCCAGTATGACGGTTGGAGAGAGCCGCCCGAAGAAAAAAAGAAAAGGACAAATTACCGCCATCAACAGTGCTAAGACTAATCAATCGAAACAGATCAGAGGGAAAAGGAGAAAAATGAGAGGTACCATGTAAAAGGACTCCGTTGACATAGAGAAACAACAAAACCAAAGAAAAAAGGGGAAACACTGGAAGAAAAATGAACCAGGAAAAGCGGCAATAAAAATTCTATTAAAAATGTCCAAGAAATTGAACAGTTAAATGTCATCTCTGAGTACCACATAATATTGACACGGAGGTGAGTCCTGAGCTCAAAGAAGAGCTCCATCATCTGACCAAGATCGGCGGCATTCCCATGAGAGTACAAGACGGTGAACTTGGCAACTGGGTGCCTCCAGAAGGCCGCAACGATCTTGTTCCCACCCTTGGTTTCCAACATATGAACATCCATGTTCTTATCAGGAGCCACCCCACTGAGAAAGAACTTCCCCTCATCCCTATAGACATCATAGCTTGGTGGGTCTGGTGGAAAGAAGGCAAATCTTGCAGCCACACCAGATGTTACATTCCCCATTAAAATCCAACTCTCATCCCAACCTCTCTCTCTCAATCTCTCTCTCTCTTCCTCCTCCTCCTCAGAGAAGAAGAGGAAAACCCATCATTAGGAACCACATAAACCAGATACAAGTGGCACCCTTTCACCGATGGAACAAAAGGGTGGTGGGAATATAGAGATCCGATCTAACATGGTAACAGCCTAACGGGGGTAGATGATCTGTAATTTAAAGACCAAAGGTAGCAAAGAGAAAAATGGATAAGTAGTTTTTCGAGGATTAAAGTTACCCAGATCCCAGGGGAGGCAAGAACCAACGGCCAGGATTTAGTCAAAAAAACTGGTGCAAGTACAGACATTCCATTCTTTTACCACCTCAGTTTTTGCATGGAGTAAATGATGAGAGAGAGGAGGGAGGTCTACCGTGTGCCACCACACCTTCCTAACCAACCACACCGTCCTCACCTTCCTCCCTCCTTCATCTTCTTCCTCTTGTTCTTCTTCTTTGAATGAATGAACATGACTATTTGATTAATGCAGACGCCTGTGGCCTTCCTCATAAGAAACATGGTCCAAGACTCAAACTTAAGGCGCAAACCAGATTTATCTTTGAACCTTATCGAACTTTAGTTCATTAGCAAACTGCTTACAGATATGGATCCTATCCTATCAAAAACTGATGTTTCATTGAATTTACCAACACAACCAAATGGATTCAAATGAATCGGGAATCAAGTGAAGTCTAAGCCATTGACAACCCCATTCAAAATTCTGCTTGCTGTTAGAGACCTTTGGAATGTTTTCATGGCTGCTTTTCTCCTTACTTTCGCGTCTTTATGCATGGAGTTTGCATTAAAATCATGACCCTTTGACCTACTTTTCTTTATTCAAGTAAAATTCTTTCATTTGGGGGTCGACCTTTTAATCCAAATCACGTGGTCGATCTCAACTTTTTGAACTTCTGGTCTAAGCTGATAGCCTTTGAAAAATCTACAGATAAAACTAATAAAAGCGTCCGTTTTCCCCTTCATATAAAACCTTAGCACAGATAATGATATCAATGGATCCGATACATTTGATCTCTAGTCTAATTCAAATTCATTTATATCATGAACAATCTTTGATCTGATTGCTAATCGAATCCAGTAAGCAGTTTCATGATCAAGTACTCAAGTTTGAACTTGAAGATTTGCCATGGTATCAGAGACAGCGGCTTGCAATTCTTAGATCATGTGTTAGTCGAATCTGATCTCTAGGAAATGAAAATTCTGAATCTGATTCCAATTATAAATCCGATTATTGTGGAATCGCAGTAGGTCGGGTTCGGGAAAGACTAGACCCAGTCCAAATTCATACAGATAAATTCCTGTCTTCAAAAATAAGAAAAGAAGAGCTGGACTGTGGATGATATTCTCCCTTTGTTTTTATCGTGTTCAGCTTTTCTAAGGTATCAAAAGATTCAAAATAGCCAGCGGACTGGAATTTGGACTTCCATCAGAGACAATTACCGATATGCCCCTCATCGGTATCAGTATCTGCATGTGGAGGCGACATGTCCAAGACACCAATCTTCACCTGCTTCAGCATTTCATCTTCCAGGCAATCCTTTGGGCTTTTGGGGTTTTGGTTCGGATACCCAGATTCGTCTTCAACTAGATCTGATTCCGATACCCTGCTATACGGTCTGGTCAACATCATGCTTGGATCTGGATATTTTGAAAATCCAATACAATATATATATATATATATATATATATATATATATATATATATATATATATATATATATACAACAACTCACGAGCAAGCATCTTTGAAATTCATAATCAGGAGTTGCGATTATCAAAGTTGATCATGTAGATGTGATTTGCATAGTTAATTTGATAGGAATCACCACCAAGATAGGTGGAAGTAGTCCAACTTGTTGATACATATGCGTATATGGCAAATTTAATGCTTAGAAAACACAACCCAAGAATCATTCCTTCTCATATAAGTGTGCAAATGCATCTACTTGGCTGGATTTGGTGACAAGCAACTTGCGGCTACGAGATCTGAGAACATGGGAGTGATTGTAAATGGGTTCTCCCTAGATGCCAATTTCCTCAAGTGGGGGGCCGAACACCGTGTCCAGAACATGCACGTTAACTCAAACAAACACTACTTTCCCGGGACCCAAATATAGTTTTTCGTGTTTTAGATCCGAATGCCCCAAAAACAGGATGCGGCAGAAAAGTTCTCCTTTTAAGATTCCCACTGGTCTGAATACTCGTATAGGGACGAAACTCTTCTGAAAATTTCATCTCCAATTATCCGTTGGTTTTTGAGGTTTTTTGCCAATTTTTTACGCATTTTCTATTACTGCATTTTATTTTCACTTTTTTTCAGTTTATTTTTAGGTTTTTATTGTTTAAAGCCCTTAAATGATATTTGTGACATGTGGTTTTTAAAGAAAATTAAGTTCTAATGAAAATTAAGAAAACATAAGGATATGTAATTAGAGTTTCAGGAAAATTTGAAAAGATTTATCAAACATAGTAGGTGAAGTGAATAATTCTTAGGAGGGAAAAAAAACATAGAATCACCGACACATACAGTGAAATGTTTTCTAGCTGTCAGTAACATACTTATTTTTTTTTTTAGTATTACGTTATGAGGTTCAATGTAATGGAATATTAGAAACAATGGATAATAATAATAATGTAAACATAGATAATAAAACAGTTATTTAAACAGTGTGTCCTGGATCAATTCAGGACTCATCGACTGGTGGAGCAGTAATTCGACCATTTTGTTATATATTTGGAGGATCTAAGATTTGAAATTGGGTCCGTTTCTTCAACCAATTAACTTTTTGCTCAGCCCCACTGTTTACACCGAATTTCTCAGTCTAAAAAAATTATTTTTCGCAATTGCTTTTATGTGTGATAATAGATCAGCAAAACTAGAATATCATAAAAAATTAATTTCATTAACTCCGAGCTAAAAAAGCCATCGTATTAATGCCTTCAAGAAAATTAAAAAAAGAAAAAGAAGAAGAATCAAAACAAAACAAAACAGCCAGCGAGTTGGACCTGCATCACATGATATGTATCGAGCCCCGGAATTAGCTGGGACATCGCTGGAGATATGGCGGCAATAATGCCGTGTGGTACAAAAGGAGCCCGTCGATATAACTCATCGATAAGACATGGAAAAAGCCACGATCTCCTCAGTTTCAACCCGCCGTGATACTCATTGCCCACGGTGAAAAGGCGATACTTGGTGGCGACAGCTTGCGCTTCTCAGAGCGATTGAGAAACGAAGATGCCCATCTTCACTTTTTTTCTGCAACAACTGCAAGGATCCGTGGAGAAAGCGGGTGTGAAATGATTCTGAGAAAATCTTCATCATAGAAGAACAGTACGCCTGTGGACGGGAACTCAGTAAGATACTAGGCTTCAAAACAAAATATAATGAATATAATGAGGAGGCTCCACGCTGTTTCCTTGCATCGTTCATCTTCATCTCTGTGTTGTCCTTTTCACCGCTGGCTTAGCCCGAGGAGTTGGTGCAGTGAGTTGGGCAGGCAATAAAAAAGAAGAAACAGAGTTCAAGTTTCATGAACACTCTTTATAAGCTATCATGGCACCGACAGTGACACTGAGTTTACCTCTCTCAAGTGTGATTTCCTTGTATTAGAAACAGAGTTTGTAACTCCCAAAATATGTTGAGTGAGCTGAACTTGAAAGATATCAATGTGTTTAGATGTAAAAAAATAAAAGTCAGATGCGAATTGTCAATTTAAAACTCGGATTTAAATATGATTTTTACTTGTATAATTCAAATCCGAATTCGAATCATAATCAAATATGGCAAAAAGTACATCAGATCCGAATATGATTCATTGACAATTACAATGCACAAGAGAAAGCTTTGGATAGCCCATGAATTCGTGCAGCTCACATCACCAAAACCCAGATCGAGAAAGGAGAGTACTGGTTATTTGATTCGATCCTTGTCTCTTCTTCTTTTCCACGATTTGAGAGTTTTTAGTCATTTTATATGGGAGTTGAATAAAAGTTAGAGACAAATGCTTTTTTTGAGATTGGTAGGCAGTCAATCACTCATATGGTGTTTATGTTGCAAAAGGAAAGAAAGTGTACTAATATGTTAGCGAGTTTATTATGGTAGACAACTAGATCCATTTACTCTCGATACTTAGTTGACATTCAAAAAATGTATCTAATGAATTATGAGTTCATGTTTAACAGAAAGACGTATATTCCTTGCTCATTATCAGACGATTACTTAATCACAAACCCCGTGTGGGGCTAATAGTTCTCATTTCCCATCTCATGGAAAACCCTTTTCGCTCCGCTTAACCCTACCCATTACATGGTGGTAAGCCTAGAGGACTGGCATTGAAGAGGAAGATCCATAACTTGAGTTGTGGATTTAAATCCAGATCTGAAATGGTAGGATCCGAGTCGAGGGGCCCGCTAGTGATGGTTCCTGCAGGGGAGGTAAGAGCCAGACTAGGTCTGGCTGTCCTGCACTGAGCTTCATGATTAGTTGACCGGGTGTTCCCTCACAGCAAAAAACTGAAAAGGGCAAAGGAAATGAGACAAAATGCGGCAGACTGCCGCTTTCATTGCTTTTTCTCCTTTTCCTTTTTCTTTTTCCTTCAGAACCATATGGTAATAACAAAGTAAGAAGAAAAGCAAGAGGGGTCACATAAATGGCGGCAACATCATATTCAATGGTGAGACGCAGAAACTTATATAAAGAAAATGACACGCTTTGTGGACCCCTTTCCCTTATATTCCATCCCTTCTATCCAGCCACACATCCATCATCCATCCATATGCGTTTGGAGCTTCCTCGAAAACATCATATCATCATGGTCACATCTTTATCTTTTTCTAAAAAGCATGTCTTCCAAAGTATCTGTCTGTTATCATCAGTTAACGGTTGCATTATTGTTGTTCTGTATGAATCTCTGAGGGATATGATACAAGATTTTTCTCATGTCCTTTGCTCTCTTTTTGATCTTTAAATATATAGCCCGTGATGTTCATGGTCAGGCTGATGGAGACGACAGAGAGAGTTTTTTCTCTTCTTTTCTTGTAATGATGGTGGGTTTTAAACATTATACGGCAAGAGAAAATATAAACTTCAGTTCAGAACTTCAACTAAACGATTTTCTCGCATGGAACTTCTAAGAGAAACTTCAAACAGCGAAATCACAATAACATTGTTTCAGAGTCTTTGAGACTTTTTAAGTTTCTCTCTTATCAGAGAATCTCAGAGAATCCAAACCACTGATCTATGGTCTGGATGGTCATGTATCTTCTTGGTAAGTGGCCGCCTGCTTCTCAGTTTGAAAGGATGTACGCGAAGCGAGTTGTAAGAAGTTAATCAAAGGCAAATACTATATTCTAAAGAAAATAAAATTTTTCATCGGCTTTATGGAATCCACCAGTCGTCCAGAAAGAAGTACAATTGCTTTCTCATTAATTACTCCTTGTTTATTTTGCTAACTTCTTTTAGGGTCAGGTCACGGGCTTGAGATCCATATATGAATTTGAGGTTCTTAAACCCATGGCCATGAAATCCTTGTTTGCCTAGAGGAGAGAACGCATCGATCTGAGACAATCAAATGCCCACTTAAAGAGTCATAAATGAGTATTCGAGCTTGTAAATATCAGTTTAATTCCGATTTCAGGAATACAAGAGCCATGTAACTTCTTGCCTCTATTTTAAGATCATTTGAATCAGTTTCTCCCATTGTTACAAAAAACGTGTACAAGTATTATATGGCGAGAAAAAAACAGGTATAATATGGCAAAGTTGTATATCTCAGGAATAAAATAAAAAAATTTAAAACATTTAATAAATCTTAAAAATTATGAAAAAATAAAAAATGATAAAAAAAGGTAAAAAACGGATAAAAACCGAAAAAAAAAGAAGAAAACATATAATACAGGTATTATATGGGTATTATACTTGTTTTTTGTTTTTTAACGTTTTAAAAAAAGTGTTTTTTCAAGTTTTATACGGCTGACTTGTTTTTTATGTTTTATATGTGTTTTTTCGAACAAAACGAGTTTTTCAAGATAAGGTTCCACTTTCTCCTCATAAACTATATGCTTACGAAGATCCACTCACAACAATGGGTTGTCCATCCCTTATTCTACTCAAATTGCACTTGTATCAAAACCTAGGTTTGCAATATCTTGGTAAATCTTTTGTATGAAACATGGTACTAAAGTCTTATTAAAGAAAATACATACAAACCCAAGTCACATATGCATAAGAACATTATACAGTTTATGATTTCCATGTTGCAGATGTGTTCACACCCTAATCAAAACTCAGATCCCATATGCATCTGATAAGAAGTTGCTTAATCGGTATTGGACCAGTTTATTAACAAGTGGGCATAAGCCCGATTTTGAATCGTTAATCAGTCCTCTGTTTTGCTACAACAAACTCAAACCTGCGGTTAATTAGCCGAATTTGGTTAAGAAAAAAGCTCAAAATCCAGTAGAATTTTAATGGGATCATTAGTTGATTTTGGTTTCATATATTGATCTGATTTGAAATCAGATTATGTAGAGGTCATGATCAGATAAACCATCCTCTCAGTTATTGCTACTGAACACAAGAAGTTCTCACCAAAAGATAAGATAGATGTATTAGGATTAAATAAGGCCATAAGGGGATCTATTAAATAAAATTTTGCAATAGTAGGTAGAAAAAAGAGTGCGTTAATTCCCCTTTCGTGATTCTAACCTCAAGTCCTCATCGACTGATTCTCATTAAAACATTATTAAGATCATATCCATGTGGTTAGATTATACAAAAGAATATTTTAATAATCAATTTTAGATGGTCTCTCTCTCTCTCTACCAACCAACCCAATGGTGAGAGAGAGAGAGACAAAGAGATTAAACTGATAAAAATATACTTACACTTGATCTTAGCAGAAAGGGCAAAGAAGAGGAAGACAAAAAAATAAAGAATGGGAATGAGAGAAAGACACCGTCATAAACCGACCATCGTTCTTAATGACAAAAACCGCTGCTAATTATTAGTGACAGTAGAACTGAATCACTGACGCCGCTTCAATAATTTTAACTAATTCACAACAGATTCAACTGAACCGGCAGCCCTGCCGATTCTATTCAGAAATCAATTGGTACAGCTGCTGAGAACTGGATGTCTCATTCCTGAAGTTCCGAGTTAAACACTTTGAGTTTTAGGCGTAGTTGACAAACCCATGAACTCGGACTCAGAGCAACATATGATTGGGTCACCATGTCTGCGAGTTGACTTATCGAATCGATCGAGTTTTAAAATAACATGAATAGGACGAGTCATGACGAGTCAATGTCTGATCAGGGGCAAGTTGGGCCGAGTTAGGAGCGAGCCAAGCCAAACTTAACTCGTCGCCAAGTTTTCTAGCGATCCAAGCTGACTCGAGTGATTCCCGAGCCAACTTGACTAGTCAACCAGCTATGGTTTCACATTTTTGGCCATCCGGACATGTAGCCAAGGCATGTTAATCAGAAAACCATGATTCAATTTTCTTTAATTAAACACTCATATCTTAGAGGATACGTGCCCGCCTGTTAGGGAACGTCAACCCTTTGAATATAATCCGGTGTTTGAATTCGTGTAGTTGCACTCTAAGAAAAATAACTTCTTATCTGAAATGAGATCAGAAATCAATGTACCATATTTTTTTTCTTGCCGTATTCGATTCAGATGCATATCTAAATCTATTAATTATATAGTTTTGCATTTTGTGTATTGGAATTCAAAAGTTGGATTAAAGAATCTCGGAACAGATATATTCGAACGTAGGGCCGTGCGCGCTCCCTCCATTCATCCCCAACGGCTTCAACACCCACAGATGGACCGGACCTCGCCGAGTTGCCACGTGGATCAAGAAGCCAGGCTGGACAAGGCAAGTCGCGCCCAACTGTTACACACAAAAAAAAAAGAAAAAAAAGATTTTTTTTTAGAAAAAATATAAAATATGAAAAATTTAAAAGCTAAAAAAAGACATTTCATTTTAAAAAAAATTCACTTCAAGTCGCGCCCAACTGTTAGACACAAAAAAAAAGAAGAAGAAAGAAAAGAGTTCTTTTTAGAAAAAATATAAATATAAAAAATTAAAAAGCTAAAAAAATACATTTCTTTTTAAAAAAAATTCACTTCTACATTCTTTTTTTAGGGTGCATGTTGGTGGTGCACGCAAATCATTCTCCTCCTCTTCTTACAGATGCGGTTTCTTTGACAATTTCCTGTTTCAGGACCACCACTTAACTATAATTTCAATATGGGCCTTCCTTTTTTAACTTCCGACCTTTTTAGCTAGACTGAAGAAGGTAATGGTAAAGGCGGACCGTTATTTAACAATTATCCGTAAAATGTAAGCCAGCATCAAGAAAATTCAAAGCATCAGGCTTGCATTTAGGTTTTTCACCTAAGTGTGGTCCCTTAGATAAAAATGTTGAGAAACTACTCCATGCCAATTTTGGCGCGCTCTTTAAATTTCTAGAGCTCACATAATTTCTCGGACGCCACCTCCTCTCGCTCGCGCGCGCGTGGGCGTTGCCGGCCACCGCCTGAGCACCTTCCGGCGGAGCGGCCATCGCCTCGGCGCCTCTGAAGGTTTGTTGACTCTCTTTCTTTCTTGCCTGAGGATTTCTCTCGGTTGCTTTTGTTTCTGGGAAAAGGAAGGAAAGTCTTTCTCTGTCTCAGGAGAAAAGAAAGAAAGTTTCTCTCTGTTTCGCGCCACGACGCGATTGCAATGTATTCGTGTTTTTCCGTGCGACGTTTGCGAGGGAATGAATGGATTCTTGAATTTAGGATTACGAAGAGTTCAAAGAGATATCAAGAAACTTTTATGGGTCTCGGGAGGTAGCTGACGTCCTGATCGCCTCGGGCGGATGGTCGGGGAGGGCTTTTTTCATAACGCAGGAGAAGAAGAAATGAAGGGAGTTCTGGAAGGATCGTTCTTGAAATGGACGAACGCAACTCCTTACCGTTCTTCGTGGAGTCATCGTAATTTTTCCTTCTCGCTGCTTCAATCTGAACAGTTTTTTTGACAAATGGAATGCGTCGTCTTTATATTTTGAATATTTTACTTATCTTCTATCATCGGTTGGTCATATATATATATATATATATATATATATATATATATATATATATATATATATATATATATATATATATATATATATATATATATATATATATTTTAGTTAGGTCCATTTATTTCTTCGAATCTCGCGATTTTGGCATGGATTTCAATGAATCCGCTTCCTACGAATTCTACAATGAGAAATAACAAGTCCTCGAGTTCCGGTTTGAGGAGATGGTTGGAGTCTTGGAGATTCTTGATTTATGAGTTAAATGTTTCTAGGGTTTGATGAGGTAGTTATTCGACCTTATCGGTCCTATTTAGAAATACTTCGGGAGATAGAACCATTAATGGGGAATATGGGAGCAAAAAATGTTGTTAAAGACCAAAGAAGAGCAAAATCTGTTCTTATTTTTGCTGGTTTACCATCATCGGTTCTAAATGCTCTCTCGTCTTGGAATTTTAATGAATTATTTTCTTTGCTAAAAGTTGATTTATTAATTTTTCTTGCCAGAAAAGCTTTCTCATATTCAAATAAAGCAGCAATTTATCCTATTTCCAGCCAAATTTTCCGTTCTAAAACTTAAACGGAGAATGTTGACTCAAATTCAACACATGGACCAGAACGGAGAGAGAGAGAGAGAAACGGTGTGGCAGTGGTGCCAATTCCGGGTCCCACCTCTTCATGCTGTCCTTCCACGTGCTGCCACGTGGAAGGAGAGCGCCAGGCTGGAGGGTGAATGCGTGCCCCTGTCAAATTGCCTGTGCTATCGGTTTCTCGTTAGTAAGCCTAAATCATTGGCACTTTGGGAAGTGCTGATTGTTTTTTCAATACATGCCATTTTGGCGCGTCCTTAACGCCATAACAGTTAATCCCTCTCTCTGTCTCTCTCAGACGCCGTGTAGAACTGTAGCGCCTGCTCGCCTCCAGAGGTCGGATGAATCTTTCTTTCTTGAAGAAAATCATCTCTCTCTCTCTCTCTCTCTCTCTCTCTCTCTCCCACACACGCACAAACAATTTTGGAGAGAAGTAATGGATTCGGAGTTCTTGATAAGTATGTGATCAGCTGAAAGAGATTCTTGCGATTCTTGATTATGGGTCGGATGTTATGGCTTCTTGGAGGTAACGAGGTCTGGATCCCGTTAAAGGATGCATTGGTGGAAGATTTTTTCCAGAGTGACATACTGAATCTGGTAGTCGACGCGAGTTTTTTTAACGATCATGCCCTTAGATAAATAGATGCAACTCTCTATCTTTATGCATGTTCTTTCAGTAATCCCTTTTCTGTTTTTCTCTATATCAAAATCAAACGAATTTCTAGAACGAGTCCTTTTCTTTGATATTTTGACTACTCTACAGTCTACATTCTTGGGTAACCTAATTGGAAGAAAACAGCCATCACTCGACTGATGCTATTCATAAATCCATTCATTTTCCCCCACCCCACCCAGAGTATCCCACTGGATGACTACTTTGGAAGATTTTTTGCGTAACGTAGATGAAGATGGTAACGAACCAACTCTCTATACAAGGATTTCTGGAGAAAACAATTGCAGCGCCTTAATTTCTTCTTTTGATTGCCTTGTCGTGCTGACTTTTGCACTTAAGTTCGAAGAAAAAAAAAAAGATTTCTGGTAGTTGGTTTACCTGTTAAGTCTTGGAGAATTTTCATTTTTTCAGCAATCATGCATATCTCTCTATGCATTTCCTGCAAAAGAAAGACAAGGGATGGAAATCTCTGGCTCTCACCTTCTCTCTCGGCACCGTGTTTTTGCTAATGCATTTCTAACGCATTAAATTATTAAAAAAATCAGGCGAAGGAGCTCTAACGGCGAAAGGCTAGCATATAAGATCGTTAACCAGATGCATCTCACTCAGATAATCTGAGATTCCCTCAGGTCTATCTCTCAGGGTAAGGATTTTCATCCTTTCACTATCTGTTCTCGTTAAGCTTTCCCATAGCAGAAAAGGAATGTGAAATCTTCAAGTAGCAGGGCAAAAGTCTAGAGTAGAGGATGTCGACCTCCGAGTCGAGCCTCGGCCCGCAATCACTGACGCGTCGGCCCTCGAGGAGCGCCGCGACGACAACCTTCTCCCAGGAGGTGTTTGACAACGAGGTGGTCCCCCCCTCCCTCGGCAGCATCTCGCCCATCCTTCGCGTCGCCGCGGAGATCGAGCTCGAGCGCCCCAGAGTCGCGTACCTCTGTGAGCATCCTTCTCTTCTTCGTTGGCCGACGATGACGCCAAGAGTCGGAATGATTTTCGGTTGTAACTCATAGCATCCTTTTTCTTTGTTGGGTTTTTCCCGACGGTGGATAGGTCGATTCTATGCATTTGAGAAGGCGCACAGGCTCGACCCTAACTCGACGGGGCGAGGCGTTCGCCAGTTCAAGACAGCTCTCCTACAACGCTTGGAAAGGGTACGTGATTTGTTTGCCTCTGCATTTTACTTTCTTTCTTTTCATTTATTTTTCGTTATACATTGATTCATAGGTCTGTCACAGTCCACAAACAAGTAGACAGAAACAAGATTATTATGTTCAAGTTTGGCCCGGCAAAACAAGTCGAGCTGGAATTCCTTAAGCAATTAAGCACAACTCTGAAATCATCTTAGAAGTAAATTTAGTGAAACTAACTTATTTAGAACCGATTTATGTTTCAAGTTGTTTTTTTTTAAAGGATAGCAGCTTATCAATCCCATATAGTAATATGTTTAAAACGCATTAGAAGCCGCGCTGTAATGAGCACATATTCGCAGATTCTTTTTTTTTTTCATCAGTTTTCTTCACGGTGTTATATATCTGTGTAATGAAAAATAAGTAAAAATGTAGAAAGTGACGGCAACTGAACCATCAAGGAACTGTTGATTGGTATTAGTGTTGCCGGATGTCACAATCAATTGTTTAAAATATATAAACAGTAAATTGTTGTTAGAGCATCATAAATCATTTGTTAGTGCTTTTACAGTGATTATCCTACCACAATTATATATATATATATATATATATATATATATATATATATATATATATATATATA
>JAANDH010000245.1:127955-153215 GCA_011799765.1 Nymphaea thermarum | reverse complement strand
TTTCTTAAAAAATATCTTTATTTGCGTAAAACAAAAGGTAGTTTTTTAAAAAGAATATTTTTTAATTGTTTATACTAAAAAAAAATATTCTGTGTCAAAGAATATTTTTGATAATTTATATTAAAAATTAATATTTTGTGTTAGCAAGTCGTTGTTAGATGTTTTTTCATTGGGTTCCCGTTAGCTTTTAAAAAGATATACGCCGATGCAAGTGTCCTTGTACATGTAGTTCGGGCGTTCATCGGCCGGTAAAAAGAGGGCCTCACTATACTAACGATTGGTGCATCTGTTGTCTGAGAAAGTGAAAATGAATTGGCTATTACTTTCCAAATTAACTCGGTAATCCAAATGAAAACTAGATATTTCTTAATACTATCCGTGACATGAAATTACTTAACGAGCAAGGATATCATTTTTAGCTCATTGTCATCTTAAATGCATATTTTTAATTTTTTAGAGTACAGTATTTTCTGTAACTTTCGAGGACAATTAATTTGCCGTGTCGCTTAATCAGCACTGAATCGTACCGTAATTAGCTGTGGGTGGGTGGAGGGGGAGGTGAGGAAGATAAGTGAGGAGGTGAGGAATACGCTGGAAGACTTCGGAAGGGGGTAAGTAATGTGGAAAGTTTTATCTTTAGACATTGAAATCTTAAGGTGCTTTTTGCGAGAAGGAAAGGTTCTTTTTTATTACTCTTAAATGGTTAATTATTTGTTTTAAACGTGCTTCTATCAATCCATAGATGGGACGATAAAGCATTTACATCTTCTACTATTCATGCATTTGGCCGTATCTTTAGCTTGATGAAGTAGAATTGGACTTGTACTGGAAATCTACGCTGTTGGAAGCAAGAGCAATGAGCGGTCTAAACTAACATACCAGTAACACACTATACGTGCTTCGTGCACGTATTTTATGCTCATTTCCATCTTGTCTGAGCATAACAGAAATATCCTGTGGATGCGCTTTTCTTCCTGAATTGTGCACATTCGTGCTTTTATATAGTGTCTCTGAAAGTTTAACAACATTTCACGTGCAGGATAATACACCAAGTCTTGCAGCTAGACTGAAAAAAAGCGATGCACGAGAAATTGAGAGCTTTTATCAGCAATATTATGAACACTACGTCAGAGCTTTGGATAAAGGAGAACAAGCTGATAGGTACATCCATTTTTCCCCGTATATCTCGCTAACATCTGTTCAAGTTATCTTGCAAACTACTTGACATTTTCTGATGTTATTCCTTTTGATAGAGTTCAACTTGGTAAAGCTTATCAAACAGCCGGCGTGCTTTTTGAAGTTCTTTGTGCTGTCAATAAAACTGAAAAAGTTGAAGAAGTTGCTCCAGAGGTAGAAGGATCTCTTGTTTCAGCGCTACTGTACAAAGCTAAAACTGTTCATTTGCTATAGCATTCTGTTGTATACATTGTTTTCACTTTGTTCATGTTTTCTTTAACGATGATTACTTTGTACCATTTCTCTCCTTGTAGAATAACATCTGATGTATTCTCCGACTATCTTTTTTGCCCTGCCTGTTCAGATCATTGCAGCCGCTCGAGATGTTCAAGAAAAAAAAGAAATATATACACCATACAACATTCTTCCACTTGATGCAGCTGGTGCCTCACAGTCCATCATGCAGCTTGAAGAGGTGGGTCTGTATTTTCATGCAATTTAATGGTAAAACATAGATTGGAAAGAAAATTTCTCAGCAACTTTTACCATATTTTCGGAGATTGTAAAAAAATTTCCTTTTCAAAGTTCACTGTTGCCGAGAACTTTATAGTCGTTCGGAGGTCATTATGTTTGTGAGCTCGTGTATATGGACAGATAAAAGCTGCAGTTGCTGCTTTGTGGAACACTCGTGGCTTGAACTGGCCCTCCTCTTTTGAGCAACATAAGCAGAGATCTGACCTTGATATTCTTGACTGGCTTAGGGCTATGTTTGGATTTCAGGTTAGCTTTACCCTGTTTCAGAAAATAATACTAATTTAATCTGTTCTGTTTTTGGGGTCTTTTTTACATTTAAGAAGCTGCACTTATTTCAAAGAGTTGGCATATGTTCGTATTTGCAGAAAGACAATGTAAGGAATCAGAGGGAACATCTGATTTTGTTGTTAGCTAATGTTCATACCAGATTGGTGCCTAAACCCGAGCCTCTTAACAAGGTACATGTGCCTTCTGTTCTTGTAGTTCATTTTTGTTGGCCAAGTATAGTTCCTGGTTTACCACAGTTTTGTGATCTTAAACGAGAAACTCTCAACTTTCTGTTCTTTTGCTATGTGATCAATCGACACCATGGTAATTAAGAAAACCTTTCCGTTGAATATCAAGTTGCTGTTCTGTTCCATATCATAGTTGGACTGAATTTTCTATTATTCCTTGTGATAAGGGGCAACTTTCTGTTGTGGTTTTCCATGAAGAAATAAATCAGCATGCTCTGCTGGAGTTGCTTGTCTAGCTTCGATAGAATTCTTGTTACCTGTACCTAGTCCTCTTCTGTGTATATAAGCAGCGTTGACACTAGTATACTAGGTTGAAGCATCACATAGTGCATGATAGTTCGACCTTTGCATGCTACAAATACCCAGTAAGTTTGTTGTTGGATCTGATAATTAGAACGTTCAGCTGACACTAGCATGCTAAGTTGAAGCATCACTTGGTGCATAATATTTGAAAAGCTATCCTTTGTATACTTCGATACCTCATAAATTTATTGTTGAAAATGTTTATGATAGATACTGCAAAAAGAATCTGACAAAAAAAAGTTAGACAGACGAGGGATAAAAGGGCTACATGGGTGCACCAATTATAGGATGAAACTATTGGGTTTATTGTGATTTGTGGGCAATATCTGTATTTATCCGTCTATTATGTATATCACATATATAGTTGCATAGATTTCAAGAGTAGCAAAATCGTACCCTTGTTTAACAAGAAAAGGAAGAAATCGATGTTGAGTAACTTGAGTAAAATGTCGCGTTAGATTGTTCTCAAATGGGTTCTCAGAATGGTCATGAGTCAGCCAATGTATCTGATGCCTCAAAGTGAAGAGTCTCTTCATGGTAGAAGTGCTTTTCTTTCAACTATTTCTCGGCGTTCAAACTCCATAAGACATATTAACATTCTCGAGATGCGCTGCTAGTTTAGATGTTCTATGGGCAGCTTTAAACATTCGAAACTTATGGTCCGTATGTGGTCCTCCTGCTATTTGCATTGAACCTACACATCTTTGAGCTCTACACATGCTTTTATTTTGATATCCCTTTTCCTGTGAATGAGAACCATCACATCTTTGTTGATTTTTTTAGTTCTTTGAATTTAAGGCTCTCTCTCTTTCTTTTTTTCTGTCTCTTCTCTCTTTCTCTCATCCTTGCATTCATTGTTGACAGCTGGATGATCGGGCTGTAGATGCAGTTATGAATAAGCTGTTTAAAAATTACAAAACATGGTGCAAGTTTTTGGGACGTAAGCATAGTTTACGGTGCGAATTCTACAAAGTCTCATCTGTGATTTGGTGAAGCTTAATTGTCTATGGATTCCGTGCGACCTTGATGATATCTATTCCTTCATTCTAGGCTTCTATATTTGGAAAAATCTAAAATACCCTATACACATGGATGTATGCATCTAATTTTTATTTCTTGCATATACCCGTGCATACATGAAGTCCATGACTTAGTGCAATTACAACGGCTCAGGCTGTTGCTGTAGATTCACAGTGAAAGTGGGATTGATTAGAAAGTTATCTAGTTTATTCCTTCCTATGTCACAATGAAAGTGGGACTGCAGTGGTATGGCCAATTACTGTTCATCTATGTCACATTAGTGCAGTAAATAGGCTGCCGGGTGCAATACAGCTGAGGCTGTTAGTAATTGATGCTTGTTATACTTTATGCTCAATTTAAATGAATATCATTCTTTTATATTTGTAGATATAAGTTCCTTTTTTTACATAACCTTGCTGCATCTGCACGGCTGTACCCTGTGCTTGCAGTCCTGAGACATACAGACATAGGCATTTCACATGGACAGGTAGAAACGTGTAGATGCATGTAGGCTCATGGAGGCCATCATCGTGAAACTTAAACTGGAATAAGATATAAGGCATTTTAGACAAGACATTTCAACTGAGTTGAGACATACAGAGAATGTGGAGGACTTATACTAAGCTATAGGTGTTACGAATAGTGTTGATTCCATTCCTTGAATTCTTCTTCTCCAAAGGCCGCAACTAGAAATGTATATCAAGTAAAACCACCTTCAGCTTTCTAAAATCATAGAACAAACATCAAGATGTGGGGTACACTTTTTCTCTCGTCGGTCTGCTCATCGCATCTGTAATAAGCAGTTGCATTGCCACTTATATATTGAAGTCAATATGCTGTGCACGGTTAATTACATACAGCTTCTTTGCCTTGGAGTTGTCTTCTTCACAATCAAGTGCTAAAAGCACTTTAAAGACTAGGTGGAGGAAATCAACGAGTCTCCAGTCTAAATAACCAATTGTTTGCTGTGATGTAGGAAGTTTCAAAATATTTAGAAGCTTTAGGGTATAAGACTGAAGATCAGTTCTTTGACATGGTAAACCTTTCCACTAGCTTTAACCTTTAGACGTTGGGGAGTCACCAGTATTTATCAATGATGAAGGGAAGTTCTTCTGAAACCAATTTGGTCTGATAGTGTGTTGGGATCATACAAGAATCTGGTTGCAACACTGAAGACCAGTTAGTTAGTGTCGGTCAAGCTGAGGATATTTTTCCACCACAAGTGCAAAGATACACTTGCTTGATGTCGTACTCATGTTAGTGGAATCCCTTGATGTAAATGTCTTAAAATTTTGATCTGAAATTTGTGAGTACGATAAGAGTCTGGATTCCTGATTTATCAGCGTTATATTGAATCTCCATTTGCCAGTGATATTTAGCCTCATGAAGAATTCTGCTTTACATTATTTTTTGATAAATATTTACTATGTGGTTCAATACTAAGTTAGTTGCCTATACATAGACTTCCTCAAGGCCAACAAGAAGTACAGCAGAGAAAGATATTATATATGGGTCTGTATCTTCTGATATGGGGAGAAGCGGCAAATATTCGTTTTATGCCAGAATGCTTGTGCTACATTTTTCATAATGTGGGTACTTGTTTACTTTTCCCAAACTTCTTCCTTAGCATTTTGTCCTTTCTGTGTTATTGCCATTTCTGAGACCATGGTTCATGTGTTTAGATGGCATATGAACTTCATGGCTTGTTGGCTGGCAATGTTAGCATCGTGACTGGAGAGAATATTAAACCTTCTTATGGTGGGGATGACGAATCATTCCTAAGAAAGGTTATAACGCCCCTGTACCGTGTGATCGAAATGGTATGTATAGTGACCATATGTTATCTCATGTTTCAGTATGGTTTTTCTAATTAAGCCGTGCGCTTCCAGGAGGCTAATAAAAGCAGGAATGGAAAGGCACCTCATTCAGCTTGGTGCAACTATGATGACTTGAATGAATATTTCTGGTTTGTCATCAACCTTGTGTTCCTGTTGTTCCAGAGTATTATTCTTCACGTTATAGTTCAGCTGGTAATTGCCTTTTCATTTTTCAGGTCAACTAATTGTTTCTCTTTGGGATGGCCTATGAGTGATGATGGTGACTTTTTCAGATCATCACGTGAAACAAGAAATGTCTCACATGTAATTTACCAAGTATACTGGAAGATATACATTACATTTATAGGTGAACTCTCATGCTTGTGATTAGCTCAAGGACTTTTCAACTTGATATACAGGATGGACATCAATTTCATAAAATATCTCAGAAAAGGACAGGCAAATCAAATTTTGTAGAAACCAGGACATTTTGGCATATCTTCCGAAGTTTTGACCGTATGTGGACTTTCTATATACTAGCGTTGCAGGTATAATTTGAGATGTAAATCATGATAACACAATTATTTTCTTAAGCTAATTGTCTAACCACTTAATGATTACCTACTTTATAGGCTTTGATTATCCTTGCTTGGAGTGGCTATCCACTAACAGATATCCTCCGGAAAGACCTTTTGTATTCTTTGTCTAGTATTTTTATCACAGCTGCCATCCTGCGCCTCCTTCAAGGTACAAGTATCTGTTGATATGCTACTACTTTGTCAATTTTTCAGTTGTTTGATTATTTTTATTTTAAGAAACAAAAAATAAGAATATCTCGCTAAATAGCCGAGTATTATAGAAGATTGCTTCTTGCTATCTCGGTATCTCAGACACCATTTGGGTACTCTTGAGTAATTTTGACATTGTTGTGCTGGTACCATTTTTTTTAATGTGGAGGTCTACATAGTGAAACAAAGCTTGAGGAGGTATTATAAATTGGAAATGTTATTGAGGATAGTATCTGCTGTATTGCTATGCCTGCTTTTCATATTCCTATTTGGTGCCGAAGTTCAAATATCTAAATGTGGAAAGCAATCATCCATCTAAAAACTGATTAGGGAGAGGCAGTCCAGAAGTTGGTGAAAGGCTAACTTTTTCTCATTTTATTATTTCGTTCAAGAGTTTAATGTGAAACAGTGAAAGCAGGACTATCAAGTCCTTTGATTATCCTTGCTTGTAAACTTGGGAGTTACAAGCAAATAACTATGTGTGTAATATACACACCCTCATTCACTTGGGGCATGATTTTATTTGCTTATCAATCACAGACAAGAATACCAATATTAGCAGGATATCAATGAAGCAGTTACTATCAAAATCTCCACATTCTGAAAGTTGAAGTTGTGGAATAAGGGTGTCAACAAGACACTTTATTTTTTTTTAAGAAAATTTCAGGAATTTGAAAAATTACAAATATACAAAAAGCGAAAGAAAAGTTGCAGAATTATGAATTCCCCATAATTTTTTGTTAAAAAAATTAAAAACGATTATTAAAATGTTAAAAGAAAAAAATTAATTAAAAGATATAAAAATTGATGTTCTAAATTATCCCATACGTGTTCATGAAATTATTCACGAAATTGAAATTGGTTTTTTTTTTTAAATGTGACGATAAATATCTGGTTTTTCATTTTTTTTAGCAATATTATAATTACCAGTATTTGTGACTTTGGGCTGAGATTTATGCGATAATGTCATGCGTATTGTAGTTAGAGTAGCTTTAAAAAATTAAAACCACTGAGTGGACTCCCATGAATACATCATAATACGTTCATGCCGGATTTATGTTTTTACAAAATTCTCTTTCTCTCTCTCTCTCGCTCTCTTTCTCCCTCCTTTCCCCTCTCTCTCACACACCCACATCTGCATGCACCTGAATTCACAGCATGTATTAGCCAATGTGCATCATATCGGCACCTAATCAACACGATATGGGTGCAAATATGAGGCTATCGACTAATACATGATGATAAATTGATAAATAATTAATTAAAAGTAAATCGAAATTTTAAGTCATATTTTTGAAGGCCGATACATGCTGATATGAAACGATGCACATTGCAAATAAACATCACTTTTTTGGGCTTATGATACGAGTTGGAAACTGATTTTTGCAACATTGGTTGAACTTCTGTGGTGATTTTTCATGCCACTCTCATTTTATGTGGATGTCAATTCATTTGAACTTTGAACAAACAAAACTGACATATATGCATCCATAATTTCCGTGGTTAAACTTGTGGCAGGAAAATGTAGGTTATTGAACACTATTATGCTGTTAGGTGTTGAATGATCTTAGTAGCTATGCTGCTTAAAACATCTATTTTTTAACACATCAATAGGCTAAATACTTACATGATGTACTTTTGTCAGTTTTATAGTTCTTATATGCAAGCTTACTATACGTTTTGCAATGAAAGTATCACATAACACTCTGACTTCTTTTTCTTTATTTTATAGGTATTTTGGACTTTATCCTGAACTTCCCTGGCTATCATCGGTGGAAATTTGCTGCCATTCTCAGAAATGTGCTGAAGATTCTTGTTAGTCTAGCATGGGCCATTATCCTGCCCTTTTGCTATCTATACTCACTGAAAGATTCTCCAGTCGTTTTACAAAAGCTGCAAATGTGGCTTCAAGAAATAAAGTACATGCCACCATTATATTATTTGGCTGTCGCAGCATACTTGCTTCCAAATATATTGGCAGGGGTCTTTTTTGTATTTCCTATGCTCCGACGATGGTTAGAGAACTCTGATTGGCACATCATAAGGTTTCTTTTGTGGTGGTCACAGGTATCACTCTTCTGACTGATGCATGTGGATGAATGTGAATGAACATGCACTCATACCGCTCATTTCATGAGCTTTCAAACTGATCTGCCCAGTTCATTAGTTGGTATTATTCAGAGGGAAATTTGTAATCAGTTACATCTTTGCATAAATCTGAATATCATGCTTTGGTATGTTGATTCAGGGAACTATATTCTTTGATGTACAGTGTATTCCCTCTTAAATGATTACTTACCTGCAATAATGAAACAAAGGACAAACAAAAGATGCAAGGCAATAAGAAATATAGTTGATGAAAAGCATGGAGGCAGGGAAGATTGTGTTAAGATTTCCATAGCATGTAGTAGGGCCTTTTACACTTGACATTTGGGTTCTCAAGAAAGTAATTCGTGTCAAACATACACATTTGATTCAGATACAAAAAAATCACCTAGAGAGTTAAGATGCCCTTTTATGTTTTATCATACCCCCTCAAGCTGGAAGAAGAAATTAGTATTCTGTAACTTGCTGTGATGTTCTTAGATTTAATGTTCCAAAAGTTTCGTTTTCTTCTGTTGTTGGTAAATCAACAATCTATACCTCATGCTTTGGAATGGTGTCATTAAGAGATGAATAGATATATTGCCTTTGCATTAATTTAAGCTTTCCAATGATAGTTTTCAGCCAAAACCTTCACAACTGGATCTCAGTTTATGATACCTAATGCTAGATTGTAATTCATTGTTTTTTCCTATTGTCCATGAAGCTAGAAATTTCTCCCATGAAAAATGATTTTGTTATGGTTCTCCTATCATCCACCAAAATATGCATTTGTGTACATATTGTTGTTAGAGTAACCATTACTGGTAGGTACCTGGGTTGCACTTGCCAGGATTGTGTTTTGATCACCTAAAAAATGTACTCTTTTGGCTAACATGTGGGTAGGTGTACGTGATAAGGTGTAAACTAAGTTGCTACTGTTTTTCAGCCTAGGATTTATATTGGAAGAGGAATGCATGAAAGCCAGTTTGCACTTTTTAAGTAAGTATTCGCATGTCCAATTTATAAATATCACTTTTTCCCCTTCCTTTTATGTTTCTGAATATACAACAAATAATTTCATTTCCTTCGTAGTTCTTATTCTTCTGTTATTTCTGTAACATTTGCTAGTTGTTGTTGTTCTTAACAATGTTCAGGTACACACTATTCTGGCTGCTTCTTTTGGCCTGCAAACTGTCATTTAGTTACTTCATCCAAGTAAGGTCTTTATGGATTTATTCAAATCTTTATAATGATATTGATCAATCTTGCATTCTTTTGATTTTTCTTTGCTTGCTTTACGATTGTAGATAAAACCTCTTGTAAAGCCCACACAAGACATTATGGATATCCGCCATGTACAGTACTCCTGGCATGAATTCTTCCCAAATGGTATCAACCAATTTCAACCCCCGCACCCCCTATGCTGTGATTTTTTACTCATTTTTGTTTTTCAATTCCTTCTATTCCATGCAGCCCAGAACAACTTCGGTGCTATTGTGTCTCTCTGGGCACCTGTTGTATTGGTGTGTATGACATTCTTTAGCTTGGTGTAAAACATGAAAAAGGAACTTTCCTCTTTCAGAGGTTGACGGTTATCCTCATATAGGATCTTTTGTTCACTCAGGTTTATTTCATGGATACTCAAATATGGTATGCCATTTTCTCAACAATATATGGTGGTGTTTCTGGAGCTTTTGATCGTCTTGGAGAGGTAATTTGTTCTTTTTAGTTGAGTCTTCATTCTTTATTAATGTCTACTTTCTGAAATAAAATTTGGACTCATCTTTTTTGTGTTTTTGTTGTAAAGTCACCAGTGAACATGCATGGAGAATCGGAGATGTTTTCTGTACAATGCATGTTTATTATCCTTTTCTCCTGAAAGAGGAAAGAAAATTTTGTCAGAAAAATTGAAGTGATAAGATATTTTTGTCATAAATGGAGATTGAGATATATTTATGGTTATAGCTAACTGTCAAAAGAAATATTTGTTTGCTTGTTGCATAGACTAGCTATATTTTAGTAAAATGACACTTTGTTATATGTTAAGTTTATTTTTTTATTTTATTTTTTCAGTTTCATGAACTTAGTGTCCTTCATTTCTCAGTTTTATCAATGCGGTCATATCATATTTTCATTTAAAATTGATTTTCTACCATTGTCTTTTCGGTTTGTGAACATAGTACCATTTGATCCTCATTTGAAGAGAGTACAATAGAAATCAGTAAAAATCATAACTCGCAGAAACTGTAATAATTACTATTACCACATCTTATGCTTTTATTTAAGGGGAATTGTTGGAGAAAGAAGATCCTAAATAATGGATCCAGTACCATCTCCACGTAGGTAGTCCTTTTAGATTGCCCTTTTCACCACTTAATGACTTATGACTTATCTGTTACTTATGTGCTATAATCATGCTTTGGGTTAAAACAATTTGTCCACAAATAGATTTTGATTTCTTCAAGTCCTGGTGTTACGTCCGATGTACACATGTTTATATACAAATGCAGACAAATTCTTGTAAATATGGCATCAATTTATTTGAAAAAATGTCTAATGTTCACCAAAACAATGATCTCTTATGATTTTGTTTTTCTTTTTCTTTTTTTTTTTATGGCAAGTTCAAACCTGCATAGATTGTTCCTTGCTGCAAGCTTGAAGCTGGGGGAATCCTTGATGGCTATTGGGGATGTTGAGAGTTTAATGTGTGGCTGGTTTTGAGGCATATATATACATGTGTTCTTACATACACACACTCATATATATATATATATATATATATATATATATATATATATATATATATATATATATATATATATATATATATATATATATATATATATATATATATATATATATATATATATATATATATATATATATATATATATATATATATATATATATATATATATATGTCTGTGTTTTCACATGATTTTTTTGTTTGGTCTGTGACATGTACTGCATGCTCTCTCATGAATTATTTTTCAGATACGCACCTTAGGCATGTTAAGGTCAAGATTTTATTCACTACCTGGAGCTTTCAATGCATGCTTAGTGCCTTCTGAAAAGATTCAGCGGCGAGGGTTTTCATTATCCAAACGCTTTGCGGAGGTTGTACATCTTTCAAAATTTTAGATCATTAAAAGTTTTACATATGTAATCCTACCCTTACATGCATCCCGTGTTTCCAGGTCTCCCCAAACAGGAGAACTGAGGCTGCAAGATTTGCACAGCTATGGAATGAAATAATTACTAGCTTTCGTGAAGAAGATTTAATAAGCGACAGGAAAGAACTTGTCTTGCTTTTCCATTAATAGTGACCTATATGAGTATCCCATTTTTAAGTATGTGACTTATTCACAATAATCTTCTTTCAACAAATGCCTTTTCTACTACAGGGAAATGGACTTAATGCTGGTTCCTTATACATCAGATCCTAGCTTGAAACTCATACAGTGGCCACCATTTCTGTTGGCTAGCAAGGTATGATAATTGCAAGTGTAATTTGCTGTGTTTATTGGTGCATCCTCTATTTGATTATCGATTGGTTCATGCAGATCCCAATAGCACTAGACATGGCAGTGCAATTTCGGGCTAGGGATGCTGATCTGTGGAAGCGCATATGTGCTGATGAGTACATGAAATGTGCTATTCTAGAATGTTATGAATCTTTTAAGCATGTACTGAACATATTGGTTGTTGGTGAAAATGAGAAAAGGTGTGTGCTGCGTTTCATCCTCCTGGTCTTTGCATATTGTTGTTAAAAGCTAGTTCTTAGGTCAAGCACAAACATGAGGGAACAGAGTTGGCAAACTCAGGAAGTCAGCTCATGATTCGGCTGATCTAACTTGGGTCATACCCAAAATGAGTAAAAAAAAACAGGTCGGCTTCCCTAGGATCAAACTTAACTCAGTTAATCATGTCATTTTTTTTTATCTGTTACACATGGTATATGGAATAAAATGCATATATGTTAGTTTCTGTTATGTTTTTATATGTAGGTATCTTTATTTTCCATATAATGAAACAAATATGCCAATATCTGAAGCTATTGTACTAAGAAAATATGGTTTGTTATTATTTTTATTAAATTAAATATAAATAATGACTCACCATTCACCAAGTTGACTTTCATTGCATCAGTTGAGTAGATTATTCCCAGCTAATACTGTTCTGAGTTTGCCAAACTTTGACCATAACAACTAAAAGTATTTTGATCTGGAGCAAAAACCAACTTTTGGAAAGAATTTTTCCTGAATTATCTATGATGTTGTTTTCTTATTCTAATCATGAACAGATCATATTAACAGGATAATAAGCAATATCATCAAGGAAGTTGAAGTCCACATCTCAAAGAATACATTTCTTGCAAATTTCAAGATGAGTGCAATGCCAAATCTCTGCAAGAAATTTGTGGAGCTTGTTGAAATATTGGTGAGTTTATTTATTTTTTGTCTCCGTTTTTCTTCTTATTGTACATTCATATGTGTTCAATCTTTTCATTTTATTGCAGAAAGAAGGGGCTCCAACTAAACGTAATACTGTTGTTCTGCTGCTGCAAGATATGTTAGAAGTGGTTACTCGTGATATGATGGTTAATGAGATTCGGTAAGTGAATATTGCATTCTCTGCTTGCTCATCTACAATTGTAGTCACTTAGTTTTAATTAAGGTGTAAATGTAATGTACTTGTAGAGAATTGGTTGATCTTGGTCATGGAAACAAAGATTCAGTACCAGGAAGGTATGATTTAGTCAATGCATCTCAAACTGGGAGACAGCTTTTTGCGGGCACTGGTCCAAAACCTGCAGTAAGCTTTCCACCTGTAGTAACTGCACAATGGGAGGAGCAGGTAAATAAATTACATACTCAATGATCATATTCTGTTTCTTAATTTTTTGAAAGTTTCCACATGTGGTAACTGTAAATGGAAGGAATATGGAAATAAATAAACATTAAATTTTTTCATGACCTGTCAGTCTATCACATCTTCTGTGCAGATCAAACGCCTTTACTTACTTTTGACGGTCAAGGAGTCTGCAATTGATGTGCCTACCAACTTGGAAGCACGTAGAAGGATTGCATTCTTTACAAACTCTTTATTTATGGATATGCCACGTGCTCCCCGTGTCCGCAAAATGCTGTCTTTCAGGTCTGTAACTGAATCTTTAGGAAATATGATTCTAAATATTCTCTTCTCGCTTGCCTATAGCAATCAGCTACAATAACCATTTCGATAATTTATGTTAAAATCTCCTGCCAGCTAGAGTAAAGATTGCCCATGTTTGGCAGTAGGTGACTCCACCAACAGTCATATGTCTACGCATCTCAGTCTTAACTCATAAAGCATTTGCTTTCTTCTCCTTAAACTAGATTTAACATTTTTTTCATAGATAATTTATTACATGTTATCTAAAGTTGCAAGAATCATTGGTCATGAATGGCTAAACATCCTTAACATGAAATCTCTATCTTAACTAACATATTCCTAAAGATGCATAATTGGCTAATGCATTTCTGAAGTTTAGATTGATCTTGTATTTTTTAAAAGGCTACCTCTTCCACGATAAGGTTTTATGTTTATGTGGAAACAATAAGTATCTGATGCTGAAGAATTTGGCACTTTAACTTCATCTTAAATTGCCTATGTAGTGTGAATTTTTTTCTAAAACTTGGAAACTGTTGCAGTGTTATGACACCATATTATAGTGAGGAAACAGTTTACTCGAAGACTGACCTTGAGCTGGAGAATGAGGATGGGGTATCAATAATATTTTACTTGCAAAAAATTTTCCCAGGTTTATTTTCTTTCTAAATTTACAATTTGCAGTTGCCATGTAATTGCTATTTTTCCCAATGCTTACAAATCTGATTTGTATTTCTCATATTGCTGTTTTGAGTTAGATGAATGGAACAATTTTATGGAACGGCTCAACTGTAAAAGAGAGAGTGAGGTGTGGTCTAACGAAGAGAATGTTTTGCATCTCCGTCATTGGGCATCTTTAAGAGGGCAAACACTTTGCAGAACAGGTAGACTATGTTATACTTCATGGTATTTTTTCTTAAAGAAGATTTTGCTTGTGGGATATCTAAGTCACTTATTTCAGTCCGAGGGATGATGTACTACAGAAGGGCATTGAAGCTTCAGGCATTTCTTGATATGGCTTCTGAAGCAGGTATCATTGCCAAACCTTTTTTTTTTTCCTCCTTTTCATGCTAAGGCGAGCTATGTGATTCTTTAACTTGGTCTTCTCATTACATTGGATTTCAGAAATATTGGAAGGCTACAAAGCAATCATGGATCCAACAGATGAAGAGCGGAAAAGCCAGAGGTCTTTGTGTTCTCAGCTTGAGGCTATGGCCGAGATGAAATTTACTTATGTTGCTACCTGCCAAAACTATGGCAACCAAAAGCAAAGTGGAGATCGACGTGCTACGGACATCCTCAACCTCATGGTTAAGTACGTTTTCCACTCTTTCACTGTTCACTAGGGCCATCTTTCCTGATGCACATTGTAAACAATTTTGACAACCTTGATTCTTCAAGTTAGGGGCTGAAGTCATATTGTATGTTTTGATTATTTCCATTATTCAGCCTCCTGGATCAGATACTCATGTGAATATGTTTAATTATGATGACCGCCTTGTCTGATTTTCAAATTCTCCAGAACAGGGATGACTTTTTGTGCATTCAAGCTACTCTTGAAGCAAGTTCTAGACCACCTAACTAAGTCATGTGTCTTGAATATACGTGTCATTAATTTTGGTAACTTTTCCTTTATGAAGCTAATTAACAGCTTTTCGTGCGTAGCTATCCATCTCTACGTGTAGCCTATATCGATGAAGTTGAAGAAAGAGAAAATGGCAGGGTACAGAAGGTCTACTATTCTGTTTTAGTAAAAGCTGTTGATAATCGTGATCAGGTAGTCAATTTTCCACACTGAACTTTACTTTGAGAATAGATGATTCATCTGCTTCTGACCCTGTATTTCCGTTAGGAAATTTATCGTATAAAATTACCTGGTCCTGCAAAAATAGGAGAAGGTAAGCCAGAAAATCAGAATCATGCGGTAATATTCACTCGAGGGGAAGCTCTTCAGACAATTGACATGAATCAGGTAAAAAGTTGAATCAATACGTAACTACATCTTTATTATTTCTCTTCAGTGATATTCTTCTGAGTGCGCATATTGGCCTTAGGATAATTACTTGGAAGAAGCTTTGAAAATGAGAAATCTCCTGGAAGAATTTAATGAAAGCCATGGAGTGCGTCCACCTACAATCTTAGGTGTCCGCGAGCATATATTCACGGGAAGGTGTAGTTTTCCTTCTCGAACCTGTGAACTATTTCAGTTGGATAACTTTGAGTACCCTTTTCTTATAGATCATGTCTAATTATTCTTGCAAATGCAATTGCAGTGTCTCTTCTTTGGGATGGTTCATGTCAAATCAAGAAACGAGTTTTGTAACAATTGGTCAGAGAGTCCTAGCAAACCCATTGAAGTAAGCACTCTCTTCATAAAACTTGCTTATTTACTTTCTATCTTACAGGCAGGCTGGTGTGCATGGATTTCTTTTCATAGTCATGCTTTCATTGAATGTGGAAGCAGGCTTGCTTGCAACAGTAAGTAACTATATACTGAATCATGGTGTTAACAGAAGAACAAAAAATTGACAGTCTCATTTGTAAGACCAAAACTGAATACATAATGTATATAACTTGTATTACTGACTGCCCATTTGATTGTTCATTGTTTTAGTTGTTCCGGTTAGATCTGCACACATAATACTATAATAATGCATGTTAAACTACCGTGCTTAAAATATTCAAATGCAGTTTTTTCTTTAATCATTTTTCATTTATGGACTTTAGTGGCATTTTGTGTGCACGATTTTGTGTATTTTGTTCTGTTAATCTATGACCATTTCCAGCATATTTGACAAACCCTTTTTCGAATATGAACCCTGAATATGAACCAAGGCACGTGGAGTTGGGTACCCGTGCAGTATGGTTACTTTTAAGTTTTAAGGAGGGTACGACACATCAATTAAAAAAAAATAAGGTATTTAAATACAATTTCTTTCTATATCAAATAGGAAGGCGGAGCTGTGGAGTCAAGTGTAGACCACTTGACGGGCTTTATTTCTTGCTAAGCCTATGGTCCCCCCCCCCCGCAACAAAATTCAAGCAAAATAACCATCCATAGATAATCTTTGATATGAAATTTTGTCAAGTGTAGGACAGTGTGTTATGGACTTGAGATTACCATAATGGCCCTCGCGTTTAAATGAAACACCTCCTTCTATGAGGACAAAAGTGTAATGAGTAAAAATTGTTTTTGTAAAATTATCTAAATGACCCTCGTGCCTTGAGTTCTGGTTGAGGGTATCTCAGTCATTTACTAATCAATGATAGAAAAATTTCTAAATTGTTTCCAAACCTTGGCCATCCCCTTCATACAAGTAGCATGTTATATATTAGGGTCCCCTGCATGTTTTGGACACAGAATGACCAGAAAGTCGTACAGGCGTCTGTATCGGAGTTTTTCATTACAGGGCTAAACTATTTTTTACAGTTCCATAGATAATCTACTGTAGTTGAAGATAAACGGATGTTCACAGTCCACAATCTAAGAAAGTTACGATTATGAAATATGAATGCCCCGAAAAAGAGTATATTGGATCTGAATCTGGACCACATTCGAACCCTGAATTACCCAGTATGCTATAAGTATCTGCGTTCCAGAACTGTTCTATCAACATGGGTCACCACCCAAAATGGTGTACCCACGTGACTTGTTATATGAACTGATGCAAGGATAATTTTTCTTTATGTCAGGGTTCGTTTCCACTATGGACATCCAGATGTTTTTGACAGGATTTTCCACATCACAAGGGGTGGTATTAGCAAGGCTTCCCGTGGGATCAATTTAAGTGAAGATATCTTTGCTGGTAAGTTATCTTAGAAATTTTTTTTTACTGCAATTTCAATTCTGCACATTCGTTATCTTGACTAGCTGTTTCACGCTTCTATCTTACAGGTTTCAACTCAATATTAAGGCGGGGAAATGTCACCCATCATGAGTACATCCAAGTTGGAAAAGGCCGTGATGTCGGGCTTAACCAAATATCACTTTTTGAAGCAAAAGTAGCATGTGGCAATGGAGAGCAAATTTTGAGCCGAGATATCTACCGTTTGGGGCACCGCTTTGACATGTTCCGCATGCTTTCATGTTATTTTACAACTGTTGGTTTCTACATAAGCTCCATGGTAATTTCTTGTGCATGTCTGTTAGACAATTCTGTTTCCTGTATGTTGTTAGCTAACTTTTAATGGTTCTTAATTTTATGAGTTTCAGATGGTTGTCATTATTGTTTATGCATTCTTATATGGGAGGCTTTATATGTCGCTGAGTGGGTTGGAGAACTCACTAGTAAAGCGCGCACATGCTAGAGGGGATGATCCTCTGAAGGCAGCACTAGCATCGCAGTCCCTTGTTCAGATAGGCTTGTTAATGACGCTGCCCATGGTTATGGAGATTGGGTTGGAAAGAGGTTTCAGAACAGCACTGAGTGATATTATCATTATGCAACTTCAGCTATGTGCTGTTTTCTTCACCTTTTCGCTTGGCACAAAGACCCATTATTTTGGCCGCACTGTCTTGCATGGTGGAGCTAAATATAGGGCCACAGGGCGTGGTTTTGTGGTTCGACATGAAAAGTTCGCAGAGAATTACAGGCTTTACTCAAGGAGCCACTTCGTGAAAGGCTTGGAGTTAATGATACTTTTGATAGCATATGAAATTTATGGTTTTGTATCATCTGATACAACTGCATATATGTTGATGACATTCTCAATGTGGTTCCTGGTGGCATCTTGGCTGTTTTCTCCCTTTCTTTTCAACCCATCTGGATTTGAATGGCAAAAGATTGTAGACGATTGGGATGACTGGACCAAGTGGATAAGTTGTAGGGGAGGAATTGGGGTGCCAGGGAATAAGAGCTGGGAGTCGTGGTGGGAAGAAGAGCAGGAGCACTTGCAACACACAGGGCTATCAGGACGCTTGTGTGAGATTATCCTCTCCCTTCGGTTCTTCCTCTTCCAATATGGAATTGTTTATCATTTGAAAATATCAAACAATAACAAAAGCATCATTGTAAGTTCTCAACCCATTCCTTCTCTCAGTATGTATTACTCTTTTTGCTTATTTTTTAAGGCACCTAAAGTTTTAATCGCTGATTCCTGATATGCATGTACTTAAGGAATCTTGATGAATTAAGTTACCCTCTAGACAATCGTCTTACTTTAGGCTTTTCACATTTTATACTCTGCGAATTACTGATCCAGATCATAATCATTTAGAAGGTTTGGCTTTGAGAAATTGCTTCTGTTTTATTGTATGCAAAGATCCTGCTGCATGTGCATTCCTACCTCTACGGCTAGCTTAAACATCTACAGCTGAAGAGACAAAGTAAGGTCAAAATGTATGGGTTGAGTTCTGTCCCCTTTTATTTTTTAAACATCAACGTTGTGGCTTTGGCTTGATGGTTAGGATTGTCTAAGGATTTTTCTGTGGAATTCTAGCAGTTCATTGGTTAGTGATGGTACCTGCGACTTCATTAGATGATTAGATCCAAATTATTAGAA
Organism: Nymphaea thermarum; assembly: GCA_011799765.1. Classification (NCBI taxonomy): domain Eukaryota; kingdom Viridiplantae; phylum Streptophyta; class Magnoliopsida; order Nymphaeales; family Nymphaeaceae; genus Nymphaea; species Nymphaea thermarum. Next base: position 134,324 of record JAANDH010000245.1, on the reverse strand, counting down.
GATGAAAAGAAGAAACGTGTTCCTAACCCCCTTAAGACACCTCTAGAATTTCATTGGCTTTAACTTTTAGTTATTGCATCGTTGATGCTATTGTCCTTGAATCCAAAGCTCTCTGATTCTCCATGCTCTCTCCCTCATTGTATCCCTTTAAATACAAGTGCTATTGTAAAATCCATAAAAGATTTGGCAAATCTCATCACCTTTGATATGGCACCGTTATCAGTGTCAGGTGCTCTTGCCATCGAATTTTCATAATGGTGCCAGTCTAGCTAGGGTTGATCTCTAAAATGTTTGGCATCTGTCATCAATACATGAAAATGACAACAATTTTGCCCTTCTTCATCATAAACACGAGGTATTATGTGGTGGTTAAAGAAGGAAGAAGTTTCCCATTCTATATATATATATATATATATATATATATATATATATATATATATATATATATATATATATATATATATATATATATATATATATATATATATATATATATATATATACATACATAAAAATAAAATAGTCTATTCTATTTTTCTGGAATTTGCTTTGAAATTTAGGCTGTTTCCATATTATTGTGTTTTATTTTGAGTTGATGACACTTGAGGAGGCACAAAATAAAAGCTTCTAAAATATTGTAAGAATATTGTTACTCTCAACGATGTCTGTAAATACAGTCTGTACATTCATCTTATTCTTCTTGGTCTTGGGATGTTCTAAAAGAGGTAGTAGTTGTATCAGTATTTTTCAACACATGTAAAGAAGTGTTTTCATGCACACGTGTACAAGTAATATCAGTTTTCTTTTCCAATATGCAACTAATTGACCATCATCTTTATTTAAGATTGCTTTGTTAAATAAAGAATCAATCTAACTGATATACTGATGACAGTCCTACAGAATGTCTACATGTGAATATGTGATTTAGCAGTTACTGGAACTGAGGCAGATTTTGGAGTCATGTTCTGTCATTATTTTTCAACTATTGTGAACTAATGCCTTTCCATTTTCAGGTTTATGGACTATCCTGGCTTGTTATTGTTGCAGCGATGCTCGTATTGAAGGTTAGTTTTGGTTTCAGAATTGTTTACCACTTAGCATGTAAGACCTAATTAGATGATTGATCTATGACCTCTCCTGCATGCAAAAAGTTTTGTGTTCCTATTAGTGGACCCATGGCTTTACTCCTTCATGAACCTTAGTATGCAAATGATCCTATAGATAGTGTCTTATACATAGATATAGCTGAAGCCAATATGTGCTGGCTGGCGTGATTGAACATGAGATCTTCCATGTTATACGTGTATTTCTTATGTACATTTACATATTTCTGCTTCCATGGGTCTGTGTGTGTATATTTTTGTTATCTAAGTGCGGGTCCTTTTTTTGTAGATGGTGTCCATGGGAAGGAAGAAGTTCAGTGCAGATTTCCAGTTAATGTTTAGACTGCTCAAACTATTCTTGTTTATTGGATCAATTGGGGCCATGGCTGTCCTTTTTTTGCTTCTCAATCTGACAATTGGGGATATCTTCTCTAGTATCTTGGCATTCATGCCAACTGGATGGGCACTATTACAGGTATGTTCCTTTTCCCTTTGAATCGGAAAGGATGATGTATTAGCTTTAGCCAAGTTGCGTGTGTGCGTGTATGTGTTTTTTTTTTTTTTTTGGCGTCTCAAAGCCTCAAACCACTACAACACGTGAATTACTTCGCTTCTCAGTAAGACAGCGTTAAGTATTGAACAAAGTTAACGTCCATCAACAGTGCGTTTCTCCCTTTAAGTTAAATAAGTTGGTGATTTTTGTTGAATTCTTGGTTTGCCATTACGCTCGTTTGGTGGTCAGTCATTCTTCTCTGACATCAATGCTTGTAATTTCTCTATCCTGGGAACTAACACTAGCAACAACGACGACATGCTTTTACTGAAGTTGCTGCTGACCTGGAAGGATTCTGCTTCTTGTGACATCTTTAGCTCTATATAGTTGGACTTATTACACGAAATATGTGCAATCTAGTTGACGAGCAATTTTTTCATGCTACTGCCACAGATTGCACAAGCATGTAGGCCAATGGTGAAAGCTCTCGGCATATGGGGCTCAGTGAAAGCACTTGCAAGGGGATACGATTATATTATGGGCCTCATAATTTTTGCCCCGATTGCCGTCCTGGCCTGGTTCCCGTTTGTCTCCGAGTTTCAGACGAGACTCCTCTTTAACCAAGCATTCAGCCGAGGCTTACAAATTTCTCGAATTTTGGCTGGAGGAAAGAAGCAGAATTGAGGATACATGCACCACGAATTGAAAGGTGGCTAACAAGGGACTTCCATGTTTATATTTTTCGTTTGCCAGATCTACCTGATTCTATTGTTGTACCATAGAATTCTTTGTTCTGATTTCTAAACCCTCTCTCAATAAAAGTTTGAATGAATATCAGCTGCACTGCATAAAATGCGATTGATCTCTGTTACTTTTTTTGTCATGTGATGGCTTTTGGTTTTCGTTTTTCCCTCGTATTACCTTAATAATGGCGAATCCATCCCCTACTCTTAATCCATCCAAATTAATATTTGTGGAGAAGTTTCGTCATAAAACCTGTCGATTTTATTAGAAAAAATGTTGTAAGCGCCTTAAGAAAAGGAGGATTCAAATAAAATAGCATACAAGAGCAATAAAAACCCATTTGACCGACAGAGCGACCATCGAAAGTTAAGCAGGACAGAGTTTGCTAATGGCCTAAACTTGTGAATTTTGACAAACTGATGACATGTAGGCGCCTTCTAGCTCAGGAATTAACATGAGAAAAGAGGAGACCAAATATTGATATAATTTTTTAATATTTTTATGTAGGCTAAATGAGAACCTTTTTAACTTGCATGTAATTTTTTTATAAGATTGGAGAGAAGGGCCAGTGGATATAGGCCTTAGCTTCCCTCCAACTAGCAGCTTGTAGGTGGCCCGTCATTAATTCAAATCTTAGAAGCATTTGCTTCAACCACGTCCTTAGTTTGAATTCTGAAGGATGATGTTAACCATGTCCTTAATTTGAGTCTTGGAGGATGATGGTATTGAAGAATGTTAATCCTGGAACCTTAAGAACAGAGTGTTCTTTTTTTGGAGCTTCCATGAACATGAACCCAATGCTGCCCATGAAGTGCGTCAATAAAGAATTGGGACCCATCTCAAGTCAGAAGCTCGGTTTCCACGTTGAGGTTGCTTGTGAGCTTCCAATTGGGGCAATTATTTGTGCAAGATGAGATGCTCTTTATAAATGGTTATTTTTTCTTATATATTTTCTTTGAAATAACAAAAAAGCATTCATTCCTATTGGTATTATTTATTTCGTTTCAAAAATAGCAGTTGACTCACAGGCTGTCAGAAGTTTCCTGATAAAAGCTATCGATTTTGTTAGAAAGCGACTTAAGAGATGAAAGTTTCAGCATTTTGTCAGACGTTCGAAGGAATTTGCATATGAAAAAACACATCTTATTGCAAGGTCAACTCCTGCTAAACTGCGCCACATGTTTCAGTACATTGTTTTCTGCTACTGTGACAAGACTTAGCTAAGTCTTCATGCAATGAGGGAAGAGATGCATATTTTCATCCGAGTTTAGGGATTACTTGTTGTCCTTTTATTATAGCAGCGATCCTGAAACCACTTCAGGGACGCAAATAGAGAAAAGCTAAAAAGCAAGTTAGATCTGTCTCATCATTCGTGGAGTTGAATCAGAATCAAATTCATGAGAGCTCTAAAAATAAGACATCCCATCTCAAATCCGACCCGTTTATACTTGAACGGCACATGATTCCTTCTTCAGAAAATGCCCATCAACTTTCGGGAATCGTTTTCTCAGATTTTGCCATGATGATAGTGCCGGAATGTCATTCCAATAGTGTCTTTTGGGTTACTGCTTCTGCTCCTTTTTCTTTTCAACTGGTTGGCATACATACATATCATGTGAAGAGAGAGAGAGAGAGAGATGACACCCAACTTGCAGCAGACTCATTCAACACACCGTCCCCCGCCAACTTGTCCGCATTATATTTGCAACTTGCACCCTGTGATTCTCTTTCCTTCATAAAGAGTAAAACTCTCTCTTTCTCTTAGGGTGCACCTTTCTTCTATTGTAGCATGCGCTTGCACAAGGAATGACACCCAGTAGGATTACTGACTGTACTGTGATGCATGCATGCTTGCAACATCCGCACGCAACCCAACTGCTTCAATCTGACCGAGCCACCCTTTGAAGTTTCCAACTCAAGAAACCACACCCAAGTCAAGAGACTTTGTCGCTTTTCTACGACTCCGAAGCCACTACCCTTGCCCTCTTTCAACATTATCGTGGGTTCCAATCCCAGCCACCTGGTTATGGGTCATCCCTTCAGTTATGAACTTTGTGGACCTCAATTTTGGTCAAGAGACTTTGCAAAATCTTAATGGCTTTCATTGCTGCCCCGCTGGGATTGGGCCCATGTAATTCAAACCACGTCCTCGGTTTGAGTCTTGAAAAATGATAGCAACCACATCCTTAGTTTGAGTCTTGGAGGATAATGGTATCGAAGAATGTTAATCATGGAATTAGAGGCGCTACTCAGGGAACTGCAGACTAGCAGTTAAAGGTTTGAGTTCCCATGCAGTTGTCATCTCTTGATTCATTTAGGCTAAAGCATAGCACATTGATTTTGACTTTGTGGGCAATGCATGGGTGCCACTAATTGGTTGGGTTGTCCTTAGTTTGGGTCTTGGAGGATGATGGTATTGAAGAATGTTAATCCTGGAATTGCCTGAGTCGGTTGCAGTAAAAATACATTAAATTCCTGTTCCAGCTGGAACCTTAAGAACAGAGTGTTCTCTTTTTGGAGTTTCCATGAACAGGAATCCCACGCTGCCCATGAGGTGCGTCAAAGAGAAGCATTTAAAGAATTGGGACCAATCTCAAGTCAGAAGTTCCGTTTTCACTTTGAGGTTGCATGTGAGCGATATATTGTGCTGCATGTGAGCTTCCAACTTGGGCAATTATTTGTTTACTGTTATTAATGAAAATTGGGACCAATCCCTTTCTGCAAGATGAGATGCTCTTTATAAAATGGTTATTTTTCTTATATACCTTCTTTGAAATTAAAAAAAAAAAAGCATTCATTCCTATTGGTATTATTTATTTCGTTTCAAAAATAGCAGTTGACTCGCAGGCTGTCAGAAGTTTCCTGATAAAAGCTGTCGATTTCATTAGAAAAAATGTTGTAAGCGCCTTAAGAGAAGGAAGTTTCAGCACTATCCACCGGAGAACGTTCGAAGGAATTTGCATATGAAAAAACACATCAACGTAATTTGATTGCTTGCCCATAGCAGTAATCACAAATTTATCAACAAAATTCTCGAGGAATGTGCGTGCAACTACTTAATTTCCAAGTAGCTTGGCCATTTTCTTAGGCTCCAATGCTTTCCTATTGATTTAACTCTCGCCTCGTCATCCCGAGCAGCAGGACTCTAGATTACATAAAGTCCACCGCACCAGGTTCAGTGTGAAACTAACTAGTATATAAAACTTGCCTCAATCAATTAATTATGAGGATATATTGTCTCGGTTGGTTCACAATCCGCAGGTAGTTTCATGATCATCAATTTATTCAGGACATGAGTTTAAATTACTCAAATCCAAGTCATATGCTTGGAACAATGCCCAAGCTTCACTGTTGCTATTTTTTCTGAATGACAAGCACGTTAATTTTTAAAAATTCACATCGAAGTTGAAGGGTATTAAGATATAAAAACAGGGGAAGAAGGGGTTAAATCTTTAAAAAAAAATTGATGTAATCTAATAATTTTTCAAATTTTGAAACACAAGAATGACATCGGCATGGTTGAAACTAATTTTGAAAAAATGCCTGGAAGTTTGATTTTTGAAAACACGAGAATTGACTCTGTCTGGTGACAAGCAAAGCAAGAAGTTGCTTACACTAACCCTCGAAATTTTTCTTCGCCCCCAAGGAACAAATTTGTCCACTAATTTTTCTCGTTGATTTTGTATTTTCCAAATCTTCAAAGAAATTTGTCGCGATTGCTTGTAATCGCAATGTCCCACACGCTTTCAGAGAGAGGTCCAAAAAGTTTTTAACCGGAATCAACAAATTAATTAATTTTCATATTAAAATATCTTGATACCAAGATAAGTGGTAGATATGTGAAGCTAGCCAAGCAAACATTTTTGTAAATTAGTGGCTTTTCATGATGGTCTGGCGAGGGATTATTGGCTTTTTCATAATATATATATATATATATATATATATATATATATATATATATATATATATATATATATATATATATATATATATATATATATATATATATATATATATATATATATATAT
>JAANDH010000245.1:116191-127855 GCA_011799765.1 Nymphaea thermarum | reverse complement strand
ATAGATAACTTCTTGTAAAGATTCATCAAAACGTTTTTATGTCATAAAAGTCTGGTTACACATCAAATAATTACTTTTTATTCTTTTTTAAGTTTTTGGACATGACAATGCTAAAAAAATTAATTTTGGTATCCTTTTTAAAATTTTGGACAGGAAGATGTCCCTCTTTCTCAGAAGGCTCTTCTTATATATTAAGTTACGCTATGATCAGAAAAAAATAAGTGCTTTTAAATTCATGAAAAAAAAAACCATTCAAAATTGATGCTAGATGCTCAAGTTTTAACATAATGTCGCAGCTTTTAGCAAATCAAGTTTTGTATGTCACTCCTGTGTGTATGTAATGAGCGTACATCGGATGTACTACTGATATACACATTTACTTTCATGCTCAAACATTGCGTATGCATGTGCGTTAGATAACAAACATATATGATATATAACAAATAAATATGAGATAAAACATTGCATATGCATGTGCTTTAGATAACAAATAAATATGAGATAATGTTTATGAGATAGCAAAAGATATGCATATACATACTACAAATTTTATTTTTATCGAATTCTCAAATTTCTTTTAGCTTTCTTTTTTATTCCCACAGGAAGTTTTTTTTATTAATTATTGATATTTTTTGTGGCTATTAAAATGACGTATTAAATTTCATACATGGGGACCGCATATATAACCGTGACTTTTAGACCCCAACTAGTAGCAAGTTAGATAAGTTACAGTTGCAACTTTTGTGTTTTTGGAAAATCAGTACCGCCTTCCACATTTGCTGTACCTTTTAGAATCTGCAGCCTCCTTCACGTTTCTTTCTCATGAAACCTCTTTTTGGAAACTATAGTCCTGCTCGGCCTTGCTCCACTCTCCCGCGATAGACCTTTCCATCTTTATCATGTTTAACTTTCTTAATCCCGTGACGCAAGAATGCATTATTGAGAGAGAAACTATGTTACAGAAAGAATACATGATAAAGGCTTACAGCTGCTGAGCAATATATATATATATATATATACGCACAAGAATCATCTTAACAAGCGTGCGTCCAGTTGTTGCTTCTTATAACAATTCCAGCAGTGGAGCACTAAAATGAAGACGCAAAATTTGGAGAACAGGAAAATTGAAAAAGGAAAGCAGATTTCTTAGCAACTAAAAGAAATCCATTCAACCGATCAATTCTTGAAGAAGGTGCACGGCGGCAGCAACCTGCCCAATTGGGGCACTCTAAATATTATCCCATCACGCGCTTCAAGCATTTTGGATTTCGCTCCAACCAAATCCTCATCGTCTTTATGTCCGACTTTCCTGCGGGGCCGCGTATGGAGGAACTTGAAAGTCCTCCGCCATTTCCAGGCAATCCCCAGTCATTGACTTGACCTCGAGTCCTTCAACCAGGGGCCAATAGCCAATATAAAGCCTCGCAGATCTCAGCATTAACTATTCCACGTCTCTCATCGATCTCTTGCTGAAGTTATTCTCACCATCATCTCCATCCCATCCTCCGCAGTAGAGGTAACGAGATAGAGGTGGCCGGGAAATGGTGTGGTACAAAGTAGCCAAGGCCTCCGAGTTCCTGGCCATCACCGGCTACGGCATCAAGGACATAAAGTTGGCCAAGAAAGCATGGATCTTGCCCGGCCAATGCTGCTCCACCTTCGACATCTCTCCCGTGAATTACACCTTCGAGGTCCAGGCCATGAGCGCCGAGAAGCTCCCTTTCGTCCTGCCGGCGGTGTTCACCATCGGCCCTCGCGTCGATGACGAAGATTGCCTCCTCAAGTACGCGCGGCTTATCACCCCTCACGACAAGCTCTCCAGCCACGTCAAGGAGCTGGTTAAGGGGATCATCGAGGGAGAGACGAGAGTGCTGGCCGCCTCCATGACCATGGAGGAGATCTTCAAAGGCACCAAGGACTTCAAGTCCGAAGTCTTCGGCAAGGTGCAGTTGGAGCTCAACCAATTCGGCCTCCTCATCTACAACGCCAACGTCAAGCAGCTCGTCGATGTCCCGGGCCATGAATACTTCTCGTATTTGGGTCAGAAGACTCAGATGGAGGCTGCCAACCAAGCCAAGGTGGAGGTCGCGGAGGCGAAGATGAAAGGGGAGGTGGGGTCGAAGCTCAGGGAAGGGCAGACGCTCCAGAACGCCGCGAAGGTCGACGCGGACACCAAGATCTACTCGACGCAGAGGGAGGGGGAGAGCAAAATGGCGGAGATCAGGATGCAGACGGAGGTGAAGGTGTTCGAGAACGAGCGGGAAGCAGAGGTGGCCGAGGCCAACGCAGAGCTCACCACCAAGAAGGCGGAGTGGAGTCGTCAGGCCATGATTGCGGACGTAGAGGCCGCCAAGGCCGTGGCTATAAGAGACGCGGAACTTCAGCAGGCAGTGGAGATGAAGAAGGCGGCGACAGAGACGGAGCGGCTCCGTGCACAGCTGCTCAGCAAGGCCAACGTCGAGCTGGAGACGAAGATGAAGGAAGCAGATTCGCTGTATTACCAGAAGAAGAAAGCGGCCGAGGCAGCGCTGTTCGAGAAGGAGAAGGAAGCTGAGGGGAGGAAAGTGGCGGCAGAAGCGGCATTCTTTGCGAAGCAGCAGGAAGCAGAGGCAGAGCTTTATATGCAGCGGAAGGCGGCCGAAGCAAGGGTGGCATCCGCCGAGGCCGAGGCCTATTACGTAGGCAAGATGTTGGCTGCCTTAGGAGGCGACTATATGGCGTTGAGAGACTATATCATGATCAAGGAAGGGGTGTATCAGGAGATCGCTAAGACCAATGCTCAGGCAGTGAATGGACTAAATCCTAAGATCAGTGTTTGGAACAATGGCAGCGAGGGAGTGGGGAGTGGTGATGGCGGTGCCGCACCAACCGCCATGAAACAGATTGCCGGTGTCTACAAGATGCTGCCTCCTCTATTTGAGACGGTGCATGAGCAGACAGGAATGCTGCCACCCACTTGGATGGGCAGCCTGAAGGCCTCTGCTGTGACTGAGGAGGAATGAGAGATGATCATATCTTTTACATCTCCGCCTAAATGGTTTGATCATGTAAAGTTTCACAGTTGGACATTTCTTCAAGGTACCGTGCAAGTTGCATATTGGTTACAGCAATAATGCAGATGGTAATTGAGTGAGTTGTGGTCTTTCTGTTTTGCTGGTCTTTCTAATTGGGTGTACTTTGATACTGAAATCGCTGTTGGTCCAGTATTCATATTAGTGGTGTTGCAATGGAGTTTAATTTTTTCAAGGAAATTTATTTACGAATCTGAAGAGGAGGGTTTTAAACGCTGCAATTCTAAGTAGGCATTATCTTCAAGATGCTTGGCTTCTGTGAACAGCTTCACATGCTATCGATTAGGAAAAACGCGTCTGTCATAGTGAATTCTTTTGAAGATGATGATCAACTAGAAAACAACTTACATTAACTTCTGTTTACTCATTGAGAGAAATTCCCGAACCAAAGTTATGTGAGGAAATCAAATATAAAAAAAGACAAATTCTCAACGTAAGCCTCCCAGAAAATACTCCAAGAAAATATAATCTACATCGAACAAACATTCATGAGATTAGATTGCTACACAAACACAACCATTGTAATGAACAAAGGAAGAATCCTTTATGCGTAAATTTCTACTTGTGATTGTCGGCCAATTGGCCCTATATGTGAATTTGGGGGGAAATTTTTGTATAGGAAATACGTTTTGCCCTCATGGGCAAGTTTCTCCACCGCGTATGACCATGTGTAAGATGAGATGTCCCACACGTTTTTCCGGACGAGATCCTTCCCTCAGAAGAAAAGTTTTTTCTAGGAACCGGAAACAACAAATTTTCAGATTAAAATATCTTGTTCCTTGCATAAGGTGTGGATAAGTGAAGACAAGGGAACAAAATTTTGTAAATCAGTGGCTTTTTCATAATATATAGTCCGGTTTTTCAAGTTTCATTTTCTTTTCAAGTTTTTCAAATATATGAGTATTATGTCAAAAAAGTCTATTTACACGAACAAAATTATGGTTTTTATTCCCCTTAAGTTTTTGGACATGAAAATTAAATCAGATCTTAAGAAAGCTGATTGCGGTATCCTTTTTAAACTCTTGGAGCATGAAGATGCGCCTCTTTCCGCAAAAGCTCTTCTTATCTATCAAGTTACGATTACAATCAGTAAACTGTGCCTTCTAATCCATCAGAATCAGAAGAAAATCATTCAAATAGATGATAGTTGCTCCATTATTAAACGAAGAAGCAAACTTCGGGGAATTAAACAAGAGAATTGAAATGGGAAAACAGATTTCTTGCTCGTGCCAACTAAAAGAAGGCGCAGGGCGGCATGCTTGGAGTTCACTTCAATCAAGTCACAATCGTCTTTTCATTCGGCTTTCCTGCGGCGCCGCATATGGAAAAATCCACCAGCCTTCCCGGCAATCCCCATCATTGACTTGACCTCGAGTCCTCAACCAAGAGCTTTATAAGCCCTTGCGAATCTCAGCATTAATTAATTCATCCCCATCGATTACTTGCTCAAGTTATTCTCACCTTCTTCTATATCCTTTCCCATCGATCGTTCCACACAACGACAGAGGCAGCCGGAAAATAATGTGGTACAAAGTAGCCAAGCCCGCCGAGTACCTGGCCGTCACCGGCCACGGCATCAGGGACATCAAGCTGGTCAAGAAAGCGTGGATCCTTCCCGGCCAGTCCTGCATCGCCTTCGACATCTCTCCCGTAAATTACACCCTCGAGGTCCAGGCCATGAGCGCCGAGAAGATCCCTTTCCTCCTCCCGGCGGTGTTCACCATCGGCCCTCGCGTCGACAACTCTGAAAGCCTCCTAAAGTACTCCCGACTTATCCCCTCGCACGGCAAGCCCTCCAGCTACGTCAAGGAGCTGGTTGAGGGAATCATCGAGGGAGAGACGAGGGCGGTGGCCGCCTCCATGACCATGGAGGAGCTCTTCAAAGGCACCAAGGAGTTCAAGTCCGAACTCCTCAGCAAGGTGCAGTTGGAGCTCAATCAATTCGGCCTCCACCTCTACCACGCCAACGTGAAGCAGTTCCTCGATGTCCCCGGCCACGAATACTTCTCGTACTCGGGCCAGAAGACTCAGACAATGGCTGCCAATCAAGCCAAGGTAGACGACGCGGAGGCGAGGATGAAGGAGGTTGGATCGAAGACTCGGGAACGGCAGACGTTCCAGAACGCCAAGAAGGTCGACGTGGACACCAAGATCTGCTCGACGCAGAGGCAGGAGGAGAGCAGAACACTGACGGAAGTGAACTTGATCCAGAAAGAATGGGTACCGGAGGTGGTGAAGGAGCTGATCACCATTGAATGTAGCTATAGCGACAGTTGTGGACAGACGGACACTTGTAATTCAAGTGTAGATAACGGGGTGGTTAGTTGGTAACTCCCTCGCTGTGCCGTAGGGAAGATACATATTTTATTTTGCCTTGTGTAATTTTTATATTCAATCTCTCATTAATAAGAGATCAAGGCCTCATGGATGAAAATTTTCTTTGTGCCATTTCTTCTTTTGTTTCATTTTATTTTGCTCATCATTTCAATCACATCCATCCAGTATCAGTTTCAAGCGTCGGCCACCATTTCCAAATTTACCTCAAGTTGGAAAGGACATGATTAGATCGACAAGACTAATTGTGCCAAGGTTCAAATTGATTAAGATAGAAGTTCAAAGTAAGCAATATCGTTTTTCAGTTACATTATGATTACATTTATGGGGAAATCTTGATCTGATCTATGGTAGTACAGACTACCTCAAGCATGCGTGCAGAGTGAAGAGCTTAGACCACGTTATCTGTTCGTATTTGGCATTAGCTTCCCCAAGTCACTGCAGCTGCAAGAAGGGGAAAAAAAAGAATCGATTAGGAAAAATGTGCTTGTTACAGTGGATTTTTCGGAGATGATCATGAACTTGAAAGCTTATTATTTTTGTTTACACCAAAGAAAGAAAAAGATTGGAGTTCATGTTTGGTTCTCATCATTAATTCCGGTGATCATTATACATCAAAATAGATCACGATCCAGATCCCACAGGAAGCCCTGATTTTATGCTGGATTCAGACATGACAATCTACTGTCCTTCTCACTCTAAGAAAGGAAAAGAGCAAAAAGTACTCTCTCACCAGCCATTTTGGAGTTACAGATGCTTTAGAAGAGACTCCGATTTTCCTTGTATGTAAATAGAAACAGATGCTTAATAAATGAATTGGCACAATGATACTTTTTCATAATATAAACTTCACAAATATGTGGTGTGCATTAAAGAATCATGTTTTTATGTGAAAACAAAGAGCAGGAGGTTAACATTCAAGGCTTACATGTTCAAAAGGTTGAGGTGGACCAGTTTCAAATCGGTTTTGTCATGTTTATCTGTGCCGTTCCAAACGAAGAGACAAAAAGTTCTGGACTATGCATGTCATGGCGCTATGCTAATCTTCCATGTATCGTTCCAATTCCATCGATATCTTAACCATAAAACTTAGTTTAATGACCAAAACATCAAGAATTCATCAGATAAGGCAATGTAACTCTGAGTTGCAAGCTGCTTTTAAATTTGTATGTGAGTTAGAAAGAGGAGCTGACTTTTAATTCATCTAGCACATAAAATTATATATATATTTTTTTATGAAAGAACATATAGGCTAAATCAACATAAAAATTCACGCAATTTCTATATAAACACAAGCACAAAACGAAAGGAATCCATTGAACGTACCTTGTCTTGACAGCGTCCAGTTCTGGTCGTCGTAGCTAACGGCCCAGAAGAAGTACCCTCCCAGGCGGTGGGCCAGGGCAAACTTGATCTTCTCACCAATCGATGCCACGTCATCGTACCCTACCCACGCTGTCCCCGCGTAGGAGTACGTGGACGCTGTGGGCCCATCATGCACCACCGTCGCCTTCTTCTCCCTGTTGAATTCCACAACCTTCGAGTAGATCAGCACCCCGTTCCCGGGCCCCACGCCCGCCGCCGCGGCGCCCACCCCAGTCGACCCAGCATCCCTCAGCGTCCAGGTGCGGCCGTACATCGGCAGTCCCATGACGATCATCTCCGGCGGCATTCCCGACCTCAACCACGACTCGATCCCGTAGCTGGTGCTGATGTTGCTTCTCGGATCGTAGAGCGCCGCCGGGGCTCCGGTCGCCGACGTATCCCACGAGCCGTGGTAGTCGTAGCACATCGGGTTCACCCAGTCGAGGTTTTCCCCCATCGCGCCCACCGGGTAGTCCCTCGGCACATTACTGAGCCAAAATCGAGGCGAGAAGTATACGGCTGCGGTGAGAAGGAGGCGCGGCCGGCCGGAGGCGGTCGCCTCCTCTTCGACCGCCAACCGCCACTCGCGAAGAAGCTCCGCGAGGCTCTGCATCTCTTGGGGAGTCCTCGGGAATTCCCAATCGAGATCGAGGCCATCGAAGCTGTATTTCCTAGCGGTGGAGATCGTCGAGCCGATGAATGCCTTGCGGGATGAGGAATTACTGGCCATGAGGGCGTAGGCGGCCGGACTTGCCCCCCCACCGCCGATAGAGAGGAGCGTCTTGGGAGGTGGGTTGCTGCCCTGAAGAGCTGTTGTGAATTGGGAGAGCAGGGCGGCCTGAGACGGCGAGACGATCAACTGGAAGGTTGAGGGATCCATGTCAAGGAAGGCGTAATAAAGGTGCGTGAAGAAAGTGGTGTTGAGGGACGATGGGGGCGCGTAGGAATTGGTCCAGGAAGGCCAATATGCAGCTCTGACGCCGGCGGCCATGGCTGAAGAGAGAGGGATGAGATTGAGGAAGACGACCACAGCAACCGCCAGTACCATCCCTCTGCTGCAAACCAACATTTTCTCTCCGCGCAGAGAGAAAAAGGGAGAATGAGAGAGAGCACCTCCCCTCAGGTAACGTATCGAATGATCGAAGGTCGCTCTTCCTTTATTATCTACAATGAGCAAACCGTGGTCTGAGTTGGATTGGTCGTCGCTGTTTTCGAGAATCTCATGAGCTAGAAAGGAGAGAAAGTCAGTTCGGGAGCTACATAATGTAACATGAGTATTAAAATTCATGTAGTAAATTTTGTGATATATCTCAATTAAAAAAATAACATACTTTATTATTTAGTAACATGCAATTAGTTGACGATCGGGTCCTGACTTGTGGCCTAAGTAAATGAACGATTCTGTCTTACTCAAGCGACTTTATTTTATTTAACAAAAAACATGCTAAATTTTGAATTTATTTTATTTAACGTTTTTTTATATGATTTAGTAGATTAAATGGAAGCACTCAAACCGTTTTAACTTGAGTGTGTTTCTATCAATTTACCCAAGTTTCTGAATCTTGGCGGTGAAGCTACCTTTCTAATATACCAAAAAAAGACCCATCTTGAAAGTTGGTATAATCAGAGCCTCTAATTGGTAAAATCTTTAAGATCCATATCTATTTCATTAAATAAAGGAATGCACAGCAGCCCAACTAAATTCTTTTTATTTCATTGCACTCTTCTGAATATATCAGCAATGCAGAAACAGATTGCTTAAATATGATTTAAAAACTTGAGCAAAATTTGTGAATTTTATAAGCAGCAGCATAGATAGATGTGAATTTACAAGAGCCTACATTCAAGGGTTGCAGCGATTCCATTTGTACGTTGAGAAAACGTGATCTTTATCTTGATTTTAAGAATATAAAAAAACCAAGTGTCTAAATTGGCGCATTAAATAAATATGCCAGAGCTGATTCAATGTTTATCATAAAAAAAATTCGAGCTCCCAAAAGAAAAAAAATTTATGTACTAAGATTGGCTACTTTGGAAGTTAATAGAAAAATCTAGCTACTTGTAAAGGCATATGAGGAAATTGACGATTTTACAGGCCCTTAGACAGTAATTTCTAGGCAACAGTTTGCCGGCGTCGGCTTCGGAATCAAGCAAACGCATTTGCGGATATTAGAAAAGGGGGGTCGAAGTGGGCGGGGGAGGGAAGCGTTTCCGTTCTTTCTTCCCCCTCCTTCTCCTCCCCACAGGTCGTACGTGGCAAGCTTCCTCTCTCTCTGGATCTCGATTCATCTGCTGGGACGGGAAGAAGAAGAAGAGTCAGGAGTTCATGGATTTGCCAAGCACATGGGACGGCCTGCGCAAACAGGTCCTTCCTTCCCCTCTTCTTGTTGCCCTTTTCGTATTCTGTCCTTCTGTTGGGTTTTTTTTTTTTTTTTTTTTTTTTTTTTTTTTTTTTTTATGGATCTTCTGTGGAATTCTGAGGAACTCTTGTGGGAGATATATATGGTTTCATGGAAATCTTCTGTGGAGTTCCGAGGAACTCTTGACGGAGGGCAGGTTGATTCATGGAACCGGGATTCCTTTCGCTTCTTTGAGTCATACTATTTGTGGATCGTAATGTGGAAAATGTGCAGTAAATTGTGTCAGTTTTTCTTTCTTCGTTGAATTGGGTTTAGCAGCGCGTGAAATTATATCTGATTCCGACTCGAACAGAGATTCTTATAATTTGCGTGCCACTCCTGGTGCGGACATGATAGAAACAATGGGTCATTCTGGTTTAGAAACTGGGAAGCATGTCGCAGAATTCCATGTGAATCTGCGGTTATATGGTGGAAGTTACATTTTGAATTATTGAACAATGATCATAATTTGATTCAAAATCTGGTTGGTTGGGGGAGTGAAATCTCGATTCTAACAAAGAAGATCTTGATTGAGAAATATTTGGAGGTGAGAATCTTGTGGTAACCAATGGTGACAATTCTGTAACTAATTAAACAATGTGCGTAAAGGGATAAGCTCAACAAATATGTGCTTGCGATGAACAAAAAGAGTGTGAGAAAGACACTTGGTCGTATGTAAAGCAACGGGAGCTAAAAAGAGAATTGCCTTTATGGCTTTATGATATATTTTTCCCAAAATGGAGGATCAAAGGGTAATAGAGTTTTAGATCTGACATGGTTGATCGACTAGTTGTAGTTGCTTGCTCCAAAAAATTATTGTAAGCACGCTGTGTGATTCATAGTTTGATGCTGAAATGCATGCTTCCAGCTGCATTGATGTGCGTTTAACATAGTTAAACAAACTTGCGATGTGGCACTACCTAGAGTGTCTTCTGCATCAGGATTCTGAGGTCTGGAGATGCAATATGGCATTACAAGGGGTTCTTCTGCATCGGGATTCTATGGTTGTGAGGTCCTATTCGACCTGATATATACGGTTGCATGAGTATCATAACCGATTTTCTAATTTTCTATTTTTGTTCTGAGATCCCATTCTATTTTTTTGTTCATATACACTAAACAGGAATCCTGTTATCAATTTTAGGAGCAACTAAAATAAATAAAGCTTATTTACCCAAATCACTCAGAGTAAGCCGGAGCCTCAATGTCTATGAACCTGGAAGCAGAATGTATCACGAATCCAAATTTCCAGTCAAATTAAGTCGTGAGTCCATGAGATTTTACTTTAATTATATCTAGGTAATATGTGTAATTATATCTAGGTAATATGTGTAATTTTTACTTTTAAGAATGATTTTTGTTTATACATTATATAGGTTTGTTAGTGTTTTAGTTTTTACGTAGGCCATCAGATCAGCTTCTAAATAATTCTCCATGTCGCTTCCTAGTTCTTAGTCATTTCCTGCTTCCTCAATCATCCGAAACTTTGAAATGAATGCTTTCTAGATTTTGTTCCCTTACTGCTTTCTGGTTCTGGTTCTGGTTCTCAGTCTGGCAACCATGAAACAAAGTCTTGTTTGGATGTCTAATATTCAGACCTGTGGTCATGGTGGTGGAGGTGTATTGGACAGTGGAAGCGGGGAAAGTGAGAGGAAAGATGTGAATGTGGTAGTGCAAAACTAGGTACATCTTTGGGGTAGGAAGTGTGAAGACTGGGGTGGTTGTGGTAGGCACATGAAGAAGGAAAAGTGTGAGGGAACAGATGGTGATGGGTTATTGGTGGGGAGATGCACCTGCTGGATGAACCAATAGAACATATAGAGACATGAAACTCTCCCACAACTTCAGATGGAGGAGCTTACTTTTATCTCTGATGAATTCTGAGAGAGGGAAAACTTAATTAACCTCGAAAACTGCCCTAACTCCTCTTTATATAGACTAGAGGAGAGGGTGAAAATACAAGAAAACCTTAAATGAAAGGTTTATTACAAAAGTGCCCTCTTAAACATAAAACAGATTATAAAACATATCTTAACACTCCCCCTCAAGTTGGAGCATATATGTCAAATAAGCTCAACTTGGAACAACAGCTTTGGAATGATCCCCTTGCAAGAGCCTTAGTGAAGATATCAGCCGTCTGCCCTGTAGATGAAACGTGTGAGGCACTTACAAACCCCTTTGGATGATGTCTCTGGTATAGTGACAATCTACTTCAACGTGTTTGGTTCTCTCATGAAACGCCGGATTATTGGCAATAAAAAGTGCAGCCTTGTTATCACATAACAACTGCATAGGAAGAGGTACTTCGACAGTTAGATCTAACATCAATGATCTAACCCACATGACTTCAGCAGTAGCCTGAGCCATAGCTCTATACTCAGATTCTGCACTTGATCTGGCAACCACTGTTTGCTTCTTACTCTTCCATGTAACCAAGTTAGATCCAATGAACACACAAAATCCAGTGGTGGATTTTCTGTCCGAGGGGCATCCTG
>JAANDH010000245.1:29108-115703 GCA_011799765.1 Nymphaea thermarum | reverse complement strand
GAAAAAGGAGGTAGACTCAAAGAATGTAACATCAGCACTCACATAATACCGACGAGTAGAAGGGTCATAACATCGATATCCCTTTTGAGTGCGGGAATAACCAACAAAGATTGCCTTGATGGCCCGAGGAGACAACTTATCTCTCCCAGGACCAAGCAGGTGGACAAAGGCAACACATCCAAAAACACGAGGTGAAACAAAAAACAAATCTCGGTCAGGAAAGAGAACAGAGATAGGAATAAGGTCTCCCAACACAGATGACGGCATGCGATTGATAAGATAGCATGCAGTGAGAACAACATCTCCCCAGTACGAATGAGGAACATGACTATGTATAATGATGGTACGGGCAACATCAAGTATATGACGGTGTTTTCTTTCTGCAACCCAATTTTGTTGGGAGGTATAAGCACACGAGGTTTGGTGAATGATACCTACCTTTATCTAGAGAAGAAGCACAAAATTCAAGAGCATTGTCAGAACGCACTGTTTTGACACAAGTATCAAACTGAGTCAGAATTTCATTGATAAAATTTTTGATTACAGGATCGACTTCAGATTTATTTTTCATAAGAAAGACCCAACTAACACGACTGTGGTCATCGACAGCTACAAGATAATACCTATGACCTTGAAGGTCAGGTGTACGACTCGGGCCCCAAACATCAAAATGAATTAACTCAAAATCAGACTGGCTACTTCTACCGGGCCGCAGGGGAAACGATGACCTATGGTGTTTGCCCAACTGACAAGACTCACATTGAAAGGATGACTGAGGAGACAGCTGAGGAAGAACATACAGTAGTTTCTGAAATGGGAGATGTCCAAAACGCAAATGCCAAGTGTACGCTGAAGACGAAGAGGACCCCGAAGAGGTAGACCCAGCAAATGGAATGGGGTGCACTAGCTTGTAGAGACCTCCCTGTTCACGGCCACTGCCAATCACCCTGCCCGTCAGTATATCCTGAAACAGAAGAGAAGAGGAGTCAAATATAGCCCGACAGTGCAAATCTCTGGTAATCTGACTGATAGAAAGTAGACTATGTGGGAATTCTGGTGCATGAAGAACATGTTGTAACGGTGACGAAGTAAGTTGGACCTCTCCTTGTCCAACTACTGGAGAATATTTCCCATCGGCGAGAATAACTGAGCGACCAGGTGGAGCAGAGACATAGGAGGTAAATTGTGCCTTGTCTCCACATAGATGTGTCGAAGCACCAGAATCAATGAGCCAATCTGTCGTGTCAGTAGCAGGGGAAACTGTATAGGCAGAATACATACCAGAAGAAGAAGCAGTAGCAGCAGTAGTAACAGTAGAGGTGGTCGGATCAGGAGCATGCTGAGGTCTATCTCCAATCAAGCTTCGCAACTGAGGGAGGAGATCATCTACACGTAACTCACTGGAGGAGGCGGTATGCTGCGCCTTAGACTGCTCTGGAGACTCTGTAGAAGCAGTCTGATTAGCAAAAGCAGGACGACCATGTTCCTGCCAACACTTATCCACAGTGTGACCAATGCGATGACAAAACTGACACACAGGGTGCGAAGTCGGAGTACCACGACCACGGCCTCCTCGTCCTCTAGCAAAGAATGACCCACCTCTGCCACGAGTAGCAAGCATAGCAGAAGTGGTATCAGGAACAGTCGCTGTAGGGATGGGAATTCTGCTCAGTCTACTATAAGCCTCATCAATAGGAGGAATCGAGGGACTAGTAAGCATCTGATTCTTCGCAGATTCATAAACCGAATCTAATCCTGAGAGGAACACCCCGACCATAAGCATATCTCTATACGCCTTCTGTTGCTCACACTTACATGCAGGAAAATAGCTGTTTAGTCTCTCAAACATANACATCTTTCAACACAAAAGGAGGAAACCGAGCCACGGAATAGGAAGAGCAGGCAACAATACAATCACATATGAAGAGACAACATGCTAATCATCAAGCAATATGCAGTCAAACGCACTATATAAGCCATAAGTCTGACCGGCTGAGAGAACGACAAAGCTGAGAACGCTGATCACAGAAATATAGCGGAGAACATGCTACTTCGGCAGAGATAACGCTGAGCAGACTGATAACGCTGAGCAGAAACAAGCCCACTAGAAAAAAAAAACTGCGAAGAGAGAAATACCAGAGGCGATAGCTGTGATCAGCGGCAATGGAGATTGCCAAAGGCGACGGCAGACAACGCTGAGAAGAAGATCAGCGTGCAGAACAGCGACAAGCGGACTGGCACGAGCGACAGGCGCTGAGAGGCAGAGGGGCTTCTCTGAGAGGAGACGGGCGATGCTGAGAAACAGACGACGCTGGAAGGAGACAGGCGATGGCAACAAGCGACGGGCGCGGGAGATGGCCAGGTGACTTGCGACGGGCGACGTGCGACGGGCAGGCGACTTGCGACGGGCGCGGGAGATGGCCAGGCGACTTGCGATGGGCAGCGCGAGCGACGGGTGACGTGAAGTGATGAACGGGAGTCGGGCGATGAAGGTTCGGGTGAAGAGTGGCAGCAAGCGATGGGCTGGCGAGGTGAGGAACGGACGAGCGGCGGCAGCTGTGAGCGACAGTCGGGCGGCGGCAGCTGACGCCGATGAGGCGGCGGCTGACGCCAATCAGTTTGCTGTGGCTGGCTGGAGCGGCAGCTGTGGCTTTGATACCATGATGAATTCTGAGAGAGGGAAAACTTAATTAACCTCGAAAACTGCCCTAACTCCTCTTTATATAGACTAGAGGAGAGGGTGAAAATACAAGAAAACCTTAAATGAAAGGTTTATTACAAAAGTGCCCTCTTAAACATAAAACAGATTATAAAACATATCTTAACAATCTCTTATAAAATGCATAAAGAGAAAAGTATGCAACCATAGCTAAAACTATCTGAAATAAGTGGGAATGAAAATGCTGCACTGATGAATAATAGAAGCAACTTTTCATGTTTTGAGAAGTAACAATGGCCAGAACTTCATTCTGATGCCTTCATCAGCCAATCTCTGATCTTGACATATTAGTTACTATTTCACATTTTGAAAGAGATTATTGATGTGAGATGTTATGCAGAGGTGGCTTAGTATCCGGCCTGTGTCACATGGACTCGCCTGGAAGGTCGTTGCATCCCATGAACACGGGAAAATTATATTTGGTATTTTTTGGTCTATTCTGTATTTTTGTTTATTAATTTATATTTTATGAATATAGACAATGAGTATATGTGTTTGCTACACACACATGGTTGTGTCCCTGTAACCAAGTCTTGTCAAAATGCCCCACCACCTCTCTATGTCCACACGCATGTGATGTGGCATCCAACACACATTGGCAAATTCTGGACCTTATGCAACAATTCTGTGTTGTCTGTTGATCTAGATGGGCTACCTGCAAAATGTATCCTTTTTCCAAACTGAAGTGGCAGTTGTAATTTGTACATCATTTGGCAAACTGTTCATTGTAGAGAGAGTTTCTTTAACCCATTACAATATTGGAGACAGTGAAACTCATATTCTCAAAACTGTAATAAGAAATGATTTTTTTTTTACTTTCTAATTTTACACAGGCCAAAAAGCTTGAGGCACAATTGGATGAGCAAATGAACTCATATAGAAGAGTAGTTGCTACCAAAGCAGATGGTGCTGACAATGAAATCGAGTCTGAAATAAACAGGCTACTTAAACAGTTGCAGGGTGTAAATTCTCAGATGCAAGTGTGGGTATCGTCTGGAAGATCAGAAGTCCTTTCTCATACATTGACTAGGCATCAAGAGATTCTTCACGATCTTATTCAGGTGATCCTCAATTTTTTGACATTTGCTGGAGTTAACATATGTAAGCCGATCTGTTTACTACAACTTATTCAGATATTCATGTGCAGGAATTTTCCCGGCTTCAATCAAGCCTTAGAGCTAAGAAAGAACATGCAGCACTAATTGAGGACTTTAGAGAGTTTGATCGTACTAGAGCTGATCTAGAAGGTAATGGTGGTTCCGTAGAGCAGGCCCTTCTCAAAGAGCGGGCAGCTGTTAGCAGAAGCACAGGACAGGTATTGTACATTATTTGTTTTATATTTTGATGAGATGTTCTGATTACTGACCTTGGTTATGCTTTTTTTATAATTTTTTAAAACTTATTGTGTGATACGATGGCACATGAGGAGCTTCTATTTGTGAAATGCATTTCTGTGAAAGCCACTCTTGATGTGACAAGTCACAAGACAAATGCTTCTGAAACTCCATGCAAGAATTTTAGATTTCAATGCAAGAAATGAAATTTCACTAGAAAATGTGCTTTTGTAACTAATAATTTATGATTTCACTGTCAGTATGGACATGGTTGATTGATTTCAGTTTGAGTTGAGAAAAATCTACGAGTGAAGCTGTAACATTTATATATTGAAAATGGTTTTGTTGTTCTAGAGTAATTTTTAAAGTTTGTATTCTGAATTCTTCCTGTCAATCTTTTGCTTCCATCTTCTTATGCAAATATCATCTTGTTGACTGCCTTGACATTGATCCTGTGTCCTTCTTTGGCAAATGGCAACTTGTCTGGTACCTACCTTCAAGTTGCATTTGAGCAATTTATGTCCAACCACGTTGACTACCAGTATATGTTTTTCAAGATTATCTTAGTTTAGGTTCAGATGGGATGAGGCATGATGAAAATAATCAGGTAAATATTGGTCATGCAATCACGAACCCCAACACCATCCAGCAGCTGTTGTTTAGCTCTTTACATCATTTTTCTGATAGGAAGAGAAAGTCTCCTCAAACACATGCAAAGAACTTCACTTCTACCTCAACTTTTTGGGAGGCACTGCTTTTGAAAAGTAAGATGCAAATTGATTCTGTGCCATCGTCAACAGAATTAAAGCACTGTAGAGTGTAGACAGCATCTTCATTCTTCACTCATAGAAATTAGAATGCATGGAATATCATAAATGGTCACAGCAATCACATGAAAGATACCCCGAAGGAATTTAAAAACAGTGGATTGGATCCCAAAAGTTAAACACATGAATGCAGCCATAACATTGCTGATGATCTGTGGTTATAAAATTCCATTACCTTGGAGAGCTAAACCCAGTAAAGTAGCATATAATTTATGAGAACTTCAAGCAAAGAAGGTCCTCTTACCTTTTGAACTTACCCTCCCTTATCGTACATGAGGTGCAACTTGTTTTCATGTCACAAGAATAATGGGATTTTGAAACGCTATAGTTGTTCCAATGAGATCGTATGCCTCATTGAGCTCTACAACCACCTGCATGTAAAGAAAGTTGACTGATGCTGAAATGACAGGAAAGGTTAATATGGTCATGATATGCCATGTGAAAGCCAATCTTGTAAACTCTACTTTATCGTGCTCTAAAATGTACTTTGCTGTATCTGACTCCCAAATTTTACGGAATTTTGTAAATTTTGGTAGTGATGCCATATTGGATGCTAAATGTTTGTAAACTATGTTACATAGTTTGATGTACGTTCATGTTTCAACTCTTTTGAGGTTCTTGACTTGTATGATCTTTTTGACAAGTTTTTAGCACAGAAGAGCTTGTTTTGGCACCCATTTCACATCCCAAGATAGAACAGAACATTTTTCATTAGTATAAGAGCATGTTCGTTGAATGCTTATTGCTTTCTTTTTTATTTTTAGGTAAAGTGTATCACAAAACCGCCACTTAAACAATCATAAGGCTTGAATGTGGTCTCAGATCTGGTTAGCTATGCTGGTGCAGGTCTGCCTAGACTTGGCTTCAAGTACAATATTCAGGCCTGAATTGGATTGTACCCAATACTAATCTGACATAGATCAGAGTTGTGCAGCCACTCATACGCATACTAATCTGACTCAGGTCGCAGTTAGATGCACACACAGAAGACATTTTAGCTGGAGAGGCTGTGGTCCTAGTTTCCCTTGAACCTGGGCCTGGTCAAATGGCCCAGGATCGCATTTTGTTACTTTTTTCTGAGAAGTCTCTTTTGGCACATTTGATTGTTTTCTCATTAGCATCTATGTCATTGTGGTTCTACAGATGGACAATGTTATATCACACGCCCAGGCTACCTTAGGAGCACTGGTTTTTCAACGCTCGACATTTACTGGTATCGGCACCAAAATTACTGATGTCAGTGGGCGCTTACCAACGGTATTGTAATCTCAAGTTTTTCAATTATCATTACTGGCGATCCTATTGTTCATATTTTCTTGTGCTTTAATTGCAACCCTTTTCACTGCCACATACTCTAATTATGCAGGTGAACAATATTCTCTCTTCAATAAAAAGGAGAAAGTCAATGGATACAATCATCCTTTCACTTGTTGCTGCTGCTTGCACATTTCTTATTGTGATTTACTGGCTGTCGAAGTAGGCTGTTGTAATTATGAATAGTCCACATTCTCTTGTATACCAGCGCCATATTCCATGCCTTTTGTAAATAAAA
Organism: Nymphaea thermarum; assembly: GCA_011799765.1. Classification (NCBI taxonomy): domain Eukaryota; kingdom Viridiplantae; phylum Streptophyta; class Magnoliopsida; order Nymphaeales; family Nymphaeaceae; genus Nymphaea; species Nymphaea thermarum. The sequence goes on along the minus strand of JAANDH010000245.1, from coordinate 109,271 downwards.
CAGCTGCAATTTTTGGTTCACAAACACGATGTTCATTTCCTTTTTTATGTCTACCATTATGTTCACTCTTCCATGCGTACTTTGCTCCTCAAGTGTGTATTCAATACAGAATTGGAATGCCGATTTTTTCTTTAAAAACTGCTTTGGACATGTGGACACACAAGTGATATTGATACAGATCAGGATTTTCTCGCCTCGTGCAATATTCGAAGCGTTAACGCACGACGGTGCGTGATTGGGCTGGCAAAAGAGGCTACAAAGCTTCCTCTCAAGTTCAACTTGGGTCAAGTATGCTCTATAGTTTCTGCTGGTGTTGAACTCCATTCGCAGGTGCAAAAAGAAACGCACTCACACAGACAGACACACAAAATATAAGTGGTTTCTAAAACGTTAGTGGTTAGAAATTTATTATCCTGACAAATTTTGTGACGTCATGACACGTTCTCATCCATATCGTGCTATTACTTTTTTTTGGTATTTTATTCTTATACATATCTCTACCTCCTAACTATGCAGACTTCCAACATCTTTGCACGTAAATCTTTTGTTTGTTGCGATATTTTCATTAATTCCATTATCCGGTTTCATGGCACTTTTGACATAATGGAGTTCCTTTCCTTCTGTTACAAGAATATATGACTTTGTGGAATGGTTCGTTGGTATGCAATTATCAAGGAGCAAGTCACCGTCTACCTTAAACATGACGACCCATGAAAGGGATTTGCCGCCACTCTTGCCATAAGGATATGACTGGTTAGGGCATATTAATTATTTATCGGTTGTGTCGTGGTGGTTGTTGAGCTGAAGGACTTAATAAAAACGTATTTGGTATACCAAAGATGAGATACTTGAATAGTTGCAAGAAGAATCTCAAGATAATTCACTAAAATGCAACTGAACGGGACATCTCTGCTTTTCTTTCGTGGGTTGCATAACGTGCCATTGAGGCGGCAGTTAGGTTGATGTTGTCAATTGGGTTGATAAGTAAAAACTATCGGTGTATCTGCTCGATTGCCTTCCGATGAAGTTTTTTATTTCTTTGTTAGAAGGAACTGCTCGCTTGCCCGGTAACAAAATCCTGAAACTAGTGTCCCCACCTCCTAGGCGTAGGCTTGCATGGAGACCTTGACTCTCAAGGGAATCGAACCAATGACCAGTCTCTCACAGCCTTGGCTCAACCAATATATTAAGGGGCTGTTTGGCAGAAGTAACAGAACGTTACTTTCTTTTACTAGTTTATCTATCTAATAGTTTATGCATGTATCTCAAAAAACAAAATTTAAAGTGTTCCACAAATTTACGCTAATTTTAAAGACAAATACAGCAACATACTGTTACTCTCCATAAACAGCTTCTAAGAATTTGAGTCACTCAAACCATGTGCTAAATTGAGGATAAAGTATACAGATGGAAGCACACTAACAACCAAGTCGACCGCTTAGATGGCTGGGAAGTCCTCGCTTCAATCTTCTCCCCTCAAGTAAATGAACCGCCGATGGCTGTCGGCCGTTTATGTCTGTTTTCAACCAGCAATTGACGCGCTTTGGTTTGAATTGTCACAAAAAACGTCGTTTTTTTTAAAACGCGTATTTAACGCCAAAAACACTTCTGCCGTATAATACCCATATTATTCTCGTTTTAAAAAAAAATGTCAAAAAAACAAAAAACGCATATAATACCCGTATTATACGTTATTTTCCTGTTTTTTTATTAATTATTATTTTTTGTAATTTTTAAGATGTATTAAATGTTTAATTTTTTAAAAAAATTTGCCGAACTTTTTTCGTTTTATTCCTGAGATATAAAAATACCCGTCTACATTTTTTGTGACAATGGACTTTGAATGATATATGACCTGCATCAGGGTTCTCTCAGCGGCCGTGCTATGATAATGATGATGACCAATTTGATGTTCCTTTTGTTAAAAGTTCTACTTAAAACATATTTTCCCGGGGAGAGAGTTTCATTTTCTAGACAAAGATAGATGCTGGGGAAGGTTGCATGTCATTACCTCAGAGCATTGGACGCCGACATGTGTCCAACCAAATGAAAATGAAGTCAAGCTGTTAGTTCATGGGAGTCTCCTTCTTTCTTTGAATGGGGCACATCTCATTGGTCGGTCAGCCACCTTTAAGAATTTTAGTTTTTTATCACATGGCTGCAGATACCCAATAACTTATGCGCCCGGCCCTTGAGTGGTTCGTCTGTATGTGAAAAAAGAATGAAATCTTAGTGACTCGTATGTATGTGAAAGGAACACGAAAGGTTCTCTCTTTCTCTCCCTCTGAAATCCTTCGGCCCTGCGTCCATCCAGATGTTTTACACAATGCAATGTGATATCCGGATGGATAGATGGCCGGAGGAATCCAATAATCCTATTTATATAAGCTTTCTTCTGCTAAAAGAAGATTGCGAAGGGATGAGCCTTGGCAAATCAGCCATGGTGAATCCATCTAAGAAATCAAGCGCGAGTCCAAGCTGCACATAGCCAGCCCATCTTGAACCCCCGTTCTTTTGCTGACATCCTTTCTTTTTACTACTCTCCCAATTCCATCGCTAGAAAAAAGCAGGAAAAGAAAAGAAGATGGGACCTCATCCCTCACTTTCGTCCTGTCACTCTATTCTTGCTGTCGGATTTGGGTGCCTACCGAAAGTGCACCACTCACGCCCGCCGTAGCTTAAGCTTTCAATTTCCAACCATGCATAGGGCAATTCACAAGCCTTTCTGAAAGCAGGACATGAGGCCATTGATGTCTTTGTACTTGATCAAATTATTCATAAACTCCATTATTCATATGCAACTACCTAAACTATTATCAAAATATGTAAATTTTTTTCTTGGATTGACAACAATGCCTTAAACAGAACTAATTATGCAGGAACTGTCACTGGATTTGAAGCCAATGTCGTGAAGCAGATAGGAGCCAGCTGATCTCATTGGTGTGAATTATATGAAACTGACTTATTAAAACTGTTCGTTCGTGGTTTTATTAGACATCAAAGTCGATGGGCAGCCTGATGAAGCTAGACAACAAGTGCCCCACCAGTCTTTCGCCGATTAGGGAACCCTTGTTGGATCTGGAGTCGGATAAGGATGAACTGTGTTAATCATCTCTTTATGGCTATATATGAGAAAGCCTGCTGTCAATGAGTCGACGCTTTCCCCTACTTTGCTAGCATTTCTCTCTCCCAGAATCATGACTTGTGAGTAAATTCAGTCGTGCCGATGTCTTAATCAATCCAACATAAAAGTATAAAGAAGAGATGTTAAATAAATTAATGGAAGAGTTAATTAACAACTACCAAACATGGGGAGCTAAGGTCCACTAGGTTTTTACATAACCAAGACAAGATCACAAACTTTATGTGGTCGAAAGGTACAATTATTTTACACATTTCGTGTTCATTTAATATTGGCAGATACGATGTGTCATCTCAATGAGTCGATGCCGGTGTATATGCATCGGATTGGCAAGTAAGAAGAATAATCAGGGGGGTCCTGATAAGAAGATCAATCTTATGTTGAGGAAGATATGTTTCTAAACAAACATGCTCCAAGAACATCGTGTTCTTGTTTCAGGAAACATGATGGAATGACGTCCAGAGTTTGATTGTTATGCCAAAGAATATCCATAATAACTCCATGTTTCCTGCAAGAACATGTGATGGTCTTGGAACTTATATTTCAGGAAACTTTTTCCGCAACAACACAATATTTTCTTATTGTTGAACGCCCTCCAAGGGAGCTAAAATGGGCCTCAAATATCGCTAGATATAAAGCCTGTATCAACCGATGTGGCAGGACAACAGATACATCATAAAACAATGTTAAAATTTTTTGTCTACTTTTTCCGTAATCTTTTGGCTGATGTCGCTGACGTTCATCAGTTTTTGAATATTTCGGTACGTTCCTGAATCTGATATTTAGGGAAGTGAGACAAAACATCATGTCTTCTCTGCTCACAAGAGAGTTTACTGATCAGCTTAGATTTTTCACCAAAGAGACAGATACCTATTTTGAACTTGTGACATGATCTTTAATTGCGAAATACATGATGCCCTAGGCAGATGGAGCAATCATAGGCAATCTAAGCCCTAGCGATCTCTCACTGCGTCCATGTCACATGGATTTGACGTTTTTTTTAAAGAGGTCGACTTTGCCTAACAATTCTTGAAAGGTTAATGGAATTGATCAAATGAGAAGAATCAATCTCACTTACCAAGTTGAGAAGTGATGGAGAAAAAGTGTGGGTTAAACTTCTATATTCTTCTTTTTCCCCGGTAGGATAAAGTGGCATCTAGTGGAGCTGAAAGAACAAGCAAGTTGATGAAAGCTACGTGAATGTAATCTTATCGAAAGCAGGCCATAAGTGTGCCCCCTTTTTCTCTTTTTTGTTTGTTTTTTTTTTTCTCTTTCTAGAAAGAAACAAGTAAGAACACCACTCATGCTGCACTGAGGTTCCCCACTTAAAAAAAAAAAAAAGTGCACAGTTCAGAAATTTCAGCTGCCCAACTGACATTTCACTCATGATATGCCTTTCTCTGCTTGATCTTATAAAGCATTCGTGCAAGAAAGAAGGCCAAAAGCATCGGCATCACCCGTTAGTTAAAACCATGAAGCACAAAGGACCTTCCGCTTTCTTTCACTGCTACGCCGTTTACAAGCTTCATTGCTTTCATTTGTTTTGATCTGTGAGTTTGGTCTCTTCCCACAAGCAAAGTCTGCAGCAGGGCATGTGGATCTGGTTCTTCCATTTATGCTCTTTCAGATCAAACTAAAACATTATGTGAAGAATTAATGCCGGCAGAAGTGATACTTTTATCAACAGTTTGCATCTTTCATGGGACAGAGTGCCAGACCTTCTCGCAACCCATATTAGGGGTATCTTCAGCAGTGAAAGTATGCCAATTGACCAGAGATGCCATCAGGTTTATAGTCTACAGGTTCGGCATGTCATAGCTTGTCTTCTGAATTTCCTCTCCCTACTGTGCCTGATCTGACATAAGTATGATAAATGTAATTGGAAAAAAATCACCAGATGAAATGATTGTGCATGAAGCAGAGGCACCCTAGCTCCTCATCATCGATTCTTGGTATCACTGTATCTTTTTTTTTCTTATAAATTTGTTCATCAATATTAAGAACAGAATAAATGTTCTCTGGGCGAGAGATCAAACTCAAAGTATGCTTATTTCTGTAGTGAATGAACTCCAACGAACTTTTATCTGGGAAAGCACGACGAGGTACTCCTGCCCAGCAACAGGCCGTAATGAGATTGAAACTATGAGCATCCATCTATTAACCAGAACCTCAATAAATCAAGTTGGTTTTGTTTTGATTATTTTCTACATATTATCTTTACAAATCTTTTGATCATGAGGGAAAAAAAGAGGCGCTCGAACTGCTGCATTTAGTCGGAGCAGATCCCCTGAATTCAAAATGGAAAAGGAAATCAATGGAACAGAGAAGAATATTAAGCTCGAAAACCAAAAAGCAGAAAAAGCTAAATTAAAGAAACAACGTCTTTACTTACTCACAGTGGGTGCATCTGCGAACGTGGACCACTAAATATTAGCGTGTACTTGTTTCGTTAGGCTAGCTTGGTCAATTTCCAATCATGAAAAATCGAAAAGAAATCTTGGCACTAGTTTACATGCAAAACCTACCAAGGTTAGGATAATTAGGGTTCGGATGTATAATATGCGATCAAATGCAAACGTCAGCTACAGAAAAGCTTGCAGTGGGAATCCAGAGTCATTCGCGCGTATCCTACTTAGATCCTGTTAAACATGATCGAAATGCTGTCTTTTCTTCCTTGTTTTCCTATTTGAAGGTCAGATTTATGCAAATAAAATGATAATATGCCTCCAACCACCAAGATCATCATCTATGTGTGCGTCTGAGAGATCTAGAGAGAGAACGACTTTGTGGGTAGCGGATATGGTTGAAGGGAAGTGGGTATACAGTGATTTGGTGGTAGCACGTTTGGCTTTTTGAGGTTGGATTGTTGTTGACTCGCAGAGAAAAAGAAAGAGAGAGGGTGCGGTTTCTGTTGGCTCACACCTTCGGAAGAGGAGGACATCGGACCATGCTGATCTCATCCTCACCCAACTGTCTTTTTTGTGGCGAATAAACCACCAAGCTCTCTCTGCTCTCTCTCTCTCTCCCTCACAGCAGAACGACGGTGGTGGTGGGAGGGGATCTGATGCGATGCTCCATCACAGGGACGGCCTCCGCCGTCGGCCCCTCCTCCTTTTTAATTTAAGGAAGGTAGAGATCTGCAAAATCCCTTCGAGAATCTAGTTGAGTTTGGCGTGCAGCAGGAAATGCATATTTTTATGAGCAACCAAGTAGGTTGGAGGGGTCGGCCCGCTCTCTCTCCCTCACAGAAAAGCCTAAAGAAGACAAACAGAGAGTGCTGTAGTCCCTCGTCAGCATCATCTTCGTCCATCCCTCTCTCCCCTTTTTCTCATCTCTTTGCTTCTTAGTTAGACCTTTTCTTTTCACTTCCTTTTTTGGGGCTTTGAGGGTATACTGTATGCGTCTCTGTTGGATCCACTCAGTCTCCTCTAAGGTCCCATCATCCTTCACAGAGAGACGGCCATCGACAGTTGGTATCTATTGTTCATGTGGGAAGAAGGTGTTATGGTGGTACACTTGTGCAGGGCAGAAGGGCCCAGTACTACAGCCCTATCACCTAAGCTTTCTTCTTGCTTTATTGGACGGGCGAAAGTGGACCATATAATATGATATAGCTTTTCCAAATAATAGAGAGAGAGAGAGAGAGAGAGAGAGAGAGAGAGAGAGAGGATTAGCTTACTTTGTAGATGGGACCATTGCATAATTGATTGGGTTAATTAATTTAGAACTACAATCTAGCAGGGATCTGTGGCAGACAAATTTCTAAGTGTATGGCAACAATCCTTTATATTTTATACTTCCAAAAGGCATCAACATCTAAATAGAAAATAAATATGATGCATAAATATATACATGAGCAACTTCTGTTGGTCTTCCTGGTGAGGTGCCCACACAATCCCTCAGAGCAAGCTTTAAGTTTTTCAAGCTGGCTTCCCTTCACACAAGTTAAGAGGCGCACAATCTGAATTCAAGCTATACATGACAAACTCGAGCTATCTTGATTCGACCAAATAAATAAAAAACGCCTAGAGCTTAAACCTAATTCACAATGGAATCTGAACACCAGATAATTTCAACCTTTGAGTCAAATGTAAGCCAGCTTGCCAGCAAAATGTGTGCTCTTGTACCCATCTTGCTTATGAGCTCATATTTAGTATATATAGGAAAACTGAAATCTATCGGCTGCAAAATGTTGATAAATGGCTTTTGTTATGATTAAATACACCATAAGCTATTCCAAAAAACACTATAAACTTAGTGTTTCTTTGATGCATGATGTTTTTAGTAATTGTCTGTTAGACTATAAACTATTCTTAAAAACATTATGAACTGTTGATAGTGCTTCTGCTACATGATCTCTTTAGTAATGGTCTTTGACACCTTATATGTATATATATATATATATATATATATATATATATATATATATATATATATATATATATATATATAAATTGAATAGTAACCCTCAATAGCCACATTCACACTTCTCATTTATAAGGGCACTGCGATCCGTCCTGATGAGGAAAAAAGTGATAAAAAAATGATAAATATTATTATTATTTAATATTAGTTACATCTTTTCCTTTTATTTTTTTCAACTATTTATCAGACGGCCCTCATAAATGGGTTGCAGGACATTGGACAGCAAGTTACCATTCATTCATATACTTTTATATGTAGGACCTACATTTCTCAATCTCTCTCACACACAATGTATCTTGCAGGTATGACAAGCCGAAGCATGCATCTAGATAGCTGAATTATTATTATTATAGTATTATTGTTACTATATATATATATATATATATATATATATATATATATATATATATATATATATATATATAGAGAGAGAGAGAGAGAGAGAGAGAGAGAGAGAGGAAAAGAGTTATCTCAAGCTACGGCCGTGGTGTAGCTGATAGACGAGAGGGCCAAACGAGGAAGGCATCGTGGGGCCTTCTCCTCTCTCTCAAGTCGTCACCTCCCCACCTACTTGTCGGCCATTGGCTAACCCTCAGAAAGGACGGGATCCTTGTCATCCACCAGCCACGTGTGAGGGTGCGATTGGTTCCCCGAAGCTCTTCAGCTGAAATTCTCTGCCGGATCGGGTTTCAAAGGAAAAAAAAATATCCAAACTTGATTTGTGGTTGCCAATAATAAGGAGGGGCACTAACATTAATAATCTTTGCTGCGTTCGTCGTCGGGGCGAGCATCCAAATCGACGCCTGATGCATCAATTATTTATGTCCATGATTTTGGCTTTTCCCTTTGTACCTAACTTCCATATATATTAAACTCCAAATTAAGTCCGATTAGGCGAGGTGGGATTAGGTTGATCAGTTCAGTAATGCTTACATCTAATATTCCAGTACCTTCATGTCCCACATACATGCATGCACACACACACACACACATATATGCATGCACCAGACGCGAATCCGATCCGAAACCAATTATGCAAAGTTTGATTTTAATCCAAACCATTTACATCCCTAATAATGCAATATATTTAGTCCCCGATTACATGTAACATGGATTGAAGATCAACCTTAGACTTTAGATCCAAGCTATCAAACATTGCCTAAAGCTAGACAAGAAAATATTCAGATTAATGAGTGGCATCACAAAGTATGGTTTTTCTTTCTCTTTTCAATCAATATTGACATTAAGATGCTGCAGGACTAAGACTAGCAGCACATATGGACAAACTACACCAAGTCATTTTATCTTAGAGGCAAACTGAAGAATAAGAAAAGAAAGTTTGAAATCGCTGGTAAGGGCCAGCCTCTCGTTTCATTGAAAATTGAGGTTCAAGCACTCATTACTGTTTAGGTAGCCAATGGACCCAGTTTGGTGGACATCATCCCAATTATCAAATAATCGTTTGATTAGGAGGAAATCCCACCGCCCGAGTGAATGTCGAAGCCCTTCCCTTTCTTTTCATCCTCTAGGTTTCAGGACTGCTTTCAGTGCCTTGAGGTGGCGCCCTTATTATCCTTCAACTTACATATCGGTAGTCCCGCTTTTTATAGCACAGAAAAATACTGACAGTTTATCAGCCCCACAGTCAAAACTTCATGGAATGAAACGGAGAGATTGTCAAAACTTTATATAAGATTTGATATTGGACATCAAAAATTCGAGAGCTTGCCATTCGCAACAGAAGTCACACGTTGCTAAAAATCTAATTAAAAATCATGGTGCGATCAAGTTTGATATGCATCGATAGCAAATTAATGATGTTAACATGATCTTGACATTAGTTTTTCCTTCCTTTTGGTAATAAGGTCTCCGTCTTCATTCAATTGCACACCAGCCAACAAATCACAAGTGATATTCATGAGCTATAAAAATAGGCACAAGGCCTTGAAGAAAACAGCTTACCCTTCGGGATCATCTGACCAACAGAACAGTCGTGCCCCAAAAATTGTATGTATCTGCCCTAAAAAAGTTGGATAAATTCGTGACGTTATTGTTTCATGAATCTGCCAAAATTTTTGCGAGGTGAAACTGCGAGATCCTCTAGGACTCGAAAAGGAATTTGATGTTATTTCCTTAGAGTTTTCTCTTAAGATGCCTAAACTTTCTTGTCCAGCAGAAAAAGTCTCGGTGAGCCATTTCCACATGTGAGCAAACACGAAAAATCTAGGAAGCAGACAACCGATAACATGCCATGTGTCATCCCCATACGAGGGAGCATCGTAACCTTCTACTAGGTACAAATGAAAGGGTCGCAAAAATTTTGACAGATTCATGGAATAATATTGTAACTTTCTACTAGGTAAAGGAAAAAGAACAGTGGTTTCTCAAAACTTAGAGAAGGTGGAGAAGGAAAATTCCCTCGGTACAAAATGACCAGCTTTGTCTCACGATGGAATTTCAATGCAGAGGAAATAACGGAAAATGTTTTGCTCCACTTCTATTTCTTTCCAACTTTGAACGAATATATATTGGAAATGATTCTCCAGATTTGGCATGGATGTGATTGATGGGAGGCAAACCTACAGAACTTCTTGTCTAGTTGTTTCGGGAATCAGATTTAGATCGCTTGTTTGAGAAGATTATTGATAGTACGCATATATTAGATGGTTAAAAGTTAAAAATCTATTATTAAAAATATTTATCAAGCCACATTAACGACGATTTATGATATAGCAATAGTTTTTTGTACGTTTAACAAAAGTTTACAATGCATTCATCATAGATCCGGTTATATTATATCCGTAAAATAATAAAGTTGAGGAAGACGAGAAAACTGTTATCGTTGAACGCAGGAATTGACTGCTGTGAAGCGAAGAGGTTAAAAGTAAAAAAAGAAAAAAAAAAACCACTGAAAAGATTCAGAAAAAGAGGGTGAAAAGATTTTTTTTTTTTTTTCTGTTTCTTCACCAGAGGACGTACGGACGGCTGCATAATTTATTTTGCTTCTTTATCGCTGGATCCGTGCGAACCTTTGTCAGTACGGACGGAGTTTAGTCGGACAGGAGCCCTCTGATCCACAGGATCTGACGGCCGTAGAGTATCTCCTGCGAAAGAGGGACCATCCGCGTCACACTCTGTTCCCGGGTCGGTCTATCTGGATCGAGATCCAAATCCAGTGAAGGAACGGACGGTTGGGATCCCATATAATGATGCTCCACATGGTTCCCTCGTCGAGTTGGTTGTCCCGTCCACGTCGGGCCTATGCTGCCGTCTCCGTTGAAATAAATACATGTTTATGGCTGTCCAGGAAAAATAACGTCCGGTTCGGGACCGAACGAGAGCGGAGCCATCGGGACAGCTCCATGTCGACGTACAATTCGTTCTGCAGAAGCAAACACGGCAATAAATACATAAATCATCCATGTGTATGTGTGTGCCAAATTTATTTGTTGGGTATATAAAAGAAGAAGGGTAGTGGGTAGGCAGAGTCTTCGGTCCATCCCTTTCCATCCTCTTTCTTAGTCTTTACCTTTTAATACTTCACAGAAGTTACCCTCTCAAAAGCAGCAGCCAGGAGGAAGAAGAAGAAGAAGCAGCAGGAGAAACTGAAGAACTAAGAAGAAGAGGTCACCTTCTTTCGATCATGTGAGCCTTCTTACCAAAAGCGCCACCACTGTGAGTTTGAATTCTCCGTTTCTCTTCACCATCTAGTCTCTTTTCAGCTTGGAATTGGTTTTCCTTCAATCTGATATGATCCAGTGTGGTGTGAGCAATTAAAGGTCGCCTCGTCCGCAATTTGATTGGTCTTTTCTGATACAGTGAAGAAGAAACAGAAGAATAAGAAGGGAGAAAAAGGAGGAGCTCAATGGGGGGTGAGAAATCCGACCATGAAATGTCAGATACGAGCAGCGAAGCCACATCCAAGGACCATGGGGAGGCTCCCCAGATCGGACTAGATCTGAGGCTAGGCAAGAAGGAACCGAATTCCGGCGCCGTCCTCGAGCTCAACCTGATTGAGAACCTCAACGGCGGTGCTTCCCCTGATCCAGAAACCGAACACGAGAGTGAGCTCGAGCCCAGGGTCTTCTCCTGCAACTACTGTCAAAGGACCTTCCTCAGCTCACAGGCACTAGGCGGCCACCAAAACGCACACAAGAGAGAAAGAACTCTGGCCAAGCGAGGGCAGAGGCTCAGCAGCGGCGCGGCCGGGTTCGGCGGCCACCACGGTTTCCAAAGCATGGCGTCGCTGCCGCTCCACGGGTCGTTCTCAAACCGGTCTCTGGGCATCCAGGCACACGCCATGATTCACAAGCCCGTCGCCCCCGGCCCGCACCACATCTGGACCCAGATGCACTTCGACCAGCGCCCTGGAATCGGGAAGCACCCACTCGGTGGCTTCGACTCCAGCTGGAGGTCCGGCGGCGCAGCCAGATTCGACGACGGGTTCGCCAAATGGCAGACCAGGAGCTTCGTGCCGCAGATTGCAGCGGCCGGAGGGGGCGCCGCCGCCGCCGGTGCCGCCGAAGGATTTGGGTGGAATAGCGGCCAGTTTGAGTCCCAAAAAGAGTGCCACAAGCTGGATCTCTCGCTAAAGTTATGATTTCACCCTTTCTTCTTTTGCTCTTCATTTTTTTCGGCGAATGTTATGTAAATGTATGATCTTTGCGATCCTTTAAGAGATATATTTCTAACAACGTCAGCCGCAAGTTCTCTGTGAGTTTGTGGAGCATTTTGATTTGGACGGAATGAAGGCAGAGTTCAATGACTTTTGCCTTCGCTAAAGAAAGCAGAAGATGCGGCTTGTACTTATTTCGATGCTTTTTCGTTTTCCATTTTGATCCGATCTTGTTCTTAGTTTGATCCGACAAGCAGGTGAAGCCTATTGATTAAGAAATTTGGAGAGTTTTCATCTACAGAAGACATTATTAGCAAGCCCAACTTAGTAAGGATGTAAAAACTGGTCGGTTTTTTAATCAAAGTACATAGAAAATCTGACTCGAATCAAATTTGGTACAGCTCAAAAAAATAAAAAAATCAAAACACCTGAAACCGGGACGCTTACGTCCCCGAGGTCGCCGGACCGGTCAGAACTTGCCTGGACATTAGAAGCCAACTTTATTTGGGATCAAGTACCCTTTGGATTCAAATCAATGGTTTGGTTAGTTCGGTCGTTATTATTCGTTTATGGTACATGGTATGCTTTATGTACTTCAACTTATGGTACATGGTCGGCTTTTGGTACTTCAACTCAAACCCTCGCTCTATCTACTTTGTATTAATTACTTCTCCCCGATAGAGTGTAGCTTTAGAACCCTAGTTTCTCTCCTGCTGCTGTTTTTGTTGTACCGTAAACCTCCCCAACTGTTAAGGGAAGTTGAGCAGGTTTGGGGTCCTCCATGTGCGGGCGTTTTCGGAAGCTATCGAGGGAACTTGGACTGTAGTATATAAAATGATTTATATTGTTAGGTGGCTAAAAGTTAGAACTGTGTACTATAATCTTTGTTAAAAGTACAATGAACCATTCTTGGATCATAATCTGTCATTAATTATATGAGTGACAGTTTTGTTTTTCTTAAATATTGCATCAAATATCATTCTTGGTAGCGAGGTCTTGTTTTAGTATTTTTGGTTAAAATTGTTTTTTTTAGAAAATCTTGGAAAAATTGCAGCAAATTTTTCAGGCATAAATCTTTTTTTTTTTAAGAACTTATAAACCAATCATTCTTAAACGTTTACATCTTACAGATTCGTATTTTATGCATCAAAATGCATGCGTGATTTCCACGTGAACTCGTAGGTTTCTTTACTACTGTTGATTTTCATTTTTCTCTCTTCGTCACTGTCGTGGAAGTACCCGTGCACCATTCACTGCTTAGTTTCCGATTTTCTGCATATTAAGATACAGCAAGTTCAGTTTAATTAATGATATTTTGTTGATGGCATTACTATGAGGCGCGCGCAGGGGTGGGGGGTGCTTACATTTCAAAACTTTATATGTAAAATTTCAAAATTTTAGTTTATTTTGGCTTTCATGAAACTATAGTTTAGGTCCTGCAAAGAAAAAATTCTGGCTCCATCATTGATTAGTGGCGTGTTTCTCTCTTGTCCAACGCTTGCACGTAGTAAGTTTTAAAAGTTTAATGAACTCTAATCTGAACCATGTATATGTCGCTTAGATGAAAGGAAAAGGGGAAAAGAGCAGAGGAATCGTAGGCGAGCTAGCATTGGGTGTACGTTGAATCAACCAGACAGAAGGGGCCTCCATGGCGACCGTGTGAAAAGTGATGTAATGGTGCAATCTGATGGTAGAAATGTACAGGATCGGCCACTTCGTGGATGACATGAAACCACCAAACTTGTACCTCCTCAGATTCCTCACGGGAAGCTTAACCATCGTCATCACTTCCGATGCGGCCGTCCTCCGCTAACTGCAAACTCTGGACCCCAATGTCGCCATTATCTCACCTTTAACTTCATTCTTCTGCACAGTAAAGCGTCCTCTACTAACCCCTTTGCCAATACAGTAAAATATATACTGCCCATAATGCAATGCGTGTGTGAGATGTCAGGTTCCTCAGCTGGCTAGAGGAATCAGCATTTCGTGCGTGTGTATGTCCATGTCTATATCTATATAAACTTCTTTTCTCCTACTCGTTTATCCTTTAATTTTCTCATTCTTTTCTTTTTTATTTATTTTTTAGAACCACATTTCCTGCTCTAGAATTCAGAAGAAAAGAGAACTAAATGGTAGTGCTGAAAAGCCGTCGATTTTATTCATATCTCCATATATAGAGGAAAATACGTAGTTTATATCAGTCTTTTATGTACCAATCTTAATGAAAATCATATGACTCTTTGATCCTAAGCAAATTAAATGGGTGGAGATTAAATTGAAAATATAAAAGCCAAACTTATGGAAGCAAAATAGCTTTTAAAAATGCTGCCAAGTGTTGTCGTTTAAGAAAAGTACTGATTTGTTTATGCTTATATATATATATATATATATATATATATATATATATATATATATATATATATATATATATATATATATATATATATATATATATATATATATATACACAAAAAAAATAACGAATTAATATTGACGTAATTTCCACATTTATCTTCAGTAGATGCATTCAAATCCTTACGTAATGCCCATGTTTTAACAGTAAAAACTTCGTCCAAATTCATAGTTGTTTGATTTAGAATTGTAGGACTCCAGTCTCCGACAAATGTAGGATGACAACAACTCTCTCTCATATTTCTTCTTATTAAATGCCAAAACATTAATAAGTAATTTTAATTGTACGTTGTATGGTGCTTTTAGCCATGTCCCTCGTTGTGCCATTTAAGATGGGAAGACATGTTCCTACCATTTATAGAAAGGGTGTTTTGGTAACTTTATAAGGTAAAATTTTTCCAATACATGATTTATTTAATATGAATCACGTTTTTCACTACTCTGTTTAGATCTAAAAAGATATAACTAAATTTTCAATTAATGTTAAAAATTAGCATGTTATATTCATGTGTGTGTATGTTGTGGTTGCCCAGCAATTTGACCTTCTCTCTTTGAAATATATATATAACTGCTGCCGTGCATATGTAATTTTCAAGAATGTCAAGAAAAACCCACATTGTACATGTGAAAACCTAGTCAATATTATGACACAAAAGCACCCAAGACTATTAATTGTTCACTACCTACAAAATCTGATTCATATATTAAATTTTGGTATTTATTTTTAGTCTAACAGTTTTGGACATTCATGTGCATTTATGTAGTTGAATTAGTGAAAAATGATAGGAAAACGAGAGCCATTGAACGGCATGATATTTAGATGGACAAGCGATAGATACGCAGCCACGTCTCTATAGTACTGAAATAATGGAGTCACCTAAATGCGTGCAGGTTCAGACAGAAAAGGACGGATCTCTACTTCTCATTGAACTTGATTTGCATGTGTGTCCAAGTTGAGTTCACTATGAATTTGAGACCAGTTGTAACATATCTTCCTGCATAGAGAGAAGAAGAATATGGCACCACACCACGATCAGTGCTGATGTGCCTCCTCAATTTATTTGCACAAACTTTGCATTAATTCAATACATCACGTTAACCATTAAGCTGGGAAGTAGTTATTATTTTCGCATATTATAACACAAATTATATATGATCTGAAGCACCTTGTGTGTTCCTGCCATTAGTTCCTTTTTATTAAGAGAGAGAATAAAAAAAGAGAGAAGAGGCAGAGAAGGAGGATTGACAACCTCTTAATGCTGCTAAAAGAATAGTACTCACTAGAATCGAACTTGAAGGACAAGTTCCAGCACACAGATTCGACCAACTATGCAGCACAAGGTATGGTTAAGAAAGAAAAGGCAAAAGAAAACAGCAGCAGCAGCAGTGACCAACTACAGCCAAGACAGATGGAAGAGTTTTTGTGAATTAGATCTACTAGATTGTGGTCCTCTTCTCAGATTTGCGATTGTCCACAGACAAAAGTTAGACATGAAAAGAAAGGAAGAGAAGAAGAGCAGAGAGAGATAAAGAGAAAGTGCCGTATTGAATGGCAACGAGCTAGATGCGATGGATGGCAGAGTTTGTCTTGGAAGTGAAGAACGGTGCAAACCATTGCACACTGTAAAAAAGGACAGCAGAATAATTGCAGATATTGGCATGTCAAATGGGAAACCTACAGCTTTCGGCCAATGGCGGACAAGTTTTTCTTTCCTTTTTTTTCACCTAGAAAAGCACCAGAGACCTGGCTCTTGACTTCTTTAGGTTCACGATAAAAGGAGATGGGAATCCTCGAAGCTTTCTTGTGAAGAAAAAAGGAATGATCGATCGGACGTCATCCTCCAGAGAAAAGCATCGGAGCCAAAAGGGTGATCAGAATTACATGGACTTCTGACTTCATCACCTTGAGATCCTGTCCATGCGTGTCATTGTCACGGAGGCTTTCTTTTGTTATCGAAGCAATTTCGCTGTTATCTAGTTGCAGAGTCGTATCCTTGTGACATAGACATTTCTCATTCAATTTCTATGTAAAATTCTGTGCGTGGCATGCAAGCAGTAGGGATCAACAGTACCAATGCGACTGCTTATTATGAAAGCTTAGTCTGGTGGCGAATATTTTTGGAAATGGCTAAATGACTTAATTATGTGGGTTACTAGCCTTTTTGTAATGTAAAATCAGAGTTATTAGGAGGAGAATGAGATCCGCGAAACCCAAAGCCCAAGTCCGATGTAAGAGTGAGTTGAGTTTTAAAGTTGGTACAAGAGTAAGGTTCAATAATCAAACCTGAAACCTTATAAATGCGAACATGTTTATATCATAATCTGTGGACTTAGGGACTCATACACACAAAGTGTGTGCATTAAAAGGGATGGGTTTTAATACCTCATTATAAAAGCCTATTCTCATGTTAAAGATTCTTGAAAATCTTTGAAGGTTCATTGAGGGGGTTGACTAAATGATTAGTTGTCATGGTTCCTACCCGAACCCAAGTTGCTAAGAGATGCGATTAACCAAATTATGAGCCCCAACCCAATGTAGGAGTTGGTCGGATTATTACAACTAATCCATCACCATTTACCAATGTTATCAAAATCATCCTTTCAATTCGAAGTGGTGACAATCCGATTCGATTGGGCGGCCGGTTGAAGAGCGCCACATGTCATTTTAACTCTTTTAAGAGATCTTTTGTTCTTAATTATTGTCATACATTCAAAATTGATTCGACTGAATCAGAAGCTTCGGCGAATGGATTCCAGAACAGATCGATTTTTGCAGCATTGGTGCTCATCTACCACTCAAACTCTAAACCATTAGCCTCACATTTTCCTTTAAGAACGGGAGCGAGGACCAATGGGGCAAAGCACCAGCCTCGGTCTGGCAGATGAGTGCGACAACCACACTGTCAGTCAACAAGAAGAAGGTGGGGATGTGTGGATCTAACAGCGCCTCAAGCCTGATCAGATTGGTCTGGGTCTACATCGAACCAAATGCGACCCAGTTCAATGCGGTAGGTCCACAAGCTTCCTATTGCTTTCATAGGCCAAAAGCCAAGACCACCCAAAAAGCCAGGCTCTAAACCCAGAATCAATCCCATGAGAGTGGCCGCAGCGCCTGCCCATCAGCCAACATTCGAAGTTTTGGACCACACACTGTCATATACATTTCTATTTATCTAGGTCCAAGTGAGAAGATACTAATCTGGATTTGGATCCATCCAACATATGATGCAGAACTAGACTGCCCACTTCTGAGTTTTCATAGTCAGGAAACAAGCCAAAGATATTCGAGGATTCCATAGATCCACTTAGGTCCGGACGCAGCTCTACACCCTGGAGGCACACGGGAAGAAAGAGGGGCTTCGCCTCTCATTAGATGGTAGGATTCCCTCCCGCTCACCCAAAAGATACATGGTACATGGGGACCGAGGTGCAAAAGTTACTATCTCTGCCGTCGTTTAGTGCAGTCGGAGAGATCGTTGGATGCGAGTCTGTGGCCATTGAAGGCACAGTGGTCCTACTTCATTCAGATCCACGCATGGGGTGGGCGATGAGGGAGACCTCCCCTCCATCACTCTCTTAGCCTCTGTCCGTTCCATTCACAAAAGAAATTTACAGTCTCCCCGTAGCTTTCTTTCATCCCTTTCGGGTGTTGCTTGTGCGGTATTATTGTGGTGGTGCCATGATTTCTTCTCTGGGCAGCTTTCTGCCATTATGTTGGCACACACATGTTGTGTTGAATGCGGCCACTTTCTGTGTCACTCATGGAGGTCAGGTCCACAACTGCTCTGCAGCGGGGGTCCAGAATGCGAGGTCGCAATAGCAGGTCCGGCCTGCCATTTACATGGGGCCCGACGCTGGACAGATTAATGCAGATGGGTATGACAGTTCCTGCCTCATTCAGGTAAAAATCTTCCAACATGGGAGTTAAGAATCAATGTGGATTTTACATGTCTGAAATGAATGTTGGGTTCAACTCCATAGAAAGGTGAATGGAGCTAAACATGTTGGTCTAGTTTCGAGTAAATCACTGTCAGGAGGGGACAAGAAACATTGAGGAAATATGGACGGACGGTGGCACGAACGAGATGCTTTTGTTGTTTAGAGGTGAAGTAAGTCACTGCCCAGATGCAGAAGAAGAGCTTCTCCGAGATTCCATCTTCCATTAAAACCATGGAGAAGGAAAGGGCAGACAAAAGAGAAATGGTCCCTTCAATAAAGCGCGAGATGGAACAAATCCTTTGGGCCACGATTTTGAGCTTGAACTTCACCACTTGCGGTGAAAGACTCAACGATTGGCCCATCCCATATGCGCCTCTCGCTGCCAATCATTTGAGTGGAATAAAGTGTAAGTTACATCAGCATTTGTTTTGTTGTATTTATGCTTGTGGACTGAGGGCGATCTAATTGTTTTGGCACAACCCCATTGGTTAAATGCAAAATAGATGTAGGGCAAAACTGTATATGGGAGGCCACCAAAAAGCAAGTTAAAGCAGCACCACTCGGAGATACTAAAAGCAGATTTTATACCATAAGGGGAAGAGGGTAAAGCAGCACCATTCAGAGATACTAAAAGCAGACTTTATACCATACGAGAAAGAGGGGTTGTATCAGCCTTCAGCATTCAGCCGGCAATAGGTCTCCCTGCTCATCTAGAAGTAAACACTAGACGCCAAAGAGTAAAAAATGCCACTAAAAAAAAAAAACAAGTTTTGGCCAGTCTTAACCCAATGAAAGCATGCATCTGAACCATTGTCACATAAAACACTTTATTCGAAAAAAAAAACACGAATAAAACGTAAAAAACAAGTCTATCGCATAAAACATGAAAAAAAAAATGTATTTTTTTAAAACGTGCATAATATGCGTATAATATCCATTTTTTGTGTTTTTCATGTTTTTATTAATTTTTATTTTTTAAATTTTCAGGATTTATTAAATGTTTTAAAAATTGACCGAGACATTTTTGAAATATACAACTTTGCCGTATTATACTCAAAAAATTCTTCACTGTATAATACCCTTACATGTTTTTTTGTGACAATGATTTGAGTATTAAACTCTTGACCATTTTCTTCTTGGTTATCTTAAATTTAGACCCCCAACCAAGCCGAGAAAACCTGCATCAGCTGGTAGGTTCCGCGAATAAGCTATACGCACTACCAAACACACCCTGAACTGAGATGGGAAAGATGGAAAACCAATACATTGCAGGTTTACACGTCCTTTTCATGAAGGGATTAGAGGAGCTCGGGATCTAAACTGGTTGCAGTAGCAGCAGATCTAGGAAGAGAAGAACAATCAGGTGTGTAGGGTCTGCTCTGCATTTTTTACTTTTCTACAGTTTTCAATTACCACACTTAGTTTCATATTTCTTCATTTTATTTTTAAGATTTTGACAACCTTTCTGTTTCTTGCCGAAAGATCAATTGCTTTAAAGTTTACGATAATTTTCCTGAATTTCTCCCAAGAAAGATCTTACATTTTGAACCCAAGAAAAACTTCTAGGTTTAAAACCCAAAAACGACATTTGTGGCTATGCAAAGATTCAAGTTTCGTTGATCCTGATGCCTTGTTGCCAACATTACTTTCTTTCTTTGTGACCGAATGCACTTTGTTGAAGATGCAAATGTGCCGTCTCCTATACTTCTCCTCGCAGGGGGTCGGCTTCAGCTTTCCGTTTGAACCAATGAAAATATACACTTGAAGGGCCGCCTTGTTAAGAAACAAAGCGTATCAAGAAAACACGCCTTTGGGATCAAAGGCTGTAAAAAGTTAACAGGCATGAAAAGTTCTGGGAAAAATTATCTGAGCCCCATTTTTCTGACATGAAAAATATATCGTCTTTTATCCCGGAACTTGGTTCCAGTTCAGATGTGAAAGGACATTTTTGGCTGCACCACCTTGGCATTGCCTTCGGAAAGCAAAGCCCTTCTAAAGCAAGCAACTACATTTGAGCCTGTATCTCTTTTTCTTCTTCTTTTTTTTTTGGGGGGGAGATGTTGTTGGGCTGACAGTACTAGAATATGCCAAACAGATGCACCAAGACTTCTGAACTCTTGAACCCTGTTTCTAATTGTTTTCCATTTTACATGCAAGGCACAACCTGGGAGGAGACATTGTTCCTCGCCCAGGTGCAGAAAACCATGTCGTCTTTTCTGATGCCCCCAAGGTAAAGGTCTAAGTTTGGCTTGTACAAGGGTGGCTGCCAATGGGGCTTGAAGCCTGCAACTGTCGACGCTGGTCTAATGGCCGTCCTCCATGCTGCTAGGTTACACTAGGTACAGGGCGATCTCAATCAAATTTTTAAACCTGGCCCTGAATCTACTCTACTTTTTGCTTTCTGAGCAGATTCATGAGACCGTACCATTGCGTTACTATTACCAAACAGCATTGCATTACTATTACCAAACAACTCCTTAATGCTTACATAACTGCAGTGGGTAACCAGTGATTCATGAAACAATACTGACCCCTTCAAGCTCAAACGGAGGCCTAATAAGACAATTCTATTACTGGGCTGCAGTAGGCATTTCCATTACTGCCTTCCCAATTGTGTCTCTTCTTTTCAAACTTCCATTAATGTCTGAAATGCTACCAACAGCAGTTCGCTGGTGATCCAGTATAAATAGAGACTCCAGAACCAGAATGAGCCTGGATGAAATCTGGTCTTATCTTATTAGATCAAAATCTCTGTTTCACCTCACTCTTCTGGCTGTTAAAGAAAGTATAAACGTCAATTGTTCTTCATTAACTTTCATTCATAACAACATACCAGTCGCTGATTGGCCAGCTCAGACCACAAGAATTGTTCGTATTGTGAGTGGTCACGCTTAGGAGAACGCGTAGAGTGAGGCCCACTATTGTACATTTAACAGCTTGAGCTGTGGACATACGGACATCATGATAGTACCATTGTCTGGAGCCGGTAACCAAGTTTCAGCTATCCAGCCTGCCTGTGATAGTGCTATTGTCTGAGATCGGTAACCAAGACTCGGCGATCTAGGTTGCCTGTGGGCCTGCTCCAGTGTTGTTATTGAATACCCAGTACTTTCATGGTACGATCCCGGAGAAAACAGAATGCAATTGTAACAACAACTTATTACAAATGGAATGTGATTAAGAAACATCCATCCTTAGAAAGGATAACAAATTTGAGTATCATGTTTGATCTAGATAGGCATGCTTAGACTATTCAAAGGGGCAAGTGAAGCTGCACAAAATTTTCAACCAATGTATAACTATATATACGGCACTATTCTGAATTACAAACCGTGGTAACCGTGGTAGTGCAACACTTGCTCGACTACTATACCACAAGTCCACCCAAGTCATGAAGCAGTCTTGAACCACAAGGGCAAGAGGAAGAGGATGGCTTCAGCCCTTCTTCAGGGGGCTTCTGAGACGGGTGTGTGAGTAAAAACCCACCAATGCATGGTATTGGTGCGTTGAGTGGATTTCCACTGGCCATGCCCTAATGTGTAATTACATATATGTCACACTTACAAACAATGTAAAACTCTTCTTAGAACCCGAAGTTGAAACGGATACAAGAATGAAGATGGAGTGGAGAGCGATTATATAAGACCGAGATGGAAGAGGATCGGCAATAGTTCATCTCCACTCTCATTTACACATCGATTTTACCTAACCATCTCCCAAACCCTTACTCCCAAGCAACTACAGCAATAACTATGGCGAAAGCATTAAATAGCACTGCCAAAGGTTTTTCAGGCTTCGAGGGACCTTCACGAAAGTGTGTAAACGGGCAAATCGTTTGATGTGTACCTTTCATGAGAGGGCAACAATGGATGGAACTTGTACAGTTGATGTATAACCGTGATGCCGATCAAGAATAGGATGAGTACTTGTATGAGCTTGCTCATCTGCCAAAAGCACGGGTTATAACTTTAAAATAAAGATGCAAATTGGTCAGATGCAGCTATTGCGACATCAGACTGATCTGTAATTGACTGGTCAGTTTCAGGGTCAGATTCAGACCCTAGCGAGCAAAATACAGAACCCAGGCAATCCATCAGGTTTACGAGGACAATATTACCAAATATGAATTGAATTACTAATCGGACTCTAACTTTTTTGTAAAGTTCGAAAAAATTGGTTGGAAACCGAGTCATATATCTGATAATATCAGGAACGACATCTCAGGTACCGCGTTTTCCATGACTGAGAGAGAGAGAGAGAGAGAGAGAGAGAGCGCTACGCTTGTCACTGGCACCAAGAAGGGGATTTATTACTAGGAGATTTAAATATTGCTGGGACATCCCCCGGCACTTTCATCATTGACTCATGATTAAAGTGGGTTTCAAACGCAACAACTCCAGAGTACATCAAAACCTGACTGGCTCCAATTATCCAAGTTCTGGTCCTCAGCAAACGAGCTGCTATGGTACCTTTTCTTTTTCTCTTTTCCTTTCCGTTTTTTAATGATAAAGCTGCTTCTCACCTTTCTCAAACCAAACCACCGCAATTTCGATAAAGTTTCAAGTCCCTCCTAACGCAGTTAGCATGAAGGTGTGTTTAGGTGGATAACCTGGCATGCTATAAAGACTTGGTCATTCTCACCGAAAGCTTGGTCCATCTGAGTAAGCTTTTAGAAATTTTCTCGTAAAAGAATTTTTATCGTGCTTGTAGAGAGAAAGGACATTTGCTTTTCACCAAACTTTTCAATGGTTTCCCACCGCTAAATGTGTCTCCTTAACCACATGTATTTCCTTAACCACATGTATTTTGAAATAATCCAGAAAAAGAAGGCATCGTTGGCCAAAGGATATTAATATGGATAATCCACTGTATTTTTACCTTTGGGGATGACCAAACTTGGATCCGTTGCGCTTTCTCCCTTACGGAACAGGGACCTTGCAGCTTCTTAGGCCTGCATAGGCAGTGCATTACACCATGGTTCATGAAATTATCACCATTGAGTTCACAAACAAGAACCACCAAATTGATCAAAAGCTATAACATCCTTATGAGAGTGGTTGTATTAATCAAGAGCAGAAAATAAAATATAGACAAAACAAAAAGTGCACAATTAAGCACCATTACCGACTCATGTCACTTAAGGCATTTAAATAAGCTGACAAGCTATGCAAAAGCCGGCTCCCCAAATTAGAAAATGAAGTGTTCAGGGTCGATACCTGCTTGGCTCGTATTAGGCAAGATAGATACACAAATGTCAAATGTAATGTGTGCTTCATAGTTCATATGCATTAAACTACAGTAAATGAATATAAATGACCCAGAGTTAATAAAAGCCCCTATAGCCTTCAAGCCTTTTACATGGACCTGTAACAGACAACTAAAATCCACAGAAAGATCTCTCTCTCTGCAATATATATATATATATATATATAGTGTGTGTGTGTGTGTCTTTGTGAACACAAATGCAGACACACATAGCCAGCATCATTTACTACTATTTAATGCTAGCAACTAAATTTCCATATTTATTAGGTCAATCCACTAGTTCATCAATTTTGTTTCTAAACTTAATGGCATATATGGAATTTATGAGTTAAATGAAACTTGCAATGTCGACAAGCTGAGTTGTATGATTTCATAGACAACACAAGACTTGCTACCTTCCAAGGCCACACTCAAGTCAGGTTTCAGATACCGGTGCTTGACTGGATGACTGCACTGAGCACCTGATGAACTACATAATGATATAACAAGGAAGCCCGAACATGACTCACTAGCTGCATCACTGCTCCATGTGCAAAGATAACAAGCAAGTCAGAACGTGAACTTGTTTGATTTGTTCAGCTCGTTCCCAGCTGTATGTAACATGAATTCCTGAAATTTATAAAAATCGAATGACAAATGGATTAGAATTAGCTTACCTTCCCTTTCCAGGACCAATTGCTAACAGATTTAGCAGCATATTGCACATAATTTAAGACACTCCAATGTTAAAGAAACAACATTGGACCTTCCTCTGGATGTGTATTCGCTGATGCTTTTAGTTACATGGTAGAAGTCACAGATTGCCATTTAGGCAAATCCTCCCCAAACTTCATATCTCTGATCCTCATATATTGTGAATGCTTCCTCACTCTTAGCACTTTCATCTTTTTGCCAGCTCTGGTTTAGGACAACAGAAGGAGCAGACACGATCACAATCTTCTGCACCTAATGCCTCACCTTGCTGCACCAAACTTTGGTTCCATAAAACTGTCACTAGCAGTGGAGTTGGAAACGTATAAACCACCTCAGCTTTTGCACCGGGTTGGACAAAATGTTGGATATTGTAAGATGCAACCCTCACAACTGCTTCAAAAGAATTGCATGGTTTGTTGGCAGATACCCCCATAAACTCATCCAAAGCTTCAAATCTTATCTTTACCAGCATGAAATCCAGATTTTTCCTGTCATTTTTCTTTAGAAAAATCCACAGCCTTCTTTTTGGTCTCCCACTCCTGAGCAGAACAGTTGGAACAAAACCAAGATCACCCAAATATTAGAGGACTCTGACAGTATATTTATAAGTGAAAATGTATGTATTAGTATGTTAACATTTATGAGTGAAAATGTATGTATTAGTATGTTAACATTATTTGTAGATTGTTTCCTGCTTTGACCCCGCATTTTGTCCCTTTGGTTTATATGCACATTGCACATCCCACAAAAAAGTTACTAGGTTCCCCAAGGATCCACATGACACAGATGACCAGGTAAGGATATTTTGGTCAGCATCAACTTATGTGTTAAAGGTTCATACCACTGAAGCAAAAGGATGAGTATTTATTATTCCCAAACATAGGCAGGACAGTAAGAAAACATGAAATTTTTCAAATAATACAATATTAACATTATGGAAGTGCCCATCAATGTATATAATAGTAGTTCATGTATTTTTTGTTATAATGCTAAAACTTGGTAATTTAAATTGCACAGAAGTACTTATAAACTCTGCCTTTACTCCAGCATGCTTATATCACTGGCAACTGAACATTGACAATTGGAACAATGCTCACCAAAATTGAGTTTAAGAATAAACAAGCACATTGAAGAACACAGATAAATGACTAAATATAGAAGTAGATGGCGGAAAGATTAGATAGAATATATTGGACAATTTACCTAAAGGTAAAATCATGAGAATAAATTCTTCATATCCAATTGGCTTACACATCTGAAAATATAGCCTCGTCCTCTACAATAACTGGCATCAAAGAAAATATTATTTTAAGATATAAGCAAGAGCGACTGAACTACCTATTTTTAGCTACATAAACAGATGAATTATATTAAATTCTTTCTGTAAGGAATTACCTATGCGTCTTATTTTAGGACAATTTCTTTTGTCATGGCCAGAACCCTTGCAATGCTTGCATGCTCTTGGCGGTTTGTCAAGTGCAACATTAGTAGATAAGCTCCTGAGACATATAAAGAAAAAGAATATAGAAGCTTAAATCATGGCACTGAATATTTGAAGCAGCAGACAAGATAAGAAGTATAATAGTGTAAGCTTCATATCAGACCCAGAGCTGACGCTTAAACTGCAGTTGCGAGTATCATGACCAGGCTTGCCGCAAGTCGCACACCGTCTTAATGGTTTTGACAACTCCATTTCAGATTTGAGACGCTTGCCACGTCCCTTTGTATGTACGGGTTGGTGATCCATCAGCGTGAATTCATTTGAAGAGCCCGCCACATCATGTGCTGGCTCGATACTTCCACCATTTAGTTCTTTGTCTCTACCATTCAATTCTTCAATCTTGTTAAGCTCTTCAGCTTCAAAAGAAAGCCTTTTTAACCCTTCCAAGACATGGGTGTAACTTGAACCTGATTTTGCTCCAACAAGTATACACTTAATTGCATATATAGATAGATGATTTTGCCAAAAGATTTTAGAGTCTTGCAGTTGACCTTGATTGCCAACATAATTAAACTGGAGACAATCTTTTGCATTTCGTGTCCACCTTTTCAAAATGTACTTATTTGGAAGTTTCTCAAATCCTTCAATCCTAAGTACCCAAAAAATATGCCTGCATACAATTCCTTCCACCTCCCATTTGCAACATGCACATTTTGAGATTTCCTTAGATTTTTCATCAAAGATCAACACATATTCTTTAATGTTGTTCTCAGAGAAGTCTGTGAAAACATACTTCCGGCCACCTGGGACTTTCTCCACCTTTGGCACACATTTTAACGAGTTTTGTATCTCAAATTGAAACTTTTGAAATGACTTCCAAGTAAATATTTTCATCAAATCAGTTTCAAGAGGGCAATTAGTTAAATAATTTGGGATCTCATCATCCATTTTATGACTAAGTTCATTTTCACAAGCCTGTACCCTAAAGACACTCTTTTCTATAATTTCAAAAAACTCATGAAAAGGAGTGTGTCTATCAATAGTCTTCTCAATAATACCATTACTGCCATCAGCTTGTCGGGAGCCATGCAATCCAGCCATAAATGTATCACCAAAGTACACTTGAACCCATTTTGATCTGTCATCCCAGTAATCCTGTACCCATTCCATGGTCTTCAGTTCTGGAAACATATTTAACATGTTTTCCCACCTCTGTTCAAAATCTGCAATACTTACTGAACCATAAACACAATCATTCCAAGTATTTTTGAAGCTTGCATGCATTCGAACCGTATATTCTAAATTATTATGTAAACTTTCTGTCACATGCCATGTACAATACTTGTGTACTGAACTAGGGAACACTCTAGCTATTGCAACTTTCATTGCCCAATCTCGATTTGTTATAATTACCTTGGGAGGGTTACCATCCATGACATTTAACCACTCTTTGAAAGCCCATTCAAAAGACTCTACGGTTTCATTCACCAACAATATAAAACCAAAATTAATTCTCTGCCAATGATGATTTATTCCAATAAATGGAACACAAGGCATGCATCCCATTTTCTTCGTACAAGTAGTTTCAAATAGTAGAACATCTCCAAAACAGTAATAATCACGGCGTGCAGCATTGTCAACCCAAAAACAATTGCCGAATTGCCCAGAATCATCTATTTGAATATTGGCATAAAATCCTTGATGCTCGGCTTTCTTTGTTGTAAAATAATCAAGAATAGCTTCATAATCTTTTCCACCAAAACTGTTCATTGTTTTGCTTGGTTGCACATGAACTTGATTTTCAGTAAAAGGTAAGTTGCTTGTACCTTTTTCAAATCCAAGGTTGGTTGTACCTTTTGCTTCTAATGACAAGATAGGCATCACTTGAGGAGTTTTTTTCCGAGGTTTTTTTATAACTTCAGATGACGTTTGATGCTCCTTTTTGGGAAATTCAGTTGGTATTCGGTTCTCCTCTGTTAGGGCACTAGAAGATCGAGGAGATTTTTCCTTGTCTGCATTATGCACTGGATGATTATGGTGCTCTTTCCAATTTGCTACAACCCACACGTTAGTCTTTTTATTTACTGATATTCGCATATCTGCTAGACACCCACACCTTCTATCCGTCTGCATCTTTTTCCCTTCTACAGATTTTACCCTCTTTAATCCATTCTTACTACATGTAAATTGACGAAAATACACTTCTCCTCTTTTCTTTTTGAGATGATTCTTTCTTATACTAAACCCAGCACTACTAGCATAGTTGCTGTAAAAATCATAAGCATCCTTCTCGTCGCTAAAAGTCATTCCGATCTTAGGCTTCAATTCCAGTGGCACATCAGGACAGAAGCAGTCGGAGTCGACATTACTATCAATATCCTTATCAAAATTTTCATCTTCATCATTTTCACCAATTTCTAAATCTTCTTCTTCTAGATCCATTTCTGGACCAACATTCTTGTCATGCATTTGGAGATCTACTGTTTCATCCATAAGTCTACCATTTTCAGCTTCTACTGATAAGTCATCATTAACTTCATTCTGCTTCACAGAGCATTCACCTACTTCCATAACTAAATGCTGCACAAACCTGGCACGCCATAAGGTAAAAATTAGAGGAGGTGTCGTGGTTCCAAGAAACACTTAATAAGCAGAAAGAAAACGGTGTTGCTTGGTATCAATCAAACGATGGATATAAAGAATATAAAACGCTTAAAAAGGGAAAGTAGTCCAAAATGCAACATCAACTCAAAAGCATTTTGTTCATTTATGAGATACATACAAAGTCTGCTAAGGCTTTCAAGCAGCAAACGCATACAAACTAATTTTTGCATCACTTTATTCTTTCTGAAGCTAGGGATGACCAAATGTCTATATGTGAAAAAGATATTGGGTGGGCAATACTCTATACAATCAAAAGCGTGTCTCGGCAACAAAAAAAAACGCCTCAGCTGAGGCACCGAGGTTCCCTAAACCAAAATATTATTTTTTGAAATTTTAACACTAAAAATCTAATTATTTTTTTGGCTCTATCTTCTAATATATTGTTTGACGTGGAGGAATTTCAAAATCCCCACTTTTCTTTTCTTTTTTTTCCTATTTTTCTTCCTCATTGTTTCTCTTTTTTCAGTAGGACAGACAGGGCCCCGCCTAGGGACCCGCCGTGCTTTTTACGTGGGTCTGCTGCGGGTCGCCTACTCCTGCCTAGCAGTTCTAACGACGTAGATGGTACCTCAACAGCTAGGGAAACTTAGATTATTTCTTCAAGTCACCGCCCACAAAAGTTAGCAACATCCGGTGCCATAAATATTCTGTTTGCGAAAAGAATAAACAGTCTGCAGTGTCATAGAAATTAAAATTGAAAGATTGAATCGTGGGATGGTCACAACACAACCCTCCGTTCCTGAAACCATAATCTAATTGAGGTGCTCGAGCAACTCCTGCTTGCTCCCTCGACTAGCGACATTACTTTCAGTATTCGAGTCACAGGGCCTCTTTGATTTACACGAAGGATCAACCAACGACTGGGAATTGTTCTAGCCCCTTTGAGTAATCAATCTGCATTGGGAGTAGCTTCTACACAAATCGAAGATTTTAGGAGAGCACAATAAGTGGGTTACTTGTGAACGAACAGTTTTCGCAAGCGTGGAGAGTAGGCGCGAAGCTCGGGGTTGTACGTTCTTCTCTCGTGAGAACGAGTAACAAGACAACGAAATTCTGCACTGCTAAAGAAAATATCTAGATTGAAGCATCGAGCGAACAATCATGTTACGCCACGAAGAAGATAGGGTTGCGAACATTTCCCAACCGAAACAAGCGTTTGGCCAAATCCTTCTGCGTCCCAAAGACAAACTATCTATGGCAGAACACTGCAGTAGTAATTGCAGGGAAAACGAAAAGAATCGGCCAGTGCTCACCTCAAACCCGCGGGATCACAGAAAGAGCGACGAAATCAAGAGACCTGGGGTAGTTGTTCTCCCCGCCCGCCGCTCCCCCCAGTCGCCAGATCGAGGGAATGAGAGTTGAGGGAGAGTCTCCGCGCTCTCTTTTCCGGCTAACGGAGAGGGGAAGTGATTGAGTCGTCCGGCCGGACGTTCCCCTCGTCAGAAGACAGCCGCATCAGAGAGGAAGCGGAGAGGCTCCTGCAGTGACAAGAGCTGGAAGATTGCCGAATCGGGCAGAGGAAGAACCCAGTCCGCCCGATGCTCGCCGGAAACTGGCCGGAGGGACGACTCGGGGAGAGCCGGGGTGCGAGAAATCGGGCGGCAGGTGGAACAAAATGGAGGGAAGTGGGAGGTTTTCCCTCGCACCAACACGAAGACACCTGAGCCGTCCGATTCCGCTACATCGGGCGGCGCGTGGAGGTCTTCTCGGCGAGAGGCGCATCTCGAGAGGGATGCGCTGGGCCGAACCGAAGCCTTCGTCAGGTCTCACGTCGACCGTCCAACCCAATTGATCGGACGGTTAACCTCTCTGCAACGCTACGTCCATCCGAACCTTCGCAGGCCACGTGCACGTAGATCACTTTCCATTTCTTTTAAACAAGTTGGGTTTAGCTTATTTCAACCAGCTACTAGTTTATTTATTATTCTCTTTCACCATCTTTTAAATTAAAGTCATCATCTACGGCCCACCCACTCAAAAAGTATATTTCCATCTTTAGAACATGGAGTTGGCACTATTAAGAGAGTTTTTAAATATCAATGGCAACCATATGAATCTTTAAATTCATTACGATTTGCTTGACTGAAAATTTACAGTATTTGGAAAAACTGAAGATTATATCTCCGGAGCCTGAGACTCACTTCCTGCACTTTTCATGCTCCAAAGCTCTTCTCATGGATTTTCTGGTTTAATGCCCTGGAGTATGCCACAATGTGGGGTCACAAAGCCTTAAATTTGCTCATGTTGTGGGATCTGGGCTTTGAACTTTTCTGAAGGAAATCCAAGACATTGATGGTGAGAGATCGAGCGGCTTCGATCTCGGAGACTTGAGTAGAGCCCGGACAATTCTGTTGTTTTCTTTCAGGCATTGCCCACCGGAGACTTCCACATGCAAAATCTCCTCCCTGTCTTTTTGTCTCAATTTCTTGGCGTCTAAGAACTTTGTTGAGGGCATTCGCCGTATATATAAGGAACATTTTACATATAAACATGCAAAAACTTGGGGTCAACTAATATTTAAATAAGAAGAGTTTACTGGACTGTGTGGGCATTTGCCCACACATGCCCGCATGTGGCTCTCCCTCTACTTCATTCAGAAGAATTAACTTCTTCAGGGTAAAGGAATGGGTTTCTACATGTCTTTCTTTTTTCAACACCTTTCTCACAGAGACATATAATTCTACAAAAAGGTGTTTGAAGATAGAAGAATCATCATAATCACCATTATTGCTTCGCATGAAACGTGTGTGGACCCATTTTGTGATCAGTGAAGTGTGGAGAAAACAGAAAAAAATGTCGCATCATATGCGCCAAGAATGCCGAGCTTCAAGTGATGGAAGGGTTGATTCAATCAAGGAATCAGATTGAGGTTCCATGGCCCATATATAGTTGGCTGGGTTCAAGCTCATCTGGACCTACTAGGGTTGGCTTGGCCTGCCATGGACACTACCAAACTGGCCAGCAGCCCTTGTCAAGGCCCCCCACAAGGAACCTCGCCCACCTAACATGTGAACATGTTGGCATGGAGAGCTGTCTTCCATCCTACTCCAAGACCCAAAACTTGGAACATGGAGTGCTTATACATGGGTCCTACATGAATCATAAAATGCCCACAATTCAAGTATCTCTTAACCACCAACAAAGCCATATCCAAAGTCATGAAGGTCAAATCAACATTGTATATATATATATATGAATCAGATATCCATAAAACAAATGGCTCCATCCAGATATTCACTTGGATGTGAATTTTCTTACCAGATCCAAGTACTTGAGCTCAGATTCAGAACAAAACAAACAGTGAGATTACATCTGGACCGTTGACGGCGTAACTCGAACTCGCGACCGCTTCGCGACGAGCCACGATGTGTGGGCATGCACCCAGAAGTAGGTGTTTGTTATGTTGGGACAGGACAGAACCGCTAGGCCTGTGGGTGGGAGACAAAGCATAGTTGGTGCTCTAAAGCACAGCCAAAAACAATAGATTAGGCTTATTCTCACTGGCTCCAAATTAAGCTCACCTAGAAGACAAGGGGCCCAGTTGCTTAATTTCAAAGAGCCTCACTACTCAACTTGCTCCAGAATGTCCTTTTTCCTCCCTCTCTCTCTCTCTCTCTCTCTCTTTTCTTGATCCTTTTCAAGTCCCATCTAAGTACTGTTACAATGTTGGGAGGTGTTGGTGATTAGTTAAATCTGTGGTGGCGATTCTTTTACTTGAAGGCGACCATCTTGGGCGTTGGTGGAGAAAAAGTAAAAGCTTCTTGACATGGATGAGGAAGGGAGAAAGAACTACAGTGAAATATTATTGTTTATTGCATAGAGAAAATGTGCCCGAGGGGTCCCCATTTTCTACCACTGTCTTTCATGGCATCTCTTGTGTTTATGAGACTATAATCAAAGCTGTTTATATGCACAGCTCTGCGCACAGATCAGATATCAAAGCTGGTTGTATGCACTGCTCTGCGCACAGATCAGATATCAAAGCGCACTGCTCTGCGCACATAGCAGAAGGTGTAATGACCAGAATATTCTCCATTGGTAAAAAGAGAAGCTCCTTGGAAGACAAAAAAGACATTTTTTTCAGGAAAAAAACTCCAAAAATACTCCATGCATCCTTTCTTTCTTTCTTTCAAATGCATATTTGTTCGTTTGTTTGTTGCATGCACCACCTTCATACACGCAACTCATTCTCGAATCAGACAGTCTGCGGCAATGGTGTTCTTTCCAATGCATGTCTGCCACATCAATTTGCTTAACGATACAGTGGGTGTGTCGGCCGATACGCTCTAGAGGCTGGATCCCACCTAGTGTGGCAGACTTGACGTGGATTAACCTCGACTCGGATAGAGCCGCGCCACCAAAAGCCAGCTCTAATGAAAGAGAGATTCCTTTATGGAGTGGGTAAAGCCAAACACGCAAATCTTGTGAACAGAACAAGGGAGAGATCGGGAAGGAGGGGTATACACGTGCAGACACCATTGGAGCATCAAATAAAGCGATGAAAGTGCTTCGAAGAAAGAGGGGAGAAAGAGAAGGATGAAAGGAGAAAAAGAGAGAGTGCGTGGAAGAAGGGAACAGTGTGGAGATTCCCGGTGTCATATAAACGTTTGTTTCATTTCTTTTCAGTGTCTCCTTCTTCAATATTTTATAGGTTTGTAGGTTCCTTGGAAGGCCCAGTGGTGCTGGCAGGACTTTGGCACTTTCGGCACCATATATTCCGCCACAGGCAAGCTAAGGGGATCAAGATCAGGTGGGAAAGAATACTTGTTCGGGAAGAGCTGATGCTTCCAGGCTTATATTCCTTTTCCTCCCCAAGAAGCTGAGCTCCCCATCTCGTGAAACTCGCCGGAGAAATGCTGTGCAGGGGCCACGCTGCCAAGGCCCGGTCAGGCGGCGTCCCCGTCTTCCTCAACGTCTACGATTTGACGCCAATTAATGGCTATGCTTATTGGTTCGGCCTCGGGATCTACCATTCCGGCGTTCAGGGTAAGAACCGATCGATTTGCTCTTTCCAAAAAGCTGTTTCTGAAAAAGATCATGTCACCGGTACATAACGGTTGTAGTTTAATCATGCCCGGCTGCAGTTCATGGAGTAGAGTACGCTTTCGGGGCTCACGACGCTCCTACGACCGGAATTTTCGAGGGAGAGCCCAAGAAATGCGCCGGATTCACGTTCCGGAAGTCGATCCTGATCGGACGGACGGACCTTGGGCCGAAGGAGGTGAGGGGGTTGATGGAGAAACTGGCCGACAATTACACCGGCAATACGTATAATCTCATCACCAAGAACTGCAACCACTTCTGCAACGATGCCTGCCTGAAGCTCACGGGGAGGCCTATTCCTCGATGGGTGAATCGTCTTGCCAGAATAGGTTAAGCATCTCGTTCTTGTTTCTCCCTTAGCTTCTCTTATTTTTTCTCTGTTCAGCTGCCAATTGGAAAGATTAAACCAGACTTACATTCAAGTTAATTTTACGAACTTCAGTTTAGGTGGTCTGAGTTTTCTGGAGCTCCTTTTTCCTGCTTTAAAATTTGCTCCTCAGAAGAAAATATCTCTCTGATATCCTTTGGTGACATTGACAATGTATCCTTGATTCAAGACAAATGTTGGACAGAGAGAGAGAAGAGAAGAGAGACTTACCCACATCTTTAATTGATTAGTTTTCATGATAATGCATCTAATTCTTTAGAGCTCATTATTATTTGATTAACAGAGGAATACTAGTTTTTCATGGGTTTTCAGTAAGGGGACTTTGATGCTTTGGAACAGAAATTTGCTGCAAGTGATTCCATGATTTTCTTTAACTTGGGTTTACTTAAGGGTTGCTCAAGAAAAGATTGCCATCATGGGGTCTGTTTTGGGTTGCATTTAAGAATGTTGTTGGCATCTAAAGAAATGGGATAAACTGGCCCTATCATCATTTATCTAGATAATTAATAGGTTCATTTCAGGACCAGATACGGACATAACATTGAAAGGGGATTGTTGGGTAGTGCACTAGAACTACCCTAGGGGTCAGCTGGGGTATTAAAGATTTAGAGTCTGAAAGAGACCGACTTAACTTGCTTTGTTCTGTAAAGCTTTTCCTGTTTTCTATTCTTTTTACTTTATGACAGAAAAAGTAGCTTTTGCTTCCAATTTTGTTCTTCAAGGGCTATGTTTGGGATCATGTATTACGAGTCCAAGTTCAAGATCTTGTGTGCTTCGGTTAATATCATAGAGTCATAGACTTGTTGAAGTTCAAGATCTTGTGTGCTTCTGTTATGATTGATTGGCATATCTTAAAGGCTTATCCTGCCTGAATCGCAGGTTCTCTCTGCAACTGCGTATTACCAACCGGCCTTAATACGACGACGGTGAGACAGGGGCCGGAGTTCAAGTTATACGAAGGAGAAAGGAGGAAACTGCGCAGTAATTCGGCGAGGTACCCATCCACTGCTGCTACTGCTGCTGCTGCTAGTGCTGGTCCCCCTGCTGGGGGAAGAAGGCACATGACCTGCTCTTCTCTGATGATGCCAAGTATGGAGAGGAGTAGAACCATTAATGGCGTCCGCGGCTTCTGATACTGTTAGAAGTGGTAAAGGGGAATATTTACAGCTTTCCTTTTCCATCCGTAGCCTAAGATCAAATTAATTTATGTAGGCTACCCCACCATTGAAGATGTTGCTGGTGGGATGTTTATCAAGATGCATGGTAATGACCAGTACTTTTTCTGAAAGTGCTAGTCTCTGTTGGTGCTGGATTTTTCAGATTATTTTATTCTAAATTCAGTATTCCCAACAATTTAGTAAAGCAAGAAGCAGATGATGACTTCTTTCTTTAGAATTTTTGCTGCATGGTCTGGCGAAAATCACGAGAATTTCCTTTTTTTCTATAGAGCAGGATTAAATCCAGGAAAATGGAGCCATTAAACTTGTAGTTACAGGAAAAAGAAAGCAATGAACGCTCAAGAAAGTTACTTAGGATCGAGGAATAATTGAAGGATGTCAACAAATTAAGAAGGGAAAGTTTGAGCTTTAAAGTGCATGAAAAGGTTGATTCCACCTGTGCTTTTCAAAATAAATGCCTGTTTTTTAAGTCCTTTTCTCTGCTTATTAGTTTACATGATGCTGATATAAAGTAATAAGCGGAAATATTGAATTCTTAAATCAAATGCGATTCAAAACGTGGGATGTTTGGGAAATGTCGGACAATCATGTGCATTATTGGGCCCATGGTGCCATACCAACATTAGGAAAATAAAAGTAAAAAATGTCAAATTCAGTACCTGTAGCAGTTGATTTTTTTTTTTTTTTTGAAAATCCTTTTTGAATGGAATTGCGATAATTACACTTCTTGAAAACCTTTTTTAATAAAAAAAATAGCTATAAAATTATTTTTTTTTCAAATATTTATTTTAAAAAACTGTCTTCTGCATAAAACCCACAAGACTATATATTTGTACCTCCAAGGTATTAGCTTACTAAGACTTCGAGATGAACTTATGGTACATCTTTTAACTCAAGAATGACACATGCAATCTTTTAACTCAAGAATGACACATGCAACCTTTCTGCAGCCTACAAAAGTATCATGTTGAAATATGACAAAAACCATGAATTTTGAACCTTGGAAGCATTTAACCCGATAAAAATCTATTTGACGCAACTAAGTAAATAAGAACTACAATATAAGGGGGCGAAAAAAAAAATAATGAAATCCCAAATGCTGTTCTTGGATTACAGTTCTAACACTAGAACGGACGGGGTACAATTTTTCAAAAGGAAAAACGCATTGAAGCTAATTTCGATGACACTGGGAGTGGGGCTCAAGGGAAGGAGAGAAAACCAAAAGACTAGAGTCAAAGACGAACAAAAACCATTACTCTCTTATTAGCTCTCAATCTCAGCCAAAGTCGACTTCAACCATCCCATTCACCTCTAACTCACTCTCCATTCGCCCTTTCCACCCTTTAGTTTCACAAACTTTTTCTTCTCTTAATTTGTCATAATTTTTTGTTGGATTGGATCTGGGACACCTAAATATGCTAAACATTATATTCGAATCAGGCTGTTTAAAATGAAGAATGACAAAACTCTTGAATTAAATCCAACCCATTCTATATATATATATATATATATATATATATATATATATATATATATATATATATATATATATATATATATATATATATTGTAGAATCAAATTTGGACTTGGTTAAATTTATCAATTATGAACCGACACCTTCCAGTTTGGGTTTAAGAATATTTAATAGTTCTCATTGAACCACACATTTCTTGGAGGAATAAGTGAATGTCCTTGCTTACTTCTAGAATAAACAATAGCCCATGAAAAGAAAAGAATACAGGACTGATGATTCTTTTCATAAACCTAACGGAAACTAAAACATTCTGAGGACTTGTTTGTCCTACTTGAAGAATAGCTGGAAAGATCTTTGGTGCCCACCACTTCATGGATTACTGTGGGATATCCTATTATGCGAGAATATTAGCGCGGCCCCACATGGTCCCGCTATTTTGAATTTGGATTTTGGATTGCTCCACCTAAACTAAACTCTTTGTTCTTGAATTCAAATCATAGTTGACAAACCCATGATTCGGCCTCAGATCGGCTCAAGACCGAGTCGTCGTGTTAGGTAGTTGACCCATGACTCGGCCGAGTTCGGTCATAAAATTTTATAGCGCATTTTTTTTATATGTTTTATATAAATAGATGAAGAAGGCAAGTTCTTCATGACTTCATGTATGCTGCCCTTTGAATCAAATGTAATAATCAGATCTGGGTTTTTTTTAAATTGAATACAACTAAAAGTATTTGAAACTAAATCAGTGATCGGTTATATCGAATCCATTTACATCCCCAAGACTTGCAGATCCACCAACACCAACATCTTTTTGAAAAGGGAAAGAACAAATGGCAGTATTTAATTTCTTTGACAAAAACAGAAAAAGTCTTTCTGTTTATGCAAGCGCGGTTTCACCTACTCTCCATCATCAATATATTCTTCTTCATTGTCATCCAATTCCCATTGCTTCTTCCATGGCGGTGGTTGTAATGGAGCCCTCCACTTAAACTATAGTTGCAGCATCTACTTGGGCACCTTCTTATGCCCTTCCTTTAGGTGTTTTTCATATCCATCCCTAACCTATGGGCAATCTACATACACCCTGCTTTATTTACTTTTTTTGCTCAATTTGCTACATGTTTAAGTTAAATTTGTTCATAGAAAGTACTGCTATTCTTTTTAATGACAATGTCATAGATGCTCTTAAAAAGTGAAAGCTATGATTTCAACTTCAATATAGACCCATTTGGCTGACGATTGTAACTGGGGTAAGCTGGGTTAAAGCACCAAAAGTTAGATTCAGCTTGACGGAACAATGGATAGAGCGGGGAATGGTAGGCAGCCGGTGTCTGTTTCGAATTCCTGAAACATCAAATCTCGTATGTTACTAAGGGAGAGGGCATCGATATGTAAGTTCAAGCATAATGAAGGTGTTAACAAAGGCACTGAAAGTATACCTAGTATTCTAGTGCTTGAGGCAAAAGGTAAGGACTTCCACTCCCTTATTTGGCAGTATGATGAAATACCACTCCTATTCACCCAACAAAAATAAGACTAATTTGAGAGAAAAAAATGTATGCTTTATGTGGATTTGACCCTCTAAATTAGTACCAAGTAAACACATTTTTCATAATATTATATCTCATCCCGTTAGGTCCATGAGATTTTGATGCTTGGAAGTAGAACTTGTGTCAGTTGAATCATTCTTATAAATGATATCTTATATTATGTAACGTTTGGCATAAGCTATAGTTTGAGAGGTAGTAGTCGTCTTTGAATCCTGAAGCGATCACTATCACGTCCTAGTGTGTTCTTCCTCTGAACCGTAAAAGGTCCTGAAGCTGAACTCAGAGGGCGGGCATAGTGGGGGGCCAATGGACTCTCCTAAAGGTGGTTGAATGAACTACTAACCTTTGAAAAAAAAAAGGAAAAAAAAAAACTATGGTTTGAATAATCCCACCTCATATGTATGGATCAGAATGGGAATTTATTTCTTAAACTTTGCATTCTCCGGCATTTGTATCTAAGCCAACTTCTTGGGCAGTCATCAAAAAGATATAGAAGGGGTGTTCAGCAAATGGTGAAGTTTCCTCCCGCTCACCTAAAAATAAAAATAGAATATCCTTACCTGTTCATGCTAACTGACTGACCTCTTCTTGAGGGTTACGGATCGATCTCAAGTAGCAAAGTTTACGTATCGAGATCTGCATCTTTCAAACATGAGATTTCAGTTCCTCGCTAAAAACCAAGAATCTAAAATCTTCGGATCTTGGTAATCAATCACACCCTAAATTGAGAAGAATATTGCATGGACCATTCAACACACTATCAGATAACAACTTCACCGCTTCTGTTCGTAAATTTTATGGGACTGAAAATCCAGCCGCTCTGAGAAAGTTTTTCGTGCCATGCAATCAAACACGTCCCAAGGGTCTTAAAATCCAACCCCTTGTTGATCCGGGATTCTAAATTACTGGCCAATATGTACAACATTCAACTGCTAGTGATTCTTCGTTGAGGAAGTAATAATTAGCATTATAAGATTGAAAATCGTGTAAAGGTCGCGTGAAAAAAATTCCTCCATATTATCCTGAGAATATTATTTCGCCTTACTAAGCCACCCAACTGCAGTAGCACCTTTCATATGATTGTATGTCGGTATTTCTCGTTGCATAATGTTCAAGTCGATTTCATATGATTGCATCGTAAATATTTGCTTTAAAAAATGGTGATATTTTCATTTTATTAAAAGCATTTACTACGATGAAGGCTCATTTTACTAATTTAACTATAATTTTACGTACAAATTTCATATACTCGTATCTGAGAGAGAAATTTGGATCTGATCGCAGGCCCGGATTGCCTATGGAGCTTCACAATCAAGTTCAAGTTTGGATTACACGAGAATATCGGGTCGTACATTCGTCAAATCTGGATTGGTTTAAGGAAAAAAGCCTAACGATTGCTTAGAATTGGATCAAGTGAATTCGAATCCAGTAAAAGTTACATCTAACCCGAATCCTAACCATTTGAACCTTTGCTTCTTACCAGCCAAAGAAACCAGGCGATCAATTTGTCTAAAGTTTTAATTTGGAGGGTTCAACCCAGCGTGTACAAATGAGTTTGAGAACTGCATTGGCGGAGCTGCTGAATCGGAGAATCGTCCTCTTCGCCTATGTCACTTGAGTGCGGGGTGTGGGTGGGGTGCTGCCCTGTTGGAGCGGCACATCCTAAAAAATTTAGGTGCAGTGATGCGGCGAGGGCATTTTATTATTATTATTTTTAATTTATTATATATATAACAAATAAGCATGTATATATTATTATTACAATTTAGTTATTAATATATACAATTTAGTTATTAATATATATTACATACTTGAATAATTGTATTAAATAGGAAAACATCATAACAACATATATTATATAAGTAATTTAGTAATATAACATTCTAACTGGGCTCGGGTGTGAGTCGAAGCCGCACCCATGTTCGGTGCGCACCTGACTCGATGCGACTCGGGTGCGCTAGTGAAATAGAAGAGTCCAGGTGACTTAGTCTTCACCAATTCAAATGAATCGGTTGTGAATCAGCCAAAAAACATTTTTAATATGATTTGAAAAACAAATTAAGGGGAAAAATGCATAAACTAATTCAAGTAAATTATCTTTAAATTTTTTTATAAAGTAGTTAAAGGCTGACACTTGACACTCTTGAATTGGCCGCCAAATTGAGAAGCAAGTTTGTAAGTTTGCTGGAAAAGTTAGGTTCCTCCTTATTATATTTTGAAAAAAAAAAATTGATGCGATATTTGAAATTACTTTTTCAAATTTTCTTTAATTTCTGTTGATTTGACAAATTTTCTCTCAATTCCAATTAACTTTTTATGAAGTTTCATACAAAATTTTCAATATTTTATTTTTTTTAGTTATTACTTGCACACTGACATTTTTATTAAACTTTTTAAAAACGTTTACTCATTTTGAACTACCATCGTTTTTCTCAAAATATTCACTTCCCTTGATCTTTCATTCTCTTTCTTTGCTACGACAACATTTTTCTTCAGTTTTACTATGTTCGGAACAAGTGTTGGAAATATTTTTTTTTTTCTAACTTTTCCAAAGCTTGGACAGTACTGATGAA
The DNA here is from genome assembly GCA_011799765.1 of Nymphaea thermarum. Classification (NCBI taxonomy): domain Eukaryota; kingdom Viridiplantae; phylum Streptophyta; class Magnoliopsida; order Nymphaeales; family Nymphaeaceae; genus Nymphaea; species Nymphaea thermarum. The sequence goes on along the minus strand of JAANDH010000245.1, from coordinate 68,465 downwards.
CACTCAGTGAAGTTTTGAACTCGTATACGTTTACAAACTTGTGTGAAATTTTGAAAGTATTCCACAGCATGCTTTTGTACTCTTATCATCATTTGCACAAGTTTGTTGGATTTTTTTTTCTTGGCAAACCAATTCTGTTTTATAAGCATTCCACAAAATATCATGAAGTATTATTACAGAATTTTACAATTTTATGTATTTTTTTATTAAGTTTCACAATTGTTCGCGACATTGTTAAGATTCTTTATAAAATTATTTTAAGATTCTGACTATTTTGGCAATTTTTAATGAACTCAGCTAACTTTTTATACATTTTTCACACTCTTTCACCAATTTTCTTAAATTTTTTGAGGTTTTCGGTTTATGAAGAACATTTTAATTCTTTTAGATGCAAATTGTAATTGAACATTTAAGCAACCTTCTCAAATTTTCACATATTTTCACAAATTTTCACGAGATTCTATAAATCTATTTTAATTTTTAAGTAGTTGAGACTTTTATTTTATTATGCATAAGGGATCTGGTAGGACGGTTCCTGAGGTGCTGCCAAATGCCTCTCGGCGTCGACGGCCTCGTCTCTCGGCGGGCTCCTAGGCTGGCCCGTATCAGGATCCATGTTCATCAACAGAATTTTTTCCGCTTTCAATTTTTCTTATTTGGTTGGGTCTGGTAGGGCAAAACAGATTTGAATCATATAAGTCTCAGACTTTACGTGATTCACGTATTCAAACCCAACAAGTCCGAAATCCAATAAATCTGTGATCCAGTTATACATAAATAGTTGGTTCTTACTCCTATCAGATGCAGACCTTATTTGATCGATTTTCAAGTATGAATTCGAATCTTGTTCTTATTAGGGAAAATTTGTTTTGATCTTACGCACTCTAGAACCGGTGCTCAACCTTATCATTTACCATTTCTAAGATTCATCTTTTTACTATTGGATGGCAATCGAAGCCTAGAGGTTATTTCAAGAACCATTAAGACAAAATATTGAATTTGCAGAAAATGGGATTCCTGGAGGTGCCACTCCACCTTTCTCTTCTCACACGAACAGATCTCCAACTGGTAAAAGCATCAACTTGTTATCAATCTTGTTGCTATTGATAACATATTGAAAAAATATGCATTAATTTATGAAGAAGGAAAGAATATGCAATCTTTTTTAGTAAAGATCGTCGGACGACTCGCCAAGTCTTGAAAATAGTATTCTGTAGAACTTCAATGGCTACTGTGTCGAGGTGTGACGAAGATTGGCAACTTCCTTCCTGTTTCAGTTTTGTAATTATTTTACTGAGGATTCCTGAGCCTTGCATCCATGGTGGACCAGACTGTTTCTTTTGCTTCAAAAAAGTACATTCTTGTTCAACATGGACAGCTTTATTTTATGCTCAAAAAGTGAACATACCCAGCATCTTGTTATACTTGAAAAGCAAGCTATTCTACCATGCTGATGAGTTGCCCACATGCAAAGCTTCCATCTGAAGTGTACTCCTGTGTTTTTTTCCATGATTTCAAAAACTTCACTGTTCGTGTACAACAGCAGGTATTCCTCAGAGACTGTAGTCTTAGTTTTCGTACTTCTTTACCTGACAATATTTGTGGGGAAATCTTTGAAAAAGAAAGGGAAATATCTACTCCCTTTATTTTATATAATATTGAGAAGGCAAAGGAAATCAATAAAGTGGTAGCAAGATGCTTCTCCATTTTTGAAACCAAGAACTGCACAAAGAAGAAAATTAAAGTAATGAAGCGGTACTTTGCCGTGATCTATTGCAATCTTCGATGCTTCTTCTGCACTGTACAAAAGCTTTTCCTGATTAGTTTTTACAAACTGCAAAGAATTGACTGCTTTCTTTGAGTTATGTTTTCCGGGAACAGTCGGATGAAGATACAGGAAAGTTGAAAATTGACATTCTATTGCCTGGAGAGAGGAAACTGAATCGGATTCAACGGTAAACTCTCTGTCCAACGGTGGTGGCATCCGGCCATGTGAAGCCACATGCAATTCCAACTTTTCTAAGAGAGATTGTGCTTCACCAACGTCAGTGTCCCTTATTATCAAGGCTCATAGCCTGATCCAACCATACCAAAATTATTACCTGTCCAATCATAATTCTCATCAATCTGCTACTGACAGAGTTTGACAATAGTGTTCAGATCCTCTATCATTGAGGAAAAAGAATTGCCTTTAGAATAAATGCACTTGATCTTCAAAACACTGAACAGAAAAATAAATTGTAAGCATAGCAGAATTACATCAACTGGCCAGAGTACCGTTTAAAAAGTGTAGTCCTTTATTTCACTGTCAAGTCAAAGCAATGGAACCAAAAGCAACGGGGAAGACCGTCTTAGAGAGCCAGGGGAGGGATGCTTAGGGGGTTTATATGAAAGGTCAGATGTTCTTCAAATAATTAAACAAAATCTCTTCAAGAATTTTGCTTCTATATGCTTTCATAAGTGATCCTATGCACAGGCAGATCAAGACTTGGATACTCTGCTGCAGGGCCAAAAGAAGGAACTTAGAGATTCTGTACCAAGAGATAAGCCGAACAGGACATAATGAGCGTTTATTCACTGGCTGTTTGATTCCAGCGCTGTCCATGAAAAACTAGGCTTTCCTCCATTAGAGTACAAAGAGACCATTGTCACTCCATATTCTTACGTTGCAAAAGTTAAAATTCAGATACTGTAAGATGAGGAGCTTTACAAAGCTATGTGTCGGATCCTTGAAGGAGGAACAGGAACAGAAATTATGCAAAACAAGTGTTCATGAAAGAATGGCCTCTTCCTTAAATCAGTTTTAGCGTGTTTTATTTCTCTTCCAATCGATCTTTTGTAAACAAGCAGGCGCGAACATTGTTGCGGTTAAATACAGATCAGCCTAACCAAGGGCTGCTAAGTTTGCTTGGAGTTCAGGAGGCTCAGGCCACACCCGCGCTTAAAGGTGAAAATAAAAAGATGTATAATGAGTCTCTATGTACTGTATTTGCGTAGAAGAAGAACCCAAGAATCTTGTTATCTATTATATTCATGTGTATGGTGCCATTCTCCATTGAAGAGCGCACAAGCATGAAATGATGAGAATAGATGTAGCAGCCTAACTTTAACCACTTCTTTTTTACTTTATTCTGTACATAAGCATAAGCGTTTCATGAACTAGGTAAAAATCCTAATTATACTGCTAAATGATTATAAAGGAAAAAAGGGGGGAAATAATCCTATTGCCTAGTACTGCATTTGGGTCACTAGAAAGAATGAAGTTAGCAGAGGAAAACCAGAATGTTGACCCAAAACACTTCTCATTCTCTTGTACCATCCATCTAATCAATGATGTAAAGAGGAAGCGGGAGCAGTGGCAGCAGGGGAAGCATTGATCTCCACAGAGCTGTAATCGATCAGCTCATCGATCATCTGCTGTATGTAATCATCATCCAGAGAGGTGCTCTGCTGATCATTCTCTAACTGGACTTTCATAACCCAGCTGGATTCTCGCTGCCGGCCTGACGGCTTGTCCTGCCAAACACCAATGTCACCGGGCTTCCGGCTATCCAGGCGCAGGCAAGTAATAGATTGCTGCCCGATGCTGCTCGCACCATGGCTCTTGATGCTGCTGTTGCCATTGCTGCTTTCTGTGTCTTTCATCGCCGGCCTGGTTACCTGCAGCGAGGCCAATTGGCATCTCTGCAGCTTAGCGGTCAAAGTAGGAGACAAGAACTTCGAGGAAGTTGATGGAGAAGCTGTCGGATTATAAGGAAAGTTGGTTCTTGCTCTCGGTCCGCACATCATCCGGGCTGCTTCGTCATAGGCTCTAGCTGCATCCTCCGCTGTCTCAAATGTTCCGAGCCAGATCCTTGTTTTCCTGAGACAATCAAAGATACTCTGTAACTAGAAAAAAAAAAAAAAAGATCCACAGCACGGCCCATCATACAGAAGGGATTTCTTCTTCATTTTAGTTCAGAGACTGCCATTGACATGTTTCTGAACTTTTTCACCTACCCACTTATCAAAAAAGCAGAGATTCTCAATATATGTCCTAATTTGTCCTACTTTTCACGATTTGGGAGTTCACCAAGATGTACCCTTCGGGGGGCAAGTTCTGCTAAAAGTCGATGATTTGGGGTCTGAGTTCAGGTTCTATTAACTCCACTATCAGTTCATCATTGCCAATGTATGTGTTTGCAACAACAGATCATGAAAAATCCCCAGAGGTTGTATTTCTCTTATTAGACAAAAAGAACTAAAGGAACTTACAGAAGCGGATGGCGAATTTCAGAAACCCAGGAGCCCCAATGTCTCTGCCTTACTCCTCTAAACCTCTGCGGCCTTGCCATGCTGCAGAGCTCACACTCTTTAGAATCTTATTGGTTCAGAAACACTAGGGGAGTGTTGGAATCAAATTTATGGACGCAAGCTTGAGCGGCAGTTTGCATGGGCCTTTAATCAACTGTCGTGTTCTAGGGCTGGCAACCAATTCTGAATCTAGTCCATGCCCCACAAAATTATTACAAGATCAACTTGTTAAGAAATGACCATGATACCACTTAATTTTCTGAATTTTCCATGGCAAACCGACCTACAACATGAGCAGATTGTGTGTGCACTTGGTCATGTTCTGATTAAACTAACCACTGGCCCCAGACTTGGTTAAATTACAGCTTCTAATTGCCATCAAGAAAGTTAGGACTAGTAGCACCCCGCAGAAGGCTAAGCAACTAGTGTAAACTGTCACAACCAAGATTCAAAGAAAGTGGATTCGGTAAAGGAATGCAGAGCAGGAATGAGAACTAATTTGACTGAAAACCATCACTCTTTCATTTCTGTTTTTTGTGTATTTTGCTTCTAGATATTTTGTTTATAGTGGATCCAATTGTAATTGATCCTTTGGTGATGCATGTCCCAGGTCATTTTTTAAACACAGTGATAAATGTCAACTAGTTTCTGTCTTGTTTCTCTTTTCTGCTTTCCCGTGATTTGCTTTGCTGAATTTCCACGATGCTTTAGTTTTGGTTGTGCATGATTCAAACAACTCTTGCATTTTTCTGCTTCTGCTTGATCATGAGTCGTATAATAAGACGTGAAGTAGTCTTGCTGAACTCCCACCTTGGTGCGTCCTCCGATGCTGACTCAACTCAGCATGTTTCGAGATGGGGACGATGATCGTGTTCCTCTGCCACTGCCAGTTAGGTGAATCTTTAGATCTTAGCTACCAAATAGCTAGGAATATTAAACATGTGAAGATGAAAAGATTAAGAGTTTAGAAAAGATTAAGAGTTTATTTAGTCATTCAGTGTGCCAATCTCTAGAATTCGGCTTGTCTTTGGACCAATTCGCTGCCAAGATAGCTTGACTATATCGCAGCCATTCTTATCTTTTTCTGTCAAGTCATTTTAATAGTGAGAAACTGTGGAAGATCGTATTGCCTTTTGCCTTTGTTTCACAAGCATAGGTAGAAGAGCATAATTAATAATGGATTAAACAGCTAACTAATGCTCACTACCAACTACTCTTACTTGGTTTATTTGTCACTTCATAGTTCATTGTTCACCAATTTGGAGGTGACTGTCCACAGTGTCTCTGTTCATCCATGTGAAGAAACGACATCCATTGCCTACCAGAAACAAAAAAGTTACAAAAGAAAATGCCTCATGATTCTGCTGCTGTTATTTACCACATTATTAGTGCACCCATCAACCTAAAACTTACTTCCCATATCTACCCAATTCATCAGCACCCATTTCCAGTGCATGAAGATCATAAACTCATATTATGATCCTTACACGTATCAAAACCTTATCAATACATTTTGACGCGTGTGCTTGCATTTACTCTACCAACCCACCCTTCTGTCAATTAGTGGAAGCTTCAACTCTTTTTTGGCACTTGAAGACCACCTGAAATGCATTGTTGCCCTTCAATTTTTGGCTGTAATCAACCAAATTTATTGCATGTGCTCCAAAATTCCTCTTGGACTTTGTCTGGACGCATTCAAGTTTTAGACTTGGTTGAATCGTTTCGTTGGATCTCGCAAAGAAATTTGTATCCAGTTACTAACCATATTCAGATCCGGTATGCAGTTTCATAATCAAATTTGAACCGATTCTAGTATCAGACTGAGACCCAATAAACATCTGATTCGATTGCACATAAATGCAAGATGCCATGTTGATCAAACCTGAATTCATTGTTTAAAAGTAGGATCCAAATACAGCCTGAATCCGAATTCAATTTGTCATGGTCTGACTAAACCGGATTCAATAACGGGCAGATCCTGTCTGAATCCGAATTCAATTGGTCAAGGTCTAACTAAACCGGATTCAGTAACGGGTAGATCCTGTCTGAATCCGAACTGTTACATCCCTTGCTGTAACAGCTTGCTGGGGGATACGGGCTATCCGTTCAGCCTGGCTACCAATTGGATGCGCAAAGCAGAGAGGAGCATTATGTGATTGGCGCGGGTGACTCTGCCCACGCCAGCCCCAGAAATCTTGCACTGTTGATTAAGCTGGACTTAGGTTCAGCTAGGTTCAGCCACATGTGGTGCCCATACGAGACCTAACTCAGTGTAATCACTAATTTTCCTAAGCAAGAGATTGGTTAGTGCCCCTTAACCAAAATTCGAAGGCATCAACAGACAAGTCCATGCTTCCAATCTACATAGCATGTGCACTTTAACACACACATCTGCTATTATTCTAATAATTCCAACGGTTTTCTTAGATCTATAGTCAATTAAGACTATGTTGGAGCTTGAACTAGACTCATTTAAGCTCACATATTATTAAGAAGCTACTTCAAACTCGATAACAAGCTAACTCGGCTCCAGCTGATCCACAAGTCAAGTTGGCTCGACTAGTTGCGCAAGTAGAGCTAACTCTGCTTGTTTTAATTTGTAAATAAATTGGCTCACGCAATAAGAGAGTGGAGTTTTAATGAGCTTAACGGAGAGTTCTAGTCGAGCCTGAGTGGGTTCAGAACACCCCGATGGTTATGGTTACAGAAAAACGGGATTACATGTTTATGGAAAAGGAGCGTCTAAAAAAGGAGTCAATCGGATGTGATATCTCGGCCACATCAGATGAAGCACAGAAAATTTCGAAATCCATGAATTCAAACTCCTCCATTGCTGACTGAGTATCATAAAGATTAAGAGAGAGTCACAATCGTTTGTGAAATAAAACGTCATTCTTTGTTGCTCACTGGGTTACAGCTATGGAAAATATAAAAGAAAGACTGGGGGAGGAAGAAGAAGAAGAAGAAAGTGGTGAAGCGCCTGAAACAAAGAAGGGACCCACCAAAAGCGCGTGGGGGGAGGGAAGGAGCAACGTGGATGATCGGCAGGCGTCGTTGTCGACTCCCTCTAACTGCGCCGTATTCTGCGCCCCTTCCATCCTTCCCCACGCCGGAAAACCGCGTCCTCGTGGGCCCTTCCCGTTGCCATTCACCACCTTCCTCCCTTCGTCTTCTTCTTCCTCCTTCTTCCCTCCCGGCAACCGACCGGCGGCTTTCTTCACTCCCCGCCACACAGTCGATGATGGCGATTGTCACCTACACATACCTTCTCCGGTCGCCCCTACCCACTTCCTTCTTTTCTGTTCTTTGATCAAACGTCACTTCTCACCACTTCTCAGATTGTTACCAATCGATAAGCGGCGGTTTTTATTTTTAGATTCATTTAAAATATTATAGATTTATTTTTAATTCATAAATCAACAAATAAAAGTGTGGTAGCGTATTGAAAAGCAAAGTGAATAATTCTTATAAGGATTTATGTTGAGTCGTTGAGTGGTTACTGTCACATGAGCATTTTAGCTCTTGATCATAAAATTACAAAACATGTTTTATAAAATCCTTTCGGGGAAACGAGCACAAGTAGAACTAATGACTTCTTTTAAGATCACTCTTAAATAAATAAATAACTGATGCAAATCATACAATCGATCCCACAGCCATATGGTGTCTCATAAGTGTGCAAGTGTCAATTAATTATTCAATATCACAAATAATACCAATATTGGTGAGCATACAAGCCATCCTGAGCATGCCGTCCGTCATCATCTTGTGACAGAGAACTCGTTTTTGCGGAAGCAACAATTTGTCTTGCGTTAAATAATGCATAAAATAACAGAACTTGGGAGTAAAACAACAAACTATCCTCTTACTGAGTTGCTATGATTTCAATTTATCGCCCTCTAATTGGAGAATTCTGCAGAGGGAAAAAACTGAACCCTGTTGAGACTGCTTTGAAGATTTAAGCTGCCGCAAAGCCTAAGGAAGTATAAATGGTTCAGACGACTCTAGTATCTTACCAAATCTTGAACGCAATAAATCCAATGCATAATGACCAAGATTCCAGTTCATAATCCCAACAATTCCCAAGCCCCATGAGTGGGAAGGAATCTCATGACTTCTTGAGTGAGAAGCCAAAGAGCCTGCCCTTTACCTCATGAGTAGTTGGTTACTCGGCCCGTGACGGACACCCTTCAATTTGAATGTCATGCATGCTACTAATTTACAGTGCCAAGGATAACAACCATAAGAATCCAACTGCGGAAACATCGCCAACGCACCACTCTAGGCGACCAATTATGCTACGCCACCGAGGGCCAATAATTTCCCTGAACCCAAAGATCCCTTTATGATTTCAATACACCTTGACTGCTTCTCCAGTTTGTTGACGATAATCCTCTTTGTTTGGCATGGTTAACGTCATTTTCAGGGTTCAAAAATCACCAAGATCTTTTTGTTGATATGCTTGCACCTGACAATTATCTTTTAAACGCCACAAGATTTCCCCGGTCAAGAGTGAGATTTGTGACACTGACATTTATTTCAATCGGCCCACAGTGTGAGCAGCGCATATCACCATCGACAATATGATCATAGACACGCTCAAAATCTTCATCACATGGCATGTCTTGTGGTTTTATTAGAATTCTATGTTAACTTCTCACCAGCTAATTAGCAGTCTGGGTTCCACAAAACCTGGCCGATGGATTTCAGGCTGGTTGGGCATCTAGCCTACACAAAGCAACAACAATAGGTTTTTTTTTTTTTTTCAATATTTTACTTAGGAGAAACTACTCTAGGTGAAGTGTAGCCGATTGAACTGGTGGGTCAATGAAATTTTGGGGTCCAGTTACTTTATATGATGCATGACACTCTAGTTAATAGATGTACTGTTCTCCACTTAGGCTGCCCTGGACCTCCTCGGGTGGAAAGGGAGATGGTGTGCTGGGGCTTTAGCCTTTTCGGGGTATCTACTCCCACTAGTAGGTCAATAGATGGACCGAGATGTCGTTAAAGCCGCTGGCAATTGAGTAGGCCGGTCTGCACACTGTCCTAGTGATTACTTGCATGGCAGATGTGTGCACTTGTCATTGACCAAACTGTTCGGCCATCATTTCGCGTTTGGAAATGCTTGGCCTACCCTAGCAAGGAGTTGAATTGAAGAAAGTTTTCTGGGCTTATCTATAGTCGACAAGAATCTAGTGCCGGATCCTTGCACGAGCAGGGCTTAGATTAACTTGCCGGAGGGAGAAATAAGCCTACCAAGGGCGGAGCTCCTTCATGATAAGCAAAGATTCATCTTTACAAGTTTTTTCTTCAGTTTCTTTCGATTGATTACTGTCACACGTTAGAGGAACATGGAGTGGTGGTTGAATATTGAATTCGGCATATTTGTTCCCATGATTTTAGGACTTTGATTTTTAACAAGAGTTTGAATTTTTTGTTTATGCATGAATTACACTATGGTTTGTGATCTTTACATCTCAAATCCGTGGATCTCAAGCTATCTTTGCAGATTTGAGGGATAATAGAGATTTTAATTCATGGTTCTCAAATAAAAAATTTGTTAGAACTACGGATTTTTACAATCATCGGATCTAAAAATCAGGCTATAATCAAAAGCCGTTAAAAGGGCATCCGACTGCCCTTGATCTATTATGATCTCTGCTCTGATCCTTAGGATTTGAAATTCATATATCTAAGTTTCCACTCTCTTCCCTCCTATTTTATGAAAGCATGTCACATCAAGTCTATGCGTCCAAAATTAAAGTAATCAAACACCCCCTCGAAGCTTTTTTCAATGAAAGTTTTTCTTTCATTATTAATGTAGCTCTCTAGAACGCACACCACTTGATGGTTCTGTCCTGGTTGGTCTCCAACTATCATGCTTTGAGAGAATGGCACCATGAAAAACGCTGTAAGAATGCCTGCTAAACGAGTATGCTGATGCTTTATTCCATATCCTCTAGAAAGAATGCTTAAATTACTCTCTCTCTCTCTCTCTCTCTCTCTCTCTCTCTGTGTGTGTGTGTGTGTGTGGCATTCTCTAAGATGTACTTGCTGTGAGATGCATTTATTATTTCATGAACGTTCATGATGCTATAGGTCAAGTTAGCATGGAAGAACTTCAAATGGCATTAAATATAGCAGTTGGCAGAAACTTCCTTGCATCTTAGGAATGCTTTGTAGGAACTTTTCAATTCTGAACTTTTCTTCTATGCCATATGGCAGAAGACATGATTCCAAAAAAGGTGGTAGCCCTTAGGGGGGAACATTTTCGGGGCTTAGGGCCGACATGCTTGCAGTCCAAGGGCGGTTCTGTGTCCAACCAGCAGCATGCGTGTTGGGGATGCTTGTATCTGGCCCTACGGCTGATGATGGCGTCAGTCCCACTCCTAATTTGCAGCTTCATTTTTTAAACTTATTGTCCGGTGAATCTTTTTGTAGATCCATGCAAACATAAGACAAAATGCAAGTCCCTTTCATAACATGGGCTTCATGGGCTGCAAAGGTTACATATATACAATCAATAATCATAAACTATGTTATTGTCGCGAGAGGAGTATTTCATCCCACCAGTTAAATGGGAGTCTAACCCCTCCTCTCTCCTTATCGCCTGTCGCCCCATTGATGTAGAGATATAGAGCCCATGAGAATCGAATTGACGATGCGGGATTTCATGAGAATGCTGGTGATTAAGGTTCATCCTCCTTCTTCATGGCACGGACCTTTGAGGAACATATGAATTTGGCTCATCAGTATGAAAAGAATTGGTAACTCCAGGTCAGCTGTAGTAATAAAAATACATGTCTTACTAAGACAGAATCCTGTTGTCCTTTTAACTACTACCAAGACCTGATTCACTCTTAGAGAAGAAACAGATTCAGTTGGATGTATATCAGAGGCTAACTACATCACGTTGTCAAAATTATTGTCATTCACAACTCTTTTCTTACTTTTACTGTCTACTCTCCACTTGTGGTGTAGGCTATTGTTTGGGTAGCTCTACCATTAAATGTTAGACCTGTTTATATTAATGTACAAAGAATGACTCGTTTATTGCATCAGTAAGTTTACTCGCTTTCAAAATACAACGGCGTCGATATATTTTTAGGTGAGCGGGAGGTTCATCTCTACCACCCGAAAGAAGCCCAAAGGCTCCCTCATTGCCCTTGTCTCTAGGATCTTGGCCTGGGTCGGCATCAGCGATCGTAGTTTTACACTCATCAACTTAGATGTCACGCCCCATCACCTTAAGATGCAAAATATAACAGTGCCATTATATTCTGAAAGCAAGTAAACTTACTAAGGTCGATGTCCTTATTCTAAGATGGTGAAAGTCAAAAAAGGCTTATAATTACTAAGGCACAGATGGTTTCCAGAAAGGCTGAAACTAATGTGGAATTCAACCTTAATAAAAGAAAATAATCAATAAATTACCTTCAATATGATTTTGAACCAACTTGATTTTTTCTTTAGAGCTAAAACTTCTGCGAGCCGATAGTACACTGACACTATGACGCATGCTGTGGTGCTGTATCAGCATATCACGTAGGAACAATTTAAATTCCAGTTTAACATCTGAAAAATCTAGATTAATTTAGTTAGAATCATAACCAAAATCAAATTGTGATTGTGGATTTGGAACAGATGTTTCTATGAGGGTCGTTTGGCAGCAAGAACAAATCTCCCCGATCATACGACACTAAGGGTGTGTTTGGATGACAATCTAAAACCAGGTTTTGGGAGAAAATCTGGTTTTGCCTCAAAATACCATTTCAAGAGTATTTAGATGACATTAAAACTGGGTTTTGTATGTCAAAACCTGGTTTCCCCTCATGTTTTTCAGGTAAGGTTAGTTTTTCCTCTAAACAAAGCTTTTCACTTGTCATCCAAGCATCCAAAACCAAGTTTATAAAACTGAGTTTTGAACCAAGCTTTCAAAAGAGTGGTTTTTACAAAACCAAGTGTGTTGATATTGTCATCCAAATGCACCTTAAGTCGGTGTTTCATAAATCTACCTCAATTCTGGGGATAAATTCATAAAACAAGCACATGATGTTTCTGCTGCCAAACTACCACTCTAATTTGGAGTATAAAGTAAATGCACATCAAACCTCAAAAAGGTGGAAATTTGTGCTAATCTCTGAAGTCAAGGTTCAAAATCCCATTCCAATGAGGTGAAGATCCAATTAATTCAGAGTTGGTAGTGCCTAGACCTAAACCCGAACTCAGCCTACTTATTATCCTTTGAATATAGGCTTTGACAGAGATCATTAACCTTCGATAAATTAAATATCAAAATTTTACCTTTACCATACAAACAAAAAAGGATGACGACCTTGGAATATTCGTTAGATGGCCTTCCTGTGCTGCACAAGGTGATGCTCTCAGAAAAATCCAAATGGGTCAAGCAAACATGGGGAGAAAAAGCACTATACGACGTTCAGAAGTTTGTCTATTTCAACGGTCATCTGATAATGCTTGAAACCATGCCTGCCCGATCGGTGATTAGATCTTGGAAGTTACAAGAGTAGGTATGAGCATCTCGTTTGACAAGGCAAAAGCATGCCCGAATGCTGAAACTTGCACATAGTAACTTCCCAAGAAAGACCTTCAAGAGGTATCTTTAAAAATAATTGGAAATTCTAGTTTATATGACTTGGGTTCTTGAATTGGCTTCATAATTAACCTCTTTATGCCTTTTTCTTTTCACAAACCTTCTGTTTGAGTTCAAAGGCTGGGTTCTCATTTATGTTGGCTTTGTGCCCCATTTAGATCCAAGCTACAATGCGTCTCCTGCCAAATAAAGAACCCTAGAAATCTGAACATCTTTTTTATTTTTTTCTTTTGCCTAAAAAGAGATGGATGGACTCCTCGAATCCCCGGAGAAAGCTGCAGTATCACTTTTGGAATAACAGATAGAGCTAGATAAGTGATACATGCACATACTTGCAAAGGTGAAGCATAGCAGATTGACCCGATATTTCAACGGACGATCTACTTCTGTCAACGTGGGTAAGGGGATGAATTTGAAGGGCCCTAAGCTCTCTCACGATGTCCCTGGGATTGCTGCCGGGGACCGTCAAGAAATGGATCCTTGGAAGTAGCTTTCAAACGACAATGCAAGCTTTGGAAAATATTCATTTGTAGCTCATCCTTAGGCTTGAGCACTTCCTACACCCAGTAATACCCCAACAACCCGTTCAGAAATAGGACATGAAATCGCAGGTTGAATCAACACATGATTCCAGCGCATCCTAGCCAATCACTTCTGTGTACAATTGCAGTTGGCGTCTAAGATTTAGACTTCATTCTGTTTTACTAGTCGATAGTTCTTTTGTGCTCAAAAACTTCTGATAGCATCTACTGAACCGGTGTCTTGCCATCCTAAGCACTCTCAAATCCTACCCATGCCCAGTACATCGTATCATGCCCATGCCCAGTACATCGTATCATGCCCATGCCCAGTACAGCATACAAGACGGCTACATTCTCCTTTTAACAATAAGAGGGAGATACCCAAAAAGGCCCAAACGTCTCCCCTTTCCCCTATATCTTCGGGCTAAAGCTGCTTCGGGACGTAAGGAAACTTTAAACGTAATGAAACTTTAAACTTATGGTTGCTCCCTTCAACTTGAAAGTATTACCTACCACCGTTTCCAGTTCAGGTAAATGTGCCCACAAAAATCAAAATTGATGACTAAACATTCACTCATCCACCAACTCAACTAGCTACACTATACACCTTGAGGGTCGCAATAAGCAAAGAAGATGTTTCATTTGACACTGCTAGAGATAAAATTCTCCAGCTTGTTACAGCTACCAGAACAATATTATGTTATTGCACTTTTCTTCAATAATTATACGCATCTGTCACATGCATTTTACTAGACAATATACAGATTATGCTGGTTTTCTTCGCCTTCTCAAGGATGGCAGAGCCCTCAGATTGACATCCGATTGGAGAATATGAAGCTCTGTTGTTTCATTGCTTCCAGGTTCGCAGGCAGTAGGATCTCCACCAAGTTCCTGTTGTTTCTGTAAATTTTCTACCTCAATTTGCTTGGTATCCACAGAGGAGATGTTAGATGGACCACCATCTAGCAACTTTTCGTGAGAAATCTCGTTTAGATCAGACGCATTTGAATCGTCATCTAAGCAGAATCCACCCCCTGTGAACAGGTACTCTCTGGGACTGTTGTCATCCGGACGAGCTTCAGCAGAATCCTTCTTCCCGAAGTCATCATCGGAGAAAGGTTCTTGATTAGTGTCATCCAGATGGTTGTATTTTTCCTGTGATGAAGGACTTTCACTATCTACATCATCCACCGAATACACCACAGGCTTCCGAGACCTCCCCGACTGTCAAGCAGTTGGATGAGTAGAGGTCAAACAATAAAACAAGATTTTTATACTAGAGGAATAGGCAATTCTTGTTTATGAAAATAGGAGGATGAGAACTTACTCGACGTGGGTCGGACAGTTGTTTAACATCTTGAAAACGATCAACACTGGCATTACCAGCATATTTTTTTTGCTTCTTGCCCCTGCCTCGCCCATCTCCTCTTCGTTGTTTTGGGGATTTCGTTTTGTTACTTCGACACTCTTCACTCTCACTGCACGTTTCTGATCCTACCAGCCCAGCCTCTACGGACTTCCTTTTGGTTCCACTTATATTTGGCTGCTTCAAAGCTTTCCTGTGGGAGTCCTTCCTCTCGTTTGTGACAGAATCACTGGAACCAACGGCATATTTATATTCACGCTCTGCAGAAGCTTCTGATCCCACCAACCCAGCATGTATGGATTTACTTTTAGTTTCACGTCCAGTTGGTTGCTTCACAGACTGCCTATTAAAGCCCTTGAATTTCTTTGCACCAGAATCACCATTTCCTTCAGAAGCCACGGCATGGTCATCCTCCACGGTTCCAGAATCAACCATCAAATGTGATGATCGTTTACCTGTCAAACCCTTGACTGCCTTTTGAATCCTCTGACTACGAATTTTTGCAAATCTCTCATTGAACGTATAAAAAGCCTCCAACCTTAATTGTGTCTGCAACAAGGACGTGGTTATAGAAAGAAATTGTAAAAACAGGCTTCTGAGCAATGGTAAAAATATGACAATGGATAAAGTTGGGAAGAGGGGATGCACAGGCACTACAATGAGTTGAATTATGGTCCATCTCCGCCAGAAATCTAGTTGAACTTTTAATTATACCAACATTCCTGTCCAAGAAGTGATTTCTCTGGACTAAAATGTACAACGGCCAGTACATTCCCATTTCTCGATAACTAATGTAGGACAACGTGCATGCTTCTCATTGTCACACAATCACCTTAAAATAAGCTTAAATGATAGGCAGAAACAACGAGAAGGTTAACTGCAAACCTCATGTCTGTTGTACTCCTTTAAAACAGGAAGGAGCAATTCATCTGCCTTCTGGTTAGCCCACCCAAACTTTTCCCAACACAACCTGAACCATGTTGATCTTAGTCATCAAAGCCAAAGAAAGGAACAATCTCGTGGATTATATACAAGAACCAAAATTCCAAAATATCGCACATCCATTCTGAAGTCAAAATATATTCAAGGCTAATTTTTGGGGGGAAAAAAATCAATATCATAAAAACAGATTGTCACTTTGTGATGGAACAATTTTTTTCAGCCTAAAAATACACACAATAGGACAAGGTTACAGCTTCAAATTTGTCTAAGAGTATATATTCCATTTTGCAAGACATGCTACCCGTAGTAACCATCAGGCTGACTAGCCTACATGTGGTTTAATCAAATATGAAACACCAAATGTGCAATTGCTGCTAAGTTTATCAACTTATTTTCTTTCAGAAGCCAATTTCACATTCCCAGCGGTTTAAACAGGTCAAGCTTTATCACAATAGATCACAATTTTATATCATTTTATATAAAATTATAAATAAACTTATAATGAGTTACCTGTTAAATATTAGCACAAATGTGCTGGTCTGAAGGAACCACTGTCAAGTTGACATCCTCACCTGATTTTAGATCAATAGGTTATTTTATTCTTATTCAAATAAAGATTTGGATATGTTTGTGAAATTGTTCAACATAGACACCACAGACTATCATCTGGAAGCTTTTGTTCTTACGAAGCATCATCTTAGCAGGGCAAAAGGATTTTCAATGCAGGAATAAATGATTTGGCATGAATTCCTAGTTAACTTTTGGGGAAAAAGAAACCCTAGTGCCTCCCATATTGTTGTTTTCTCAGGAGTGAAAAAATGAAAAAGAGAACAGAACTTGCGAGCTACACAGTTAGGTGGCTATCTAGGCACTTAGGCACCATACATATGCCTAGGGAGCCAAGGCAACCAGCCAGTCGATGCTCAGCTTTTAACTACAAACACTCTACACCATCCAATCTAGCAGAACACTGGAAGTAAATATTTTGGCCAAATATTTAGCATAAGCATATCAGACGATAAATATATAAAATGTTGCAGATATATATATTTCTTGAACCAAATTTATCAGATAAAAAACTTCAGTTGGCTTGTCATCAGTATCAGGTTAACCACTGGAGGATACATGTAAACCACCAGTTGAGTAATGGAGCATGTTTCAGGCAAGAAAATTGATATGATGACCGAAGAACATCATACTAACATGCATAGAAATGGCTCAAATTTGGAAAAAACTTACTGTCTTAAGAGAACTTACTTGCGAAGTTCAGAGAGATCAGGCTTCCCCCATAAGAAGGGTTCTGATGACTTGTCAATTTGTGGAGACATGTAAGCAGATATGACTGGTTCACTTGGAAAGGATGGTGGCATATGCCAGTTCTTGCTCACATTTCTCTGCAACATATGTAAATAGTATTGACAAAAAATCTCAAGATGACATCAATAAGAACATAAAGCTAAAATCACTATGAATACATGCTTTTCCATGAATATCTCCTTCAGCTTTGGGATACTGCTTTCATGGAGTTCATTCTGATGGCTTTCAAGAACATTATCATCAACTGCGAAGGTATCTGCATTGGCTTTAAAGTCATCGCTGCTGCTGCTTTCTTTTGATGATTTCTTCCTTGAAGCCTTTCCATTATGAGAATGTACCTTCTCCACAATTGATGGGTCTGGAGAATCAAACCATTCCCTGAAGTTCTGAAGACCATCCTCTTCTGGGAATGCATGTACTACTTCAATTGCATTAACAATACCAATGCCACTGCATCAGATTCAAGATTCAGTTGATAGCAGGAGAAACAAAAAATCCAAAATTCAAAAGGCTTGCTACATAAATGTCTAGGATTGCAAATCCATGAGACCAGGTTGAATCATTAGCAAATTGTTTGAGAACATTTGTGACCGAACTCTCAAATTAGAAAATAGCAGTGCTTAGATAATAACTCCATAGGACTCATAAGAGTTCATCCATTTTCCCAACTACAAATAATAAATGTCGATTGTCACCTGACACCTTCAGTATAATCACTTCCAAGAAGTAGCGCCATGCGAACCAGTTTTCCCCTCGTCAATCCCAATTCAGCCTCTATGTCCTGAATAACATGATTAATCATTAAAGACAAGAGCACCAATTTTTACTCATTAAATTAGCAGATAAATTAGACTCTCAATGAAGTTTTGAAAAACTTTAGGTTTCATAAGTTTCACTAACCAACGAACATGGTAGTATTGGCCAAAGGAAGAAAAAATGAAAGCATTTGTGACAAATGAGAAAATACCAGTAAATAAGACCTAGGATAATTACTATACACATGGAAATAGGGTTAAAAATTTGACACAAGGGTTCTGACAAGGACAAAAGGACAAACCTTCATGAAGTATGTCTCTACATACTTGCGGTCATCAAATATATTCTTGTACACATTTCTAGCTCCAAACAAGAAAGCATCAGAATCGTCAGTTACAACACCATCAACAAGACCTATAAGCTCCATATAAGCACACTGCGCTTCTGCCTCCATAGGTGCAATGATATATGGCAGACCAAACATTTGGAGTAGTTCCTAATTAAAAGAGTTGAAAGAAAAAATAATCAATAGGCATATGTGTGAATCAAAATATAAGAGAGTATACTTTTTGTACACTAATCGATCAAAGTCAAACATCAGACAGAAATTCCACTATACAAAAATGGCACAAAAGCTTCAGACCTTTTGCTATTTTTTCATCTATTAAGGTATTAATATGAAAAGGTTCAATCTGAAAACAAGTGTCTGCCCGTTATTTTAGGACCATTAACAGTCAACAGAAGATCACCATATGCAAGCAGAAAGAAATCTAACCAACTTCAACAATATTTCAAGATTACCACTCCTTGTCTCCTGATGAAACAGCTTAACCAGCTTGTTTTAGATTCAATAAGATGTGAGGAACATAAGGCAAAAAAGAAGGAAAACAAAAATATTGTAATATAATGACATTGACGACAACAACAATGATGATGATGATGAAAATAATTAATTACAATAAAAAATAACTATACGCATAATACATACATAACATAAAACTGAAATGAGGCAGTATTCTGATATTAATCGGGCATAAATAAAGTTGAATAAACTAGCTGGTTCTTGTTCTTCATGTAGCTGACTATGTTATATAACATATGCACACACATAACCTCCTGGGTCAGGCCTTCCCCCTTTCCCTTTCTCTCTTAACAAAAGTAAGAGAAAGAAGAAGAGCCAACTTCTCAGGCTCCCCCTCCTCCCTGCCTAAGAGAGGTCCCCTCGAGCAGGGGAAGGCACTCCCCTCTCCTTCCCTACATGGAGAGAACGGAGCAGAAATCTGACACATTTTTTTTTTCTCCATTGCAATCAATAAAATGGAAAGCATGAAAACAGGCTTACCCATGTAGGTAAGGGTAAAGTGCATTGGGCACATATGTGTTGAGTCTCTAGGCATATGCAAATGTATCCAATGGTATTTAGGTATTTAGGTAATAAAATATACCTAAACTTCACCCATTTGCAACTAAAACTTAGAAGGTTTGGAAAGATTGGGAACTGATTAACAAAGACAAACCAGTTTTACAACCATCAAGTTTTTTGACAAATGTTGCTGACATTGAGAGTGTGCTTGTTGCATACCTGACACTCGGAAAACATTTCATTAGTTACAGATTCAGCATTTCTTTCAAGCTTTCGCTGTTCATCTCCTAGAGTCATCTGCTCCTGTCTCAAACGTGCCATTTCATCACCTAAGCTTGGTTGGATAACCGTTTCTTCAACAACAAGATCATCATGAAGCTTTTCATCACAGACAGCATTAGCCGCCTCGCTATGAGCATGCTCATGCAAGCGAACACAACAAATTTCTGATTCAGAAGTGAGAGAAGGAGCATCACAAGAATCCTTTTTCAAGCCACTCTCCACGTAAGCATCTGAGGCATTTCTTACAACATTCCCTGACTTTTCAGAGCTAATTATAGAAGCATCATTTACTGATCTCACCAAGGCTGACCCTTCTCTTACCTTAGGATCAAGAAAATGCTCTTTCTCCATCTCAGTTTCTTGTGATTCTGAGGTTGCAGGTGGACTAAGAACTGCGCCTATAAATCCATCTGGTACAGCAATCCTGTTCTCAAAAGTCATCTCACCTCCAGTTGAAGCTTCAGGTGGTTGACAAATTTCAGATTGATCATCAAGCAAGCATGGTTTCTTATCAATTCTAGGTGCATGTGAAATTGATGATACCAAGACTGTATCAGAAGCATCAGAGGTGCCCCTTTTAAATCCATTAATACAATTCAATGATGTCGGTTGTTTCCTTGCGTCCTTGGATGTCTCAATCTCAGACGCTTCAGTAGAATTATCAACATCCATGGAGCTATCTAATGAAAAAACCATGTTCTTATCATCAGACCGACTACTTTGAAATTCTGAATTTGAAACTTCAAGGCCCTTGGAGGTTTTTACTCCATAGTCATCTAGACTTCGCTTAATTGCTTCCTGGATATCAGCTTCTTCTTCTTTGCTGGCTCTGAAAGCATCGTCAACTGGAGGGGACGGATGTTGGGGAGGTGCATCCTCCCAGTCCACCTCCTCATCATCACTACTACATTTAAGGCCCTTGGAGGCTTTTACTCCATAGTCATCTAGACTTCGCCTAATTGCTTCCTGGATATCAGCTTCTTCTTCTTTGCTGGCTCTGAAAGCATCGTCAACTGGAGGGGGCGGATGTTGGGCAGGTGCATCCTCCCAGTCCACCTCCTCATCATCACTACTACATTTAACTGCTACTTGCTTGTTACAACTTTCCATTCTTACACCATCATTCAGATCCTGGCTATCCAGTAAGTGGTGGCGCTCCATGCTCCTACTTGCTGAACAAACAGGATCAGGATGTGTCAAACCAGTGGCTGGATGAACGTTTTCCAAATGATCATCTGAAGCTACACTATCAGCAACTAAATTTGTAAACACATCATCATCATCATCATTAAGTTCGTCTTCGAAGAATGATATCTGGAGAGGGCTCCTGCTTCCACTAGGAGTTTCTATCAAACAATGATTACTTCCTTCCGTAAGTTGTTTGACAACCTTCTCCAAGTTAGTCGGTCTAAGTCCACTGCCCTCTTCCAGGGTACCACCTGAATGATGCATGTTTCCAGGACATTCTCTCCCTACAGGTCCTTCTGCATTCACAGTCAACCTACCCGCTTCACTTATATTTCTTTTCTCCATTTCTTTCATCATATCTAAATTCCATTGCAAGTCCCGTGTCATACGGACTCCCAAGCTCCTGTGTCTACTTACACGAACCCGCCCCTGCTCATCTGTATATGTTTCAACTCCATAGCCAAAACCTTTCCTAGATTCATCACCAACGATGGCCCTAGAACTATTTCCTTGTGCTGCAGAAGAAACATATCCAGAAGCAGCTGAAGCTGGTAAATTGTTTCCTTCAGTTGGATTCTCAATACCTCTATCATTATCAACTCCAATTGATGTCAAAAGTCTGCCAATGAAAGCATGAAAAGTCCTCAATTATTACCATGAAGAGATTAATTAAATAGAATACCATGTAAGTTAGCAGGTATGATATGAAGAACCTAACAATGTAACAGATTATTTTTCCACTAAAAGCCTATGTGACACGGGTACGCCCCACGTACCTACTCCGGTACACCAGAACGCAGAACCGGGTACAGCATTAGAGTTGGGTACAAGTTGGATCGGCTCTTGGTCAGACCCAATTCAAGCCGTAAAAATCATTGTTTTTAACTTTTTTTATGTTACAAAAACAGGTCGCCAACGACCGGTGCGGCAACAATGCCCAGCAATCCACGGCCACATCTGGCAGTGCATGGCCGCAGCCTGCAGCAGCCACGTAAGTTTTTTTTTTCGCTATTACAATTTAGGTTTCGTTTCTTAATTTGGGCATTTTCGTTTTTCTGATTTGGGGATGTTTTTGTTTGAAGATTCCACTGTAAATCAGTATATCTATATATCTTTTGACGTTTTGTTCGATTTTATGTGTTTATCAGTTGCTGCTACTTTTGGTTGGTTGCATTTTATTCCTATTGGCTATTTTGGCAGCCAGTTGTGTTTGGTTGCTGCCACTTTTGATTAAAAGTTTGATGAAACTATCAGCTATTTCTTTCAATTCTCTTCATCAACCAAACAAAAGTGATGGCGCAAGCCTAAATAAAGAGTGATTGCCTGATCGGGTAAAGTTTTCTCACTTTTCTGTAACAGGTCAGCTGATTGCTTATTGTTTTATTCTTTGTCTGTTCATTATATTTTTGTTGTTTGTAGAACTTTTTGTATGGGATTATAAGTATAAACTATTAATGTTTTTTTTTTTCATTTTGGGAATTTAAAAATTTGCCGTACCCACAATATTGAAAATTGTCGTATCCGAACTCGTACCGCGTACCCGAACCCATACATACCCGTACCCATGTGACATAGTTAGAAACTAAGGGAGACTCCACATTGACTTGTACATGAATAACAGTTGGGTGAACCTAACAACCAGCCCCATATAGTGCTAACTGTTATTCCTTTTTAAGAGGCAGAGAGGCAATTGGCAAGAACCTATACAAGAAATCCCACACAAGACTAATCTGATGCTCTGTGCTCAATCATCTAAACAAAGAGGATACAGAAATTTAATTTACTCACTGTTTATCACCAGTAAAGGATGTCGAAAATATAAATTCCCGGTTTGGTTCAGAAGCAATCCGGGAAGATGAAATGCCTCCAACTCCCTTTCCACCAGCAGACTTTTGAACTTCATCTATCTCTCGGCGAAATGCAACAGTTTTTAGATAAGCTTGTATTTGCAGCTCAGAAAATTTTTCTGGTGCCTGAAGAACTCAAGTACAAGCATGACATCAACACATACAAATTGGAAACAAGAGAGAGTATTGTCCAAAAAGAAAAAAAAAATAGGATATGCAAGACAAGTACACATTGCAGTATCAGAAAACCCATAAAAAGAAAATAAGCTCCAAACACAAGTCCAATATTATTGCAAAATAGAGAAACCGATTGATAACAGAAATATATCCTAAAGGCCGTTCCTACACAAGTAATTTGCATCTGTCACCTACAATATAAGCAAGTTAGAGTAACCAACCCAACGGCAGCAGAAACTTCGAGATTGCAACTTTTCAGTTTGATTACCAGTGGCCTATGTGAGGATCAGCTCATAATTCACAAAAGTCAACGGCCAAAACATGTCCTTTTGATAAAGCAAAAGGATTGAAGATCTGTATTTCAAAAAGAAAGAACAACAAGAAGTGTTTGTTCAAGAGGAACTTTTAGAATGCCAACGTGACATGTAGAATAGAGAATCTAAGTTTCGACATTCAGCACATATCACACTGGAATTAGGATTCCCTAGTCCTGCTATTTTATTTCCTCTTACAGAACAGAAATTAATGATGGCTCATTTTGTAGCATCGGTTTTTCATGTCATTATTTTAGCCAAATTTTCATTGGAAAGCTTTTAAACATATACAATATTCAAGAATTTTATCTTGTTTCATCTCCAATTATTAATGGCTCTAGAAATGCTAGGTCCATACGACATGCAACAGTATCTAGAATACCAAGGGAAAAGATTCAGGATTTAGGCGATGCAGGTTCCACCTGTAGCCGCAAATATCATTCTCAAGTTTGAATGGGGAGGCTTTTCTCAGGTACTTTCCAGCAAAGTTGTTCTTTCTTGGGCAAAATCTAGAATATTTTAAAAGAAAAAAAAAAAACCCTAAAAAACAGGCAAAAATAAAGTAAATAAGAAACCAATAAGAAGACATGAAACATAGCAAGATAAAATGATAAAAAGCTTTAATGATGATAGAAAACAGTAATTAATAAATAATTTAATTTAAGTCCAAAGTTTAATCCATGTCAAATAAAATTAGAAAAGGAAAATTGAAAAAATGCAAGGAAAAAAAACGTTAAATAAATCTATTTTTTTAAGTCATTTTCATGACTTTTTTTTTCAACGTTAGTATTCTTTCCCCTTTAAATGCGAAGCTATGGTCCCATATAACAATTATGTCCCACCCCCTTAGCCAATTTTGCTCTTAATAAGCATCATTCAAGATGCAATTTCTTTATTAATGGGATAAATGAATTCTTACAGATCCATCCCAAGAAGAATCATAGATCATAGATGATGATTTTTATCATCCAGCTAGAGTAACAAGTAATGGTTTCAAATAAAATCCATAGGTGATTCTGGAAACCATGTTGATATAGATAAAAGATCACAATTAGGCTTCCAGGATTCCATCAAGCATGGTTAACTACTTTTTGGACTGTCCCACCCTCTACATGGGGCATAACATTGTTTTGTAGAGTCTTCTCACATAAGAAAGATTTATTTGTTACTAATAAAATCTAGCGCCTATTTTCCGATCCCATGTTTCACTCCAACAGTATCGTAGATTGGGTAGATAGAAAGGAAATGAATGTGCTCCCTATTATCTTATAGTTAAGCTAAATAATTGAAGTGGAACAGGTAGAACATAATCTGGACCATGCGACATCACTTATAGAACAAGATGTGAGGAAGTCCTCATGCACGACATGATTCCTATCTCATCAAAGAAAAGATTTTCCAAATCAGCCTATCCTTTCATTCTGCAAGAGGGGAAAGAGGTGGAACAGAGATTGCTAACTATGGGGTCAAAGCATTGCATCCAACAATAAAATGAAGAAAAAATTACGGAAAGATACCTAACTTTTAGGCAAATAACAAGTCACGGCTCAACTTTTAAGAGTCAATGGATTAGGCACTCAACTCTCACTTTTTGAGAGACTTCTCAAAGAGTCACCTTTGCATGAAAAACATTCAATTGGAGGGATAATTCCAAAGTTACCTCTCTTAATCAATATTATCTCCACAAAGGAGAAAAGAAAAAACAAAAAGGCAATTTTGATTAAGCAGGGTAATTTTGTAAATCAGCCTCCAATTTAATATTTCCCATCTAGAGGCAGCTCTTTGAGAATTTTTCTAAAAGTTGAGGGCTTGCTTTATTGTGGACCCTTTAGCAGCGATTTGTTATTTTCTCAAAAGTTGGGCAATTTTTTGAACTACTGCAAAGTTAGGTGGTGGAAATACTATAGGAACATTATCATTGTACAGCAAGTGTTCAGGTGCACACCATAGTAAAGGAAGCACAAAAAGCACAAGGGCAACACGTAACATGTACCAGTGCAAGAAACCAGCACGCAGCATCATGTGAACCCCTAGCATAAATTAAACCTTCCTGTTGACTACAAATGCAACACAAACAGAATTTCGAGCTTGGTTCTAGAATTTCCCCAGACAGCTCAAAGTTCAGGTACCAACATGTAAATCTGATTCCTAGGGCAAGGAAATGTATCCCACGTTTACAAAGACATAGATACAAATAAAAAGGGCTGGTGCATATTCTCTCCCTAAAATAGAAAAAGAAGGAAATACAACCCCTAAAAGACATAAATGTCACTCTAGCTTAAAAGATGTCATTGACATGGAATGCTTTTGACATATGCTCCCAGTGCCACATTTTTAAAAATACCAAAAGCAAGTGACAAGACAAAAATTAAAAAAACAATCATTAACTAGCTAACCACCAATAACCTGAAAGATGTTTGTCATTTAACAGTTTCATCAGCCATACCTTCTTTGCTTTTTCATACTTCTGCCTGTTTTCTGCCATTAGTTGTTCTCTCATCTGGTCAAAACAATCAATCAAGTATATGAGATGCATTATCAAGTGACCGGCAATGAAGATGAACATTTTTTACTGTGACAACTCAAACCTGAACAAGAAGATCCAATTGCACCGAGGGAGGAAGAGCAGCCAAAACTGTTGGATCAACTTTTCCTTGACCTACAGGCTGCAAAATTTATTAGCATTAGTTCCTATGGCAATTCACTCTCCGTCATATGCAGTATCCACGCAAATGCTACATAGCCTTTTTTGGTTTTTTTCTTTTTGTGCAATTCAACTGTAGAGATATTTTACATGCTTGATTTGATAAGAACTGCCTCTTGAATCCAATTCCAATAAATGGGTAGACTTTTCATGAGGATCCAGGAATCAACAGTTTACATTTTTCAAATTTTGAGTTCACAAAGTCATGGTTTCTCCTGACATTTTAATGAACCAACAACCAATTTTCTTAGGGGTATTGGTTCAGGCCAATCAAACCCCACTCACAATGAATACATTCATTACCATAAGTTACATAAGTTTTGAAAGTGATTGGATGGATCAGCATAATATTTTCAAATTTCCATCAAAGAAGAATGGTAATGGTAACAAAAAAAACGTAAGAAAAAGTAAAAACCATGAATGAATGTTATGGATTTGAAATTTGTTCAAATAAATAAAAAATACAGCTCAGACCTGAATTTCAACTTATGAAAATAAAAATCATACACAATGCCATCACTAAGCACAACAATCAATAAAATAAAATGCATATAACACATATATGTCAAACAACTGGGTCAAATTAAAAACCACATATATGTATGCATATATAAATATAAATAAATAATATATATATTATATTATTTAGTGGACTAGTGGCATATATTTGAACATTTGGCCCCAGAGCAATGCCTGCATTTAACGCAGGACCCTAATAAAAATGTCAAATCATGTTCCTGCAATGTTGACGTAATAAACTAGGGCACAGGCTTGCTATGAACAGATCTGTCTGCTTCCAACGACCACCATCCATCCAAGACATTAATAATAGTGACGTAATAAACATAGGATCAGAAACTCTAATCTAGAAACAGTTTGATATAACGTAGTAACTACCAAATATCTAACCTAATAATATACATGGTAGCCACCAAACACAAGAAGCACTATTCAGACATATGACGTACATAGATCATCTCCTCTTCGTCACTTGCATCTTCAGCTTCAATGCCTCCGCAAGCAGATGTAGATGCAATCCCATCAAACCGGCCATCCTCTTCTGCAGCAAGGGATGCTGCCAGCCTATACCACCATTTATAATAAACCTATAAACAACTTAACAACATTGACAATGTATAAAAAAAGGAAAAGAGCAATATCTAACAAACGAAAATGATAAGAGCAAACCGAGAGAAGGAGAGAGCATAAGGGAGTTGAAACCAATTAATTGAAAAAACTGTCCCTATTGCAGCCGCAGGATCAGAAGGTACATGTATCACTAGGCAGAAGAGTGCCCAGAAACTTAAGACACAGACAACCACTATCACTTCCTGCTACTATTCGATTCGACCTAAATATCCTATTGCTACGTTGGTCGAATACCCAAGCTAAAGGAGTAGCTTCCCAGCAAGCGAGCTAGTTAAAGCGTATACAACGATTCCGCAATCGATCACTTATGATTATCGTTATAACAACAAAGCGTTAGCAGCCCAAAATTTTTCTCACATTGCATCTAGGGTTTCTTGATTAGGAATACCCCGTGCCCCCTTGGAACTCTCTCGCACTGAATCGTCCCCGTCGATGACACCTTTCCCCTTAGGATCGTCATTGTCGCTCGTCCTATTCTTCATCTCTTCCACCAATTCTTCCAATTTCCGCGCCTTAAGCTGCAATCCCCACCCAAATTTTCAAATCAGTAAGTCAGAGTCAAACCCTACCAGTTTCCTCCACAAGCATGAGCGGAAGGTAAAGCAGAGGGAGAGAATGGTATATACGTGGCTGAGCAAAAGCTTCTCGGCCGTCTTCCGGATCTTGGCGTGGGCCTTATCGCGCAGCCGCTTCCGGGCGATGACAGTCCGGCGCTTGAGGGCCGGGGTGCCGCCGTCGAATACGAAGACGGGCTTGGTCCGGAGGAAGAGAAGCTTACAAATCCGACGGAAGAACCCCAGAACGTGGGCGTTCTTGATCATCTCTCCGCGCTCGTCCCTCATCGCCTTCATGAACTGCACCATCCATATGCTCGCGTCTGCACGCAAAGCGTCAAGGACCATAAAGCATCCGTCAGCAAGATCATCCGCCGCAGAAGATTAGCCGATAGAGGTAGATAAAGACAACGAGGTAGGAAGGTTGCGATCCGTCGTTACCGATGGCGAGCTTTCTTCCTGCAAGTGTTTCCACGGAGACACGGCGACCCACCGGAGCAAGAAGCTCCCAGAGTCCTTGCACTCCCATTGGATATAGAGAGAGAGGACGAGGAGCAGGAACTTCAGGTGATTGGTTTCATGGCGCCAAGAAGAGACATTGAAACGAACGTTGCCGCGTCGCACCGACTCTCCCCGAAGAAATTAGGAACTCTGAGAAGTTTTCTGTCGCTCAATACCCATGCGTCATGAAAATAATTGCCGCGAATGCTTCAAATGGGATTCGGGTCAGGAGTCATATGCCCGATTCATAAGGCCGGGCCCACAAATGGATCGGATATGGTTCGGTTTACTTCCGACCTATTCAACGGTAGGATCTGGATCTGGATCTGGATCTGGATCTGGATCTGGATCTGGATCTGGATCTGGATCTGGAACTGGGTCTGGGTCTGGATCTGGATCTGGATCTGGATCTGACGTTCACCCTAATCCAATATCACTATTGACCCCTGAAATTAATATGGATATCTGTTGCACTGATTACAAATTATTGTTATAGTTCATGCACCTCTCCAACAACGAACGAATTGGAATCCTTAAATTTGAGATCCTATAATCTTAAACCTGACGACTTTATGTCACCTCGGATCTTATGTCCAAGTCATGCAAACACAACTTAATGAAAATAGACATTAGATCATATCTAATACGAAGTTTTGTTGTCTCATCAGTTCACGAGTGTTATCGTATACTCTATAAACCCAGTGCAATTTCATTGTAGGAAAAGTTACTGACATGTTCGAACAGAGTTTGAGTAATAAATATGGATGCTTGAGTTTTGTAAGATGCCCGGTCGATGGTAGGAGATTTGAACTCTACGGACAGAGTGTCATACTAATAAATATGGATGCTTTGTCAAAGCCAAACAAACACCACTTTAAATGTAACAACATTATGATTAAGAATTCCTTCTGATCGTGTTTGAGTAAAACGTGGATGTTTTGGTGCACCAATCAAACACCCTTAAGTATGCAAACAATTTGGAACTTGCAGTCCCCTGAATTTCATGTTCGAATGTTTAAAGTCAAATCTCGATCCAACCGGTATAATATCTAACTTTTTCTCGCTTTTATGGAATAATCATGTGCTTTAAATCATATAAGTGGTCAGTCATTGGTTCAATTCATGAAGGGGTCTATCCTCTGCACAAGTCTGGATCGTCATGATTCCGATCACACGGTCTGAATTTAATATGCTTACATGAATCTGATGATGCAAATTTAAGATCCATATCCAAGAAAAAAAGGTCATTTGCGGATCACAAATCTCAATGATCCATGTTATCTACTTCAATGAAACAGGCACTCCGTAATTCAATAAAACATGACGGCCTCCTCAGGTACAATTTCTTCCATAGGGGGACCGATTCGGTAAATTACATTCGCATATAAATAAGGTCGCCCATTAGGATTTAGGGTTTCTAGGAAACGCCGTCTTCATTTGCCTTGCTCTCTACCGGGGTCGGAGCTCTACGCAGTTGCAGAGATGGTGAGTTCTTATGCTTCTCAATACTCTCTCTCCCTCTCTCTCTCTCTCTCTCTCTCTCTCTCTCTCTCTCTCTCTCGCGAAGCTGAATGGGTGGAAACATTGAGGTTCACGCGTTTTCTGCTTCCTATTTGTTGTGGTGCAGCCGACACACAAGACGTTCAAGATCAAGAAGAAGTTGGCAAAGAAAATGAGGCAGAACAGGCCCATTCCTCACTGGATCAGGCTGAGGACAGACAACACCATCAGGTACCGAACTTATTTTATTTTGTTTTTGGTGGATTTCCTTTTTTTTCTCTGATTTAATCCATTGTTGGCAGAGGAGGTTTACTATTTGTAAGTTTTTTTATCTGTTTTAAATTCGGGTTCGATACAGGTACAACGCCAAGCGCAGGCACTGGCGCAGGACGAAGCTAGGGTTTTGAGATCGTTTCAAATGTTTTGGAGTCGTAGTTTTGAGGTTTGTCTTTGTTACATCAGTTTGATGTGGAATCTGTAGACCGGTTTAGAGAGAGATACACAGCGGCAAGCTTGGTTCCATTTTTTATGGTCTTGAATGAATTCGCCATATGCAATGGATGCTTATAATTTGCTTATCATTTATTTCAGACCTTGATTGGTTGCATACATTGTTTTGGGGATTCTCCTTTTATTTCGATTTTTTTTCCTGCCTTTTTTTGTACGTGCATTGTACGGGTGCTAATTCAGTACGTGGCCCTGCGAGTAGTGTTCTAGTCTCGTCTTGGATGTTGAGCCTTAGAGAAATGCGGGCAACGTGTCGCACAAATTCCTTCCTTTTTGCTAATGTCATTTTTTGAGGCTATACCCAAAACAATTAGTTGCGTTAGTCAGATGGTATACTTAGGATTGACCTACATCCCGTGACAGGTGAATACATTGCTCAAGAAACGCTAGTGGTGACCCTCTTTAGCTGAGTCTATTCGCTCTTTCAAGTACGTGTTGCAGATTTTTCTGTCTGTTTTATGGTGAACGGCATTTCAAGAACTTATGGAACTGTGCCTATTGAACGTTGACAACTTGAAGTGCTACATGATACATCGCCATTAACACGACCACAATACATGGGTCTATCAGTGATACTATGGTATCAATTCTTTCGTTTCTCTAAGTTTCCTTTTCCTACAATTTGGCCATTGGGATATTTTTCTTATTCCTAGTTGCGTGCATGGTTCATTTGTTTGGATGAAAAGATTCAGTATCAATAAGTTCGATATCATGCGGGAGTGTGTACACCTGTCCTGAAAGCTAATGATGATTATATTTTGAGATGGTGGGAGAGTTATTTACGAGAAAGGAAGCTGCTTGGATATCAATTTGGGATGAAGAAAACTTAACCTGTTCGACTCGACTTCCCGGAAAAGCCGGCCGGGCGTTAGGGTGCATACATATGCAGGGCAAAAACCCATGTAAGGACAATCAACTGCACATTCCGATCCAAGGTTCCCAGGCAAGTGGAGAAGAGGCCGCCATTCTCTCGTCTGTGAATTCTCAGAGAGAAGGGCACGGTACGAGGTTCGGCTGGCCGGGCACACACTCCCACCCTTCCTTTTACCGTGCAATCTGGGTTAAGTTGGAGAATAGGGTTTCACTCCTCTGAGCTAAGCGTCTCTCTTCTTTGATTCCTCTATTTCCTGAATCGACGGGTAGCACTTTTTAAGGATTAGATTCTCTAGCTATGAGATCCAAGGGAATACGGCGTGCCTAAAATCATCAGCGGGGATAAGGGTGGAGTCCGGCGGCGGCGGTTGCGAACAATGGCGTTTTTTATTTAAAGAAAAAAAAATTTCCCGCCAACCCAGCCAAGTGTACCCTAAACCCTGAAGCCGGACCAATTCTCCAGACTTCCACTCGATGCCTGTGGCGTATCAGACTGTAAAATTTCTTTACAATAGCTTCCAGCTGGCCTGATTTGAGGAAGTTGTCGGAGCAATGCGCCCAGGTTGAGCATCTGGCCGATGTAATTTACGGTCAAACTCCATTGCGCCTCCAGCAAATGGTGATAATGCATTTCTCGTTTAACTTTTTTTGGGGATACACCATTCCAATTCAGAGAGCAATGACCCAACAGCTTTTCTCCTTATCCCCAATTTATCTATAGTAAATCTCCAGAGATCAGCAGCAACTTTCCAATGGAAGAGGAGCAACTGGCATCTGCTACGTTCGATCTAAACAGCAGATAGGTAGAAAGCTAAGGCGAAGCCTAAATGTTGGATTTGGACAACGGTAGACAGCTGCCTTCGGTCCCTAAATATAAGGCTTTTGGATAACCCTGGCTGATCCATATGAACCTTCACCAACTCTTCAAACGCCCTCCCATAGTCTGCGTAGAGGCGTCCCTCCCATAGTCTGCGTAGAGGCGTCCTTAATCCTGAAGTCAGACCTTGCCTGTATAACCAGAACTGCTGAATCCTCTTGAAGAGTCAGAGAGGAGTTTCTCCGCAAGCAAATTCAGCGCCATGCACACCTGCCGATTATCCCCCAAAACTGCTTCCGCTTTTGACTTTCCATTTTATCATCTCACCCAGTTCCTTCACGATCCCATCCCATCAATGACTTGCATGGCTCGGAGGCTTTGGGAAACCTGCAGCAGCAGGACCATATGCTGAGTTCTTTAGGGGGTGATTAGTATTGTTCTATGTCTGCTCTTAAATTAGGGGCAGATTTATGAAATGCTTTAAAAAGTGTTCATGAATCTACCCCAGATACATGAAACAAAAACATATTGTTACTGTTACCAAACGCCCCCTTAAAATATCTATTTTGAACTCATCATATTCAAGGACTCTCTTGGCAGCCTTGTGTTCTCTTCAATTTTAACGAGCCCATATGAGCACGATTTCTCGTTTGATAGAAATGATTCCCGAAGGAACTTGCGGTGCAGCAAAAGTCACAAGGTTATTAGCTGAAATGCTGGGACTGTTCCTTAGATGACCTGCTGTTTCTAGGACATCCTTAGAGGATGATATCTGCACAGCCTCGGTTCGGAGAGACAACAACACTTCTTGTGTTTAAGCTGACGGCCGCTTACGTTGGGATCAGTAGATTGATAGACGAACAATTAAGCGTTGCCTTCTTGATGTTTTGATAGGACGTGGTGTTTTAGGTGGTTGAACACTGTGTGTGTTGTCTAGGGCAGGTTGTTGTGCTCCTGCCATTAGATACTTGGATGATCTACAATGGCGTCTTTCTCTGCTTGGCAAAGAAAATTTGTTCCAATCTCTGCCGTCTGTCAGGGTGTTTTGTTTGTGGGCTTGATTAAGATTTGGGAGATCCGTTTTGGATTGTGTAGCGTCGTAATCGGATGCAGAGTCTATGCCTTGCGATTTTTTAAACTTCATATCAATATATTTTAAAGGTTTTCAAAGAAGTTGTCATAATTAATAGCTATTATAATCCGACAACATTGAAGCTTCTGATATGCGACGTTTTCCAATTTTTGCAACAGATGTATCTATGTACCATATGAATTCCAAGTAGGCATATGATAATAGGAAGAACGCATGTTATAAACATTATGTTTGTGTTCCAAGAACACATGTTGGTATGAATTTACATGTTTTTCTTCTTTTGATATGTAAAAAACTCAAACACTCAAATTGTTCGTTATTTAATATTAGTTTATAATATTTTTCTTGTTTTTTCTTAACTACCGCAAATCATCTTTTATCTTGCCTGCATGTAAATGTCCAGCACCTAAAATGAATATAATATTTGATAATTTCTTTTCAATGTTTAAAAAATTTATATAATAATATTTTTTTCTTTTTTCGTTTTTATATTATTTTGTTTCTCCGTTTTCTCTCTCATTTCTTTCTTTCATTCCATCCAAGCATGGCCAATGGGACCGATAGAGTGAGGGTTATCATCTAGAAGGCTGATAAAAAATGGATTTGAGGGCAGAATCATGGACAAAAATTAAAAATCTAATGTTGAAAACGTCATACTGTTGCTAAAAGGATGAGTGTTGCACCAGAAACAATGACTATATATATGTATAATCCTCTGGTCAGTCGGCTCTCCATCTGATCATGGTTGCGCCTGATACAATGCATCCGACAGTGCGTTATGAGAGGCCACAGAAATTTAAAAATCAGTTGACTACCTCTGTGATCTGATTGTTACCTCTGTATATTATGTTGCATAGATTGTAAGGTGCATCTGGAGGCCGGCGGATTCCTCCAAACCGAGCAAAGAAATCCAGTTATTATATATATATATATAAACACCCAGTTGGAGTTTGGAAGGTGATCGGCTGCACGATCAGTCTAATTAATGACACTTAAGTGCAGGCACCGACTTGGGACGGCGCTGCTAATTCTGCTTCGGCCGCTAGGGTCTTACCCACCGCCCACAGCTTTCGCCTTTTCCCTCCGCCGCTGAATCATGGCGAGAGTTTAGAGAGAGAAAGATTTGAAGAGGCTGAAGGAGAGAGAGAGAGAGAGATGAAGATCAACGCCAAGCATGGTGACGTTCTTTTCAAGTATTTACTGCGATGACCCCGATGCAACCAAAGGCATGAGTCCAAGA
This sequence comes from Nymphaea thermarum, assembly GCA_011799765.1. NCBI lineage: Eukaryota > Viridiplantae > Streptophyta > Magnoliopsida > Nymphaeales > Nymphaeaceae > Nymphaea > Nymphaea thermarum. The sequence goes on along the minus strand of JAANDH010000245.1, from coordinate 34,544 downwards.
GCCCCTCCTTTCTCATGGGGGAGCGTGTTTCTTTGACCACAATAAAAGACCGCCAGCATCCTCTTGCTATTTTCGAATTAAATTAATTTTATTTTTCAAATTCTAATCCCTAAGTATTTTCCTGACCATTTCTTTTAATTTTTCTTCCTATTAAAATTTTTTGACCTCAGTGGTGAAGCCACATTGTGGTTAGTTGTGGGTAACTGGTCTCGATATCATTTACTTTAAACTTTTTGACATATGAGTATTTAGAATTTGAAACTTAAAATAATAACAGTACCCCTTAACTAAAAATAAAAATATCCGTCTTTCCACAGGTGACAAAACTTCAGCTTATTTTATTTTAGAGTTACCGTCAAATTAACGATCCAATTTTAAACTGAAACTTGCTTCTCTTATAAATTAGTCTAACCTGTAACCACGACCGGCCACGCTGCCCACTTGCCCCTGGAATCTTTGTTCCTCTCCAATACATATATATCTATATAGGAGCTGGGACTCATGATGCGTAGTTGCGCCCCTTCGTTCTTATTTATTCTGTTTGTATTTATTTCTTTCTTGGTTCAAGTCGGCCGAAGCAGGACGGCACGTATCTCCAGAACTCGGGGTCGAGGACGAGCCTGTCCTTTTGCTTCGGTACCACCTCGGGATGGAAGAGGCCTCCCTCCTTCCCACGCGGTAGAAGAATGGTGGCAGAAATGTGCGCGGGGCGGGACGATCGGGTACTGTGTTTGATTAAGATATCAAGATGTTAAAAGAAGGAAGAGAGGAACACGACGATCACCACTGAAGTCCAGTAGGCTCTTAGTTGAAAGGTTAGGGAAGCATGTCTTAGTTGAAAGGTTAAGGACTTGAAGGTATGCTAAGGTTGGCTCAACACAAAAAGTAACAGAGACGGAGTTGTAGGCGCGCTAGTTCAGCTCGAACTTAGGGGCAGAGTAAGACATTTTTATAAGGTGGCAAATTAAATTAAAGCTTCTAAATTTTGATTAGAGTCGAAATATTATTTTTCAAAATTTTTATATATATAACAAGTGAAATTTTTTTATATTTGTAGGTAATTTTTTTTTTTTTTTAGGTGGAGTCAGGGTCCAAGCCAGCCCTACTTGTCATAGGCTAGAGAGTAGACATGCATGCTAGAGCAGGAGTTGAAATGTACATTTTTTGAGTAAATGTTTCAAAAATATAGACAGATTATTTTAATTTTAATAAACATAGGAAAATGACTCTAGGGATGTCAATAGAACTACTTAAACATAGCCGGATATGGAAAAAAAAAGTTAACATCTAATTAATGACATACTCCTCTAAATTAAACATTATAAAACAGTTCCAAATATAATCGGTCGACATTTTTTAGCAACTAGGATAAACCCTTTTGAGTGCCATCGATCCGATATCATGAAAGCTGAAATTGCAGTAGAGGAAGCATTTCTGTTGCAACGTCCAAGTTAGGTGAAGTTCTTGGTGAGCATCTGTATGACCACCACAGAGCCTACCAAATCTTCCATGGAGATTGAAGAAGACGAGTTAAACTCAATAAAAGGGAGATTGAAGAAGACGAGTTAAACTCAATAAAAGAAAGAAAGAAAGGATACCAAGTTCTGAAAAAATAAACTTCTAACCTTTGGTCTTTCAAAACTGCTTGCGAGTTCAAGGGAATTACAAGGAATGCTGCTCCATAAATCATAACTGAGTCACGTATTTATGGTTCTTAGGTTGAGTTGAAGTTCTCTGTTAAGATCGAACGCACGCAGAGCTAATTCACCATGGATTTTATGAGCACTAATGAGCTCTCAAACTTTCCTTTTTATAATCATTGATGTTTTATATATTAAAACAACTACATATACGTTTTAGATTTCAATAATTCAAAGGTCAACCCTTAATATTTCGATAACTAATTAGTTGATTGCTTCCTCTTAGCCAAGACTTATATACATATATATTTGAGCCACACTATCAATCTAACAATTACATTTTTTTGTTGAGCGGTAGAATGAAATAATCTTTCTCACTTAAAAACATTCAAGTATTCGAAGTGGAACCATTGAGCCGCTTAATGGATTCAACTTTCTATTATTCTTAAGCTAAAAAAAAGTCCAAAGTTCATACCCAAGACAATTAGATAAAATTGTTTTTAAAAACCTTATTTATTCAACTCAAATTGATCAGTGAGTTGGTGACTTAAATCATTGGATGTACGCTATGTTTGAAAGCTTAGCCAACGAACTTTGGAGAAAAAATAAAAATAAGAATAATATTTAATATTATTAATTTTATTTTTAAAGGAAAAGGACAAAGAAAGGCAAGGAAAGCTGCAGTGCAGGACGCTGCTTCCCACGCCCCCACAAAAGTCGGACCACTTTCTCTCCGTCCCCTTTTGCTTTGCCTCTGTCACCTTCTCCTTTCCATCACCGTACTCTACTCCCAACTCCTAACCTTTTCCTCGCGTAGCTGCAGTTGGACGGCTCATCTAAAGTGTATTCCTACTCTACAAATAATTTCTTGACCAAAATATATTCTTTTTGGTACTTTTCTGACAAAAGATTAGTTCTTATAAAATTTGATGCAATTAAATTATGTTTTGGCTAGATTTATAGTGTTTGATTCATTATCCCCAAGAACTTTGGTTAGATTTATAGTGGGTTTAGCTTGTAGATCTTAATTATATATGAAGTTGGTTCTTTAGTTTGGAGCATCAACATCGTATTGATTGAAAAATAATTTTAAAAAACGAAATAATATAGCCCATTTTTTATGTTCCTCCGTGTTCTCAGGGCGGGCTTCGTGTGTCTCACGTTTGAATGGACGTGCCTTTCGTGGAACAACAAATCAAGCGTCCTGCGGCGCAGATCTGCCATCGGTCAATGGTCTTCCCGTTCAACGAACGACACCCAACGAAAACTACTACCCAGTTGACGGCGTCAACTCCGGCCGAACCCCACCGAGCCATCCGGTCCAAACCCAGGGCCTTTCCGTTCAGTTTCCTCCGCGGAAACGGTCAGCGGACGAGCCCACCAGCGCCCTCACACACAGGGCGCTGGACCCTCCGACCACGAGCCCACGCCGAAGCATCACGAAGCAGCTGCCGTACCTTCAATGTGTTAGAATTACCACATTAGCCTTGCATTGGAAGCCAGAAGGGGATTGACGCGTGCCAGTCGGATCTGGTCTGCCAGATCTGCTCTGGGTACGACAAAGTTTGCATCTCCAGGCTTATCATTTATCAACGCCAGTGGACTCGGGATCGGGGTGGATCCAAAGATTGATAAGCCTAGTCTAATCCGGCTGGCGGTGTCTGGATTCGATACGACTGGTTCTGAATCCAGACTGGAAGGATGCAACAACGAAGTATTTAGTATTTACGGGTCGAAAACCACTTTCAGGTATTTGACCCGATCTCACGCGGTATTGAAGATAACAATTCATTATAAATAGGCTTGATCTGATCCAAATAAGGATAACCGCAGATCTATATATAGGACACACTTGGGGCGGCCCATCTGCATAAGTACCGAGTCGATGCATGAAGACCCGAGAGAGGGACGCTCATGTCATGGCTGGCAAAAACTGAGGGCAGATCAGACTTTTGGTAAAAAGCAGTCAAATTGGGCATGGTCAGTTTTGTCAAGTCAAAAGAGGGGAAAGACGAAAAAAAAAAGGACCAGAAATTTCCGTAGAGCAGAAGACAAGTGCAGTGCAGCCCCTTTGATTTTTAACCACCGAGGGGCAACGAGTCACGAGCAAAGCTTAGGATTCCAATCCCACGGAAGCGAGCGAGAGAGAGAAGGGCGTGCTCACCGTAGTCGTCGTCTTCTTCTTTGCAGCGACCTCTCCGATCCTGATCGACTGAAAGGGCCACCACTATTGAAGATGGTCATTTGGGGAAGATGAAGAGGTTCAGAAGAGGCGTCAGGAGGCTCTCGTCCGGGTGCTAGCGGCTCGATTCGGGCTCAATAGAGTCGAGAGGAAGAGGGCGGAGAAGGAGAAGAAGTGAGAATGGTCCAGAACATGAGCACATGCCTCTACCAGACGGAGCTTGGATGCGTCACCGTCACCTGGTGCCGGACCCTCATGGGCGGGCAATCCCTCAGCTTCACCGTCAACCCGAATCCGAACGGCGCCGGCAACCACGAAGAGGAGGAGGAAGAGGAGGAGAGGGCGTCGGTGTCGCACCGGGTGCAGATGAAGCCGTGGTTCTTCTGGAAGAAGAAAGGATCGAAGAAATTCTACCTTCTAGGGAGGAAGGCTCGGGTGTTCTGGGACCTCTCCAAGGCCAAGTTCTCCTCCGGTCCCGAGCCGGACCGGGGGTTCTACCTCTGCCTCGTCTCGGATCGGAAGTCGATGGCCCTACTCGTCGGCGATATGCGCCACGAGGCCTACTCCAGGACCCGCGCCCAGCGGCCGGAGATCGAGGCGGTCCTCCTTTCACGGCGGGAGCACGTCTTCGGGAGGAGGCTCTACTCCGCCAGAGCGAAGTTCGGCGACGGCGAACCCCGCGGCGTCACCATCGAGTGGGAGGCGGACGAGCCGGGCCTGTGCTTCCGGATCGATGGTAAACCGGTTCTGAAGGTCAGGCGTCTGTCCTGGAAGTTCAGGGGCAACGACCGGTTCGTGGTCGACGGCGTTCCGGTTCAGGTCTTCTGGGACGTCCACAACTGGCTGTTCGACCCGGGTTATGGTCACGCCGTCTTCATGTTCCAGGAGGAGAGGACCGGCCCGTCGTCCGCATCGGAGTGCGCGTACCCTGTCCCTTGGCCGAGCGGCTTCGGCCTGAACGGTCCCGAGAAGAGCCTCCTGAAAACCGGTTCGTTCTCCTCCTACTCTTCGTCTTCCTCGTCCGCCTGCAGCTCTTCCGTTCTGGAGTGGGCCAATACGGAGTCCGACCCGAACGCGAACGGCTTCTCTTTGGTAGTCTATGCTTGGAGAACTTGATTTTTACTCGCCGGTAAACCGCTAGCAGTTTGCCGACTTTTGGCTTCCCGAGGTGATATCTTGTATTATTGTGGATTATGATTTTTTATTATAATGACTTAAATAATGAAACCGTCCGCGCGAGTGACAACAGAATTCCTTTTCGGTTTTGGCGCTTTCTGCACAGCTTTGATCCGCCGGAATTCTCGCCGGCGAGAATCCGTTTCCTTCCATTCGTCGCCTTCTGGGGGGAGACTCGTAGGGTTATTGTGCCAAGAGGAATCGTGCCATCAGGGCTTTATCCCCAGTACGAAAACGACATTTGGACGGGAAGTTTGACGCTTGGGCGATGGTTACCATCTGATTTTTTTGACTGTGCTCGCTTTGTTATCAAGAGATAATGACGTTTAGTTTCCCACAATCACACGGCCTTGTTTTTACAACTTTTTTAACTTTGAAATTCAGTTCAAAATAACGTTTCCAAAAATGTCATCAAAGGGCATGGTTGGTATCCGCTGA
>JAANDH010000245.1:0-28672 GCA_011799765.1 Nymphaea thermarum | reverse complement strand
ATTTGGACGGGAAGTTTGACGCTTGGGCGATGGTTACCATCTGATTTTTTTGACTGTGCTCGCTTTGTTATCAAGAGATAATGACGTTTAGTTTCCCACAATCACACGGCCTTGTTTTTACAACTTTTTTAACTTTGAAATTCAGTTCAAAATAACGTTTCCAAAAATGTCATCAAAGGGCATGGTTGGTATCCGCTGAAGGACTTGTAAAAATGTCTAGATATAAGTCCATGGTAGATAATTTGTTACATAAAATCGTTGATCAAACACAGACTTGGATATGGATCAAGCCTACAAGGCAAAGACGGAGCGTGTTTTCAAGAAAAAAAATTCAGCCACGGACATTTGGAGGAGAAATCGTGTCCGAATTTACCGTGAATCGCATTCCATCCATGTCTCTACGTTCACACAAGAGAAATCAAATGATTTATAATCCAAGGTAAACAAACACGCCCTGCTTGTGGAATGGGGATGCAAATTCCTATTTTAAAGATCCCAAGATTAAAATCTTAGGGTTTTGATCCAAGGATTATAACGTTGGTGCTGCCAAACGCCACTTCGCAAGTTCGACTCTCGCTGCTTGCGGAAAAGCACCGGCAGACGGACAGTAGTTGCAGCCCTTGATCTTTACACGTAAACACACTTTGGTTGCCCTAGCCAAGTCGAGTACACCTTTTTTATTCTCATATATCAAAAGGGATAAAGTTGTTCTTAGATTAGATTTTTCCTCCTTTGAAATACAATAATCACCAGTTTTTTTTTTTTTTTTTTTTTTACTTTTTCTCTTTTCACTCCCAAAAAAGTAAAATCTCATAATAGATTTTATCCTTTTCTCTTTCACACTAGAAATAGCTCTCATCTTGTCCTCTTGTTTCTAAATCCAGGGCTGCTTCTCTCCAGGGCTGCTTCTCTACCTAAGTAGAGAGCGTGTCGTGCATCGACTGTTTATAATTTTAAAGAAGTAGCGTGTCCATGACAATCAAACTAATAAACAAATTTTCATTGACCCGCCAGTCTAATCAACTATGCTACGCACCTTAAGACCTTGCATGGGCTGCCCGTAGATCTAAATGCTGTTGCCCGTCCATTTTGCTTTAAGTCAAGCTAGTTAACTTAGATCCAAGTGTAAAGTTTTTGAGTTGATTAGTTAAAATTAAAAAAAAAAAAAGAAAATTGATTTCTCACAAATTGTTCGGTCGATCAAGTTTGGCCCGTCATCTAATCATTTTGAATTCCATGAACTCGCCGGACTTGACCAACGGATTCCCCGACTTGATTTTTTTGACCTAAGAAGTGCTCATTGCTTTCTTCATGTCTTCTTTCTTCTGGACTCATAACACTTTCTTTCTGTATCAAGTGGTCATGGTTGACTTTATGGGATTATTTTGGCATTATGAATATTGTGTGAGTGTTTCATGAATTTACGTATCAAGATCGGGCCCTTAGGTAATGCCCCTTAGACCTGGTTTGTAGGTAATGCCCCTTAGACCTGGTTTGGCTCACAGTTGTTACAACCACCCAAATTGACCATCTATCTAACCACTGTGCTTGAGTTTTCAATTTCTTTTTGTTTTGTGGGCATTTAATAGAAATTTGTGGAATTGCTTGACTAAATTTTGTAAAATACAATGGATATGTAGATTTATTTTGTTTCCAGGCACAACCATGGTTCATGATATGTTTGAATCTGGGCAAACATATTTGATGATTTCAGAAAAAGCATTCTACTAATTAATTTTCCCAAAAAGGCACGTTTTCATGACTTGACTCCACTTCATTCTAAAGATGCCGACAGGAAGGTTTCAAGTTGGATAAAAGAGGTGAAGCCAGAAATTTTTTGTGAGAGAGGCTCAATTAAAGTTTCTAAATCTTGACTGGAGCCGAGATACCATTTTTCTCAAATTTTTTATATAAAACAAGTGAAATTTTTAAAAAATTTACAGGTAAATTTATTTACTTTTCCCCACCTCTGCTCACATGTCAGATGACCGACCTTCCGGTTCATGCATCATGGAGCTCGAATGCTCATCAAAATTGAATATGTTAAGAGGATTATCCCCGATATGAATCTGACATCCCATCAGTAAAATTGGAAACCCGACTTCTTTGAGTTAATATTGAATTTTTCTGTTCAAAAGTTCAGCCGATGCATGGGACCTGGTCGAGGATTTGAAGCAGAAAGGAGAAGAGTCGCCAGACGTGCCGTTAACTTAGGTACCGTGCTCCACACACAACACGACAGCATAGCATCAACGAAAATCAAACCATCCGGGCTCTAGCCTAACCAACCAACTAGGTTATTATGAGACAGTGCAATGTTTGGTCCATTCCGTGAGACGCGTTCCACGCGCTTTCTCGGTCCAACTGGGGCCACACCTGCGGTGACCGTGAGTTTCGAATCATTGAAGACAATAAATTTTCGAAGTGTGCATGTTCATATATAGGAAGTCTTGAGTTGTGGAAAGCCATTGTGAAATTGAGCTTGATAAGTGGAGTCCTGCGCTCCTCGCTTTCTTGGCATCCCATGGATTCCGAAATGAACCTGGTTTAATTAGTTTGTCGCAGCTAATCTCATAGAAAAACGAAGTTTCTAACATGACTTTGGGGTCAACTGGTCAGTGCCTTTATGTGCAGATGTGAGAGTTTTGAACAAGACGGAAGCGGAGTGATTGGGATTGCTTCTTGCAATGAATGAGAGCTTCCGTTGCAATAACTCTTTCTTAGGCTCAAATTCATTAATTTTCATGCATGCAACTCCGCGTCACTGCCGTTTCCTGTCAACTTTTTCGGATGTGGCACGATGTTGGGAGGTCAAAGTATGAGCGTTATGACGAGTAATCTTCGGCAAAAGATCATGAGACGGAGCATCTTAGACTTTCTCCTCCACCTTTCAGACACGCCCTTGTGAAGTCAATTCACAATTAACCTAGCTCTTCATTGGCTTACCAACTTCTTAAACAAAATAATTACTATCAATTCTCTTGCTTGCCCTTGATGCATGGTGGCAAATAGCCTCAACCTTATGTCGTCAAGAAAAGTATTTCTCACCTGTAAGACAAAATGTCCGTTTCAAATGATGCATCTCTCTCTCTCTTTATATATATATGTATGTATATCTTCTTTGCAACACAAATTACATGATTATGAGGCCCCACTGGGTTGAGAAAAACAACGAGAAAGTCACATGCTTTGTCCCCATTATCAGAAAGCATATATATATATATAAGAGAATATTATACAAGGGGGATAGTCTGTCTCATATCAAATAATTGTATCATATCGAATAATTGTAGGAGAGGTCAAGCTGGTGCGGATGAGGAAGGAAGACGAGTGCAGTTTGAATTGCTGGTGCAGAAAAGACTTGTCGTTTCACCTTTTTAGTTTTCAACCTGACGCACCTCGGTTTTACTTTCACTGGACGGTGGGCTTAGGAGAGATGTCTCAACTTTTATTGCCGCGGCCAGCTGGGGGTCAACAGGTAATTAGGCTAATTAATAAATAGCCGAGACCCGGGACAATCAAATGGTAGACGATAGAGATTTGAGTTGAATATACAATCAAATATACAACAGGTAATTAGGCTAATTAAACAACTGGATATTGCTTACTCATGAGTTTATACATCGACTCTTAAATTTGTCCACTTTAGGTGAGCAATCGATGCCCAATTTATTCTTTATGCTGATGATCTTCTTCTAAGTTGAAGTTCTTGGGGATCATTAATCCGTTCTTGAAGAACTTGCTCATAATTCAGATGGTTCGGCAATGAATGGTGATAAATCATCTATTCTATTTTCATTTTGTTGCTTTGATATGCAACATCAAATTCTAGAAACTTTTGATTGGCAGAAATGTCGTCTTCTTTATGTTTGCGGTGATCTTCCATGGCTAGAATTCTAGCGTGGCATCTCCGTTCATGTTCCGATTATGGGCCTCTTTCATGGCGATCACATATTCATCACTGCATTCCTTTCGGACCAAAAAAATTCCTCCGATCGAAGTATTTGTAGAGTTGGAAGCGCCTAATGGGGAGAAGGAAAGCGGGTTCGACTGGGATTTTTGGCAACGCATGCTCCATTATAATTTTGCGGTTCGATGGAGAAGGATACCGAATGGAAGGCAGCTTCTTCGCCTTCACTTGACTCTGGCTATTTACTGCAACTATCTGATGTAAGACATTCTGGGGTGGCTTAAAAATGTGGCAGGGATTTTAAATTTCATGAGCAACGTTATTGGGATTGGAGCCCTCGAGATTGGAAGGTTGCTGAATGTGAACTTAGTCTGTAATTTCTATTTTTTTTTTTTCCTTAAATTTGTTCTCTGACAGTTGCCTGTTCTTATTCTTTGTTACATTTAGTCATGCGATAATGGTAGGGGTATCCTGCCATAAATGTAACATGATCAGGCCTATGTCTTATATAAAAATTTTACCAAATCTTACCTGGCCCCGTTGATCTTATGCTCAGAAAGAAAATATCAAGCAGCTTCCTTTTTCCCTTTTTGCTTGTCACATAATAATACTCATTAAATTCTGACACGTTAAACTTATTAAGGAGGTGTTTGGGTGACACTTCAAAACCAGATTTTGGAGGCAAAGCCTGGTTTTGCCTCTAAAACCAGCTTTTTGAAGTGTTTGGTTGCCATCAAAACTGGGTTTCTTGAAAACCTGGTTTTGACAAACGTGGTTGTGTAAAAGGGAATGAAAACCTGGTCTCCTTTTAGGTTATTCAAAAACCAGGTTTTGGATATGTGACAAAAAAAAAGGGTTTTAAACTCATTAAAAAGCTTGGTTTTCATAAAACCTAGCTTTACAAAACTGGGTTAGAGAAGAGTGTCATTCAAACGCCTCTAGGGAATATGCACCCAGCTGTTGAATTCCTGACCTTCTTTTAACTTCAAAGGTGTCAAGACCTTAAAGTAGAAAAACAAAAAGAACTTAGTTCGCTTGAGTTGCTGGAGAAAGTCCAGAACGCATTCAAGATTTTATGGCAAATCAGAAACTGTCGAGCAGGAAAATGCCAAGATTTGGCGATCAAACTCAGTTTGCAGCGAGAAAACACGACTCTCGGATCCATTTTTCTGTCACTATTTTAGTATTTTTCTCTTGTAACACAAACATACAAGTTTTATTGTTTCCTTTCCGAATACTTCCCGCCTTCTTAGTGTACTGCTTTTCTCAATCCCGAGGCGAACTGTTCGTTTGTCCCGGAAGAGTTTTGAAAAGGAATTCGTTTCATTATGAACTAACTAGATATGGTGTCCTTGTTCCCAGAACTTGAGCCAATTGTCACTAGTACGAAGAAGTAATACAAAAAGATATTATGATATATCTATAATATGATGAGGTCATTTACATCAGTAAGTGCAAGCCGAACCCAGCCACCGATGATATTCATTGGTTATTGCGGTAACTACATCACATCCAGTTTGAAGGCAAAACCAAAGAGAAAAATGAAACAAAATAATCGTCGATTCCCTCCTCCACCGCCCACTATGCAGCAATTGTATCAAGGAAGCCGCTTGCTTGATTAAACGGTGTAGTGCTGCTGAATCGTGTCTATGTCTAAGCCCTTCAACTTCACCACGGACTCTACATGTCCTTTAAGGGTGTGGAGCTCCCGCAACCTGCAATTAAAGAGTATACGATTGAAACGCGAAAGATGAGCACTATGAAAGCAGTTCGAATTTTACAAAGAAAATCGGAAGTGATTTTAACCCTAAGACTCTAATAATGGGTGGGATCCAGCGTAACCTAAAATCTCAAGGTGTTCCTTCACACATTAGAGGTTTGATGAACGTCCATGTTTGTTCTTTCATAGATCGCACTCGCTCACAGAACGATCCAGTTAGGGACTATGTGCAGATGGCGTTCCTTCTTTTTGTCAGTTAATTCCTTACCTTGCGATTTCAGCGCGCCTCTTTGCCTGCTCTGCGATCTCCGACAACTCCCTGTAGTCGCTTTTATCGTTGAAAAAGGCGTTGGTGGATGTGTCTGGTTGATGAAGCCCATGGAGGGTGCGCTGAGCAAGAGCCCACTGGGCCTCTCTTTCTCCTCTTCCATAATCCTTTTTGGTTGTGAAGGCAGTCTGCATGCCCAAAAACCATAATTAATTACACGGTTAACACAGAACCAACTTAATAAAAGAAGACATATAAAACAACAAAACAACTGTTTGAGTTGTTCCATGTTTCTCCTTTGAAAACGTACCTTGTTCTGGAGAAGTGAATCCCAAGCCTTTCCACTCAAACCGTAACGGACGGCAAATTTGAAGATGTCGAGAGGAATGTAGAAGACAACGCTGTAAACCCAGATCACTCCTGCCCATCCCCACCCAATTCCTTGGATCCTTGCAAAGCCCCAGTCGGCATAGACAGCAATAAGCGTCGCAATCTACAAGAAATGATGCAGCTCAGTATTATCACGTTGAAAATATGAAACTCAGGGTGTTTCCAACCACCTACATCCAAGACCCACCTTGCTTTAGGCTTACTACGACTACGGAACACTGCACATGGCTACGTGGTGTTCTTGAAGGGTTAACTCTGAGCCCTAAAAGGGAAACGAGAGGAACTTACCAACTGAGCAATGAAGAAGGCTCCCACAAGTAGCACACCAGGACGTTCAATGAATGACCAGCTCCTTGACCGTGTCACGAAGATTAGTGCTTGACTCACTATACTCACTTGGAGGTAGAGGGCGGCTGTCAGCTCGTTATTGTTACCCTTAATTGATCTAACCCCAAAAATGTCCTGCCAAAGCGTATCAAGGTTGGAGATTAGCAACATATCTTATCTTATTTGATTATTTCTGTTGCAGGTTGTTACTCTGTTCCAACTTTTCAATGCCATGCAACGTCATTCCATTTGATGCGCCGAATTAGAGGATCCAACTACTTACGGAGAAGAGGTCGGTGTCATGGGCAATCCAGAAGAAGATGACGGTCATGACCGCGAGGTATGTTCCGAGAACGATGCCGGTAGCAAAGATCTCCCTGAGCTTCCAACTGTCTGGCAAGGGCGAGGGCTTCACTCTGTCCTTTGAGATCGTCATAATCGTCCCTGCTCAATTAGGAACAAGTTAGACAATGCATGCGAAGACACATATACGAGAGAGAGAGAGGGAGGGATTGCTTACCGTCGTTGAGGATGGCGATGATCAGAACCATGAAGGGAGAGAAGTCAAACTTCCATATTAGAGCAATGAGCATGAAACCCAGCTGCCATAGTCCAAGGAAACAACGTAATAGCTGATGTTAGGCATCAATTTAGAAATTAGGTGCGAGACTAGGGCAGATTTCAGTGGCCTTGGTACTTACAACTATACGAATTGTAATGGATACGGCGTATATCTGAAAAAGAAAAAAACACATTAGTGTGTTGTGCAAGCATTTCACACAAATACAGAATCCAAGGGCAGTGAATGATTATTAGAGAGGGTAGAGGCATTACAGTATAGTTCTTCATCCTCTGGAAGATTGCTCTGCTGGTCAGGACAGCGCTAACAATGACGCTCAAGCCTGGTTCTGTTAGGACGATGTCAGATGCGCTCCTAGCTGCATCAGTAGCGTCCGCAACCGCAATACCAATGTCAGCCTTCTTCAGGGCAGGGGCATCGTTCACACCGTCGCCTGTCATACCACAGATGTGCTTCCTCTCCTGCAGTTTCTTCACGATCTCGTACTTGTGTTCTGTCATAAACAGACCCAAAACAAGCACAGAGTTCAGACAAACTCAAAAGAAGGAAACTACATAATCATTTTGATAGTCGGGTGCGTTGTGTTTGAAGCGCACCTGGGAAGACCCCAGCAAAGCCGTCGGCCTTCTCAATCAATTCGTCGACGGGGATAGCGGCAATGGACTCGTCTTTGCTCTGGCCTAGCAGAGAAGAGGATGGGTACATGTTGGTGCCCATTCCCAACCTTCTCCCGGTCTCCTTGGCGATCGCGAGCTGGTCACCTGTGATCATCTTCACGTTGACGCCCAGGTTGAGAGCTTGGCGAATCGTCTCCGCACTGTCGTGTCTGGGAGGATCGAAAAGGGGCAACACACCCACAAATTGCCATGGACCCCCGGCGCTCTCTTTGTTGGCCTCGGGCACCTCCTGCATGCACATTACAGGGAGGACACTGTTACAAAGAAAGCAGTTCAGATGACCGGTTTCTTTTGCACATTCTCGTTGGTTTTCAACATATGTTTTTTCTCCAAGTAACATTAACTAGATGGAGGTTTTCAACACATTGCTTGCGCTCCAGGTTGGGCCAATGTACAAGCTTATTTCAATGGTGGGACCAAGACCGCCTCCTCGAATGTTTCATAGAACTTTAGTCTAAGTCAGATAAGATTCCGAAACGGGGATCGCACAATTTGACCCCTGGCCGCCTGATGATCCAAGACATTTTCAGATTCTACGCGACAAGATTCAAAATATCCACTGGATAATATTCGAGTTTAAGACCAAGGCGGTATGAAAGGTTGCCGGGCAGACCTGTTTTGCAACGCCCAATGCGCGGAGACCGCGATCAGCATACTTGTCAATGATGGAGTGCACCTTCTTCTTTGCCTCACCTTTCAGGTCGCAGAGCTCCACTATCTGTTGGGTTCAACGCAACCAAATATAATTAATAACCATGGAAGTAATTAAGAGGCAGTATTAGCTAAGAGGATCAGTTATAAGTGCTGCATTATGTTTCAAAATTAACAAGAATATAAGGTCTTTTGGAGAACAATTCGCAGATGCATATTAGTTGCAGCGGTAGCTGCATAGGCTTCTGTCCCAAATGAAAATTAGGACGGCTTCTTTTAAGTTCTCCATACAGGATGAAGAGTTTTAGAAAGAGGAGGTCCATTAAAAGAGAAAATGAAGCCTATAAAATTCGTGGAAATATCGTGAATCATGATTACACATGAGAGAGGTGTGGACTCTCCACCTGCTCAGGGGCACCCTTGCTAGCACGATGCCAGGTCCCGTCTTGGGCGATGTAGGTGATGGCGGTACGCTTGTCGACCGGGTTGAAGGGCAAGAAATGGACTTCAGTAATACCAGCTCGTGCCTACAATATAAACGAGAACAAGCCACTCAAATCATTTTAGTAAAGAAAAAAGACCAAGTCATATAGGACCGAGCATAATTTGCTTGTGCGCTTCATGATTTTAGCCTGGAAGACCGTGTTTGATTTAATAAAGAAAAAAAAAAACTAAGAGAGAGAAAAGATTGTAGACTCCATAGGACCATAAGCCAATACCTCCTTGGGGTCTGCCAGCATGCCAACGGTGGCAGCATCGATGGCGTCCTGGTTTTCCACTCTAGATGCCCTTGCCGCTAGCAACATCACTGTATCCTTGTCCATGCCCTTAACGAACACCTGCAACCAATCGCAAAAGTTGTCACTCCCAGGCAATAAACAGAAAGACTTGGCTTAGAATTGAGCTCAATGGCCAGTTCGAAAGGGTTGAGCTAGGAGTGTCGGTTGGCCGTTGAGCCCAAAACTCTTGGGTCCTCTTTTGCTCAACATGGAGGCCTCATTAAATTTTGCAGGCCACAGTTACGGGGTCCAATTGGATATGATGCTAAATTGCTAATACATAAACATGTTATGGTACCTCAATGAGGTTTTTGTCTATGGTGAGCTTGTTAAGGGTGAGGGTGCCGGTCTTGTCGCTGCAGAGAACGTCCATGCCTGCCATCTCTTCGATGGCCGTCATCCTCTTGGTGATGGCGCCCTGTTCAGACAGCCTGTGGGAGCCGATGGCCATTGTCACTGAGAGGACGGTGGGCATGGCAATGGGGATCCCTCCGATCAAGAGCACCAGTAGATTGTCGATGCCATCCCTGTACCTACGCTGCTGGATGGGATACATCACCAGGACCTCAATAATCATGCCAACCGCGATTGAGCAGATGCAGAAGTTGCCAATGGCCGTAAGCACCTGCATGCACAGGATCACGCGTCAGAATATCACCGTTTTCCGGTACAACCAATCTACGGCATCGAAGGCAATGAATTCGATGGCAAGTCGGTCGTAAAAGAAATGTATGCACACCTTCTGAAAGTGGCCAACGTTGTTGGTGCTGTCGACCAAGTGGGCAGCCTTGCCAAAGAAGGTGTGCACGCCAGTGGCAATGACAACTGCCTCAATCTCTCCTTGCTTTACTGTCGAGCCGGAGAAGACCTCCTCCCCCGGGTTCTTGGTCACGGGCAGAGACTCGCCGGTAAGTGCGGATTGGTCGATCTTCATCGGGTCACCATGAAGTAGTCGGGCGTCGGCCGGCACGATGTCACCAAGCTTGATGCTGATGATGTCCCCAGGCACCAAAATCTCAGCTTCCTGCTCGCACCATTTACCGTCTCGAAGGACCTTACGTTTTCCAGCAAGCACATATTGATTAGCAATGGCGGATCACTTTTCCATCTTCCATTCTTTTTTATCTATTACTTCCTTTTTTCTTACCTTGGTCTTCGGAGCAAGACCCGCCATAAGGGCGGCTGCTGCATTCCCGGCATTGTTCTCTTCAATGAAGCTGATTGTGGAGTTGATGAAGAGCAAAACAACAATGCCCACGAAGTCTTGCCAATCTGGAGGCTCGCCCTGCCAAAAGAATATGATTAGTTAATGGACCTGCAACTGGAGTCCGCGGTTCCCATGAATATATGTGTGTGAGAGAGAGAGAGAGAGAGAGAGAGAGAGAGAGAGAGAGAGAGAGAGAGAGAGAAGCAAAATCTGGCATGATCAGGTTTCTAGTTCGAAGTTGGCCAACTTGGGCGACGTGGCTGTAGGTCAGGTAAGTGGGTCTTTAAAGGTTTTCAAGTTCAAGGTGGTCAAGAATAACTGACTTGATGTCATTTCCTGCGAGGCTAAACAACGAAATAGTACTTACACGAGGGCACCAGAGAAAAAAATAATTGCCTTCCATATGCAAATCATGACAACTTGTCAACTTTTCATGGCGTACAGAAGGTGGGTCATACCCCCAAGGCGGATGCGCGTCACATGCCTTCTTCCTCCCAAATGGAAAGCATAGCAATTTTCTTTACATATACTTAATAAAGTTTCGTTGAACATGCCGGCTACTTTACCTTGTTGACGGGGAAATATTCAAAACATGAATCGTTTTAAAGCACATGCTTGTAAATTATTCGTTCCATGTACCTTATATGGCCTCCAAGACGAAGCAAGTCCCAAACATAAATTTTTGCATGCCAGATAGCAACATATGAGACGTCTAAAGCGGTTGAGCACATGCTATCACATATATGACTGAGAAAGGAGCATACCCCCCCGTTGTCTAGAGCAATGGCCATGATCGCAGCTATCTCCATCACCCAGGATAAGGGATTCCACATGAAGCCCAAGAACTTGAGAAGCTTGCTTTCCTGAGGAAGTCCGAATAAAGGATAATTATTGATCTTTCCTACTTCCGTGGTGGAATTTTGGTAAATTTCCTCTATTTCAAGAAAACTATGAAGGATTGAAAAGCGTAGAGGAAAAAGATCAACCTTTTGCTCCTCCAACTTGTTGGGGCCAAAGATCTGGAGACGCTGTTCCCCTTCCGCACTAGTGAGACCCTTCTCCGTGCATTTGAGCTGCTCGAACACCTCCTCGATGGGGATTCGCTCCTGGCCATACGATATGAAGATGAGGACGGTTTCACGTTACAAATGAGAAACCAACAATGAGATATAAATCAAAAAGAAGGATGAGGGAAACGAGGTTATAAGAACCAATAAATTTCCTTCTCGTGCCAGAACCGTGCGAAAGGGCTTGTACCAAGAAGTCGAATGGAGGTGACACAAGCAATGGGCGTCGACTAGTCGTTCAATTTTGTTTTCTTTAAATGGATAAAGAATTAGCATAAAAAACCAAGGTACGTTCGCAGTCCATGAACTATTCTCCATTTGTAAAGTCCTTCATGTTTTATTTTGACACTACAAATTAGTTCATATATTTTGGATTGTCCGCGCATGTGGCTTAGTGTTAAAAAGCATTAAAAAGTTGTATCATATAGATAAATTGTAGAAAATCACTCTTATAGCCTTATTCGTCGAAGAAAAGGTTTGCCGATTTTGTAATCTCAATCACCTTAATTGAAACATAAATTACGGAAATGCGTTTCAGAACACAAACCACAAAAATTGTCATGTTTTAAAACTTAAGAATCAACAAAAATGTTTTGTTTTTTTCATCCATAAATCATAGTTTTGTGAGGGCTTCACAATGAACGGTCAGACTTTGTTTGGCATGATAAAACCTAATCTCCATGATAATGATGCACAAATTTATGTTGATAAAGTTGTGGGCGTGAACATTTTATTTATGATTAGTTTTAAGAAAAAAAAGCCAAAAGATATACTCTTCCAAAAAATGACCCAAATCCACAATACAGCTCCAAACAAACTCACATTTTACAAAGAGTCTTTTAGTAAGATAATGATGTTTGCATCTATTTTTGACGGTTCCAACTAAAAGCAAGTTCATTTCTATTAATCTGAGAACCTATTCCTTAAACGTTGTCAAAAAGCAAGGACACGTTACGGAAGATAAGATAAAATATTAATTTCTGATGTAAAGAAAAGGACTATTTGTCCAAAATTGCAAGAAAAAACGAGTTGCCTTTTTGGTTTCCCTTTTAAGTCGGATTTGGATTATTAAAATGAGATCATAAGATGAACTTGGCTCTACGGATTCAGATTATATTCAAGTTAGGGACGGAGTGACTCAATATTTAGATTCAAATTTCCTGCGGATGCGGATCAAAAGCCATTCAAGGTATACTTCGTACATGCAAATATACAACACGTTTTTAACCATTTTTAGTGTCTCCAAACAGACATGCATATTAAAAGAACTCAGCTTCAACTAATCTTCTTCAGATCCTATCCAGATGCCGACGTTAGCGCGCCGGAATTGGGTTTGCGCCTACCAAGCCTTCACATGTGAATTGTGATCTGCTTTTACTCACAGTTACGGGTGAACATGAGGCCATGCACCGGATCCCGATCCAGGTAATCCCTAGTACCCCGCTTAAAACAATCTCCCCCTTAAATTCAACAGTCACCGCCTTAACAAAAAATTTAGAAGTAATACGGAAACAAATGACATTGAAATAAATTATATTTATAAATTTAGTTAAATTAATAATGCAGTTTTGTAATCAAGAATTAGTAACCAGAAAAAAAAAGCAGTTCGTGATTAATGTTTTTGATCAACAAAGCAGCGATCAGACAACTAAGACGGAGCATTTTCTACGAGGAAGGAAGAAGAATAAACGGATCGCGACTAGAGGTCGACGTGAAGTACGATCTACGATACGTTGAGATAAAATGGAAAAGATTTCTATTCACGAATCCGGCACAAATTAAAATACATAGTAAATAATTGACAAGAAAGAAATAAAAAATCAAGTAAATCAAGAACCGATCTAAAACCCTTTCGAAGAAATCTCTGTAAAACCTTTTGCGGAAACGGAACTCTTGATTGCGTGCTTGCCTCGATCAATCGATTGTGAATACAATATCGAAAATAAATTTAAAAGCATTAAAAAAAAGATATCCTAAAGAAATGCATTCTTCAAAACGTGTCGCGTCTCGCAGCCTCGCTTACGATCTGTATCTCTACCAAAGACGGAACTTCCATGAGGCAGAAACACGGAGTAAACAAATCCGGTTGAAAGTTATAGAACAGAAAAACTGAAGACTATGTGCAGTAGTATATAATTTTGGAAGAGGATGACGGGAATGTCCCTTCTTCTCTCACTCTAGAAAGAGAAACAGTTGAAATCCGAGACAATTTTAACACAAAATCTAGCTGAACTTCAATCGGCCAAGAAGAAAGAAAGAAGGAAGGAAAAAAAGGACTCACGAGATCAACGGCCTCGTTCTTGATATCATCGAGGCTGATCGCCTTGTTGCTCGAACCGTCCGCCATCGTCCCACTACAATTTCAGGCTACGCGCTGCAAAACCTCGCTAGAAAGAGATAGAGATAGAGCTAGAGATTCAAGCAGCAGAAGAAGAAGAAGGACGATGACTCGCTCTTCCTCTCCTCCTCCTCCTCGGCTAACAAGGGTTGCTACACCGCCTTTAGATGGCGTGCATAGTCTGGCGACTATGCACTCCGGTCTAGAGGCTTGGCCCTCTCTCTTCTCTACGTCGTGGGGTCCTGCTTAGGCCTCCACGAACGCTTCCGGCAAGCTCATGCAGCAAGGGGAGAGAGAACGAGGCTGAGGGGAGGAGGGGGACGCGCCCCCCTTTATGCTTCCCGCGCCCCCACCGCGGCAAGGAACAGCTCTCGCCAAACCTCCGGCCCCGCCTTGCTCGGTCCGTTCACCGTTGAGAACGGGACAGCTGGCCCCCAATCATGTGGGCCCGCTTTCTCCTCCTCTCATGCCCTCTCCATAGGGGCCTCCTGTGCGGTCCGCCTGAACGCTAGCGAGCTGTTCCCTTTTTCAAAGTGCACGCTCAGTTTTAACGGTCTCGTCCAACACACGCACGACATGAAAGTATACGTGCCAAATCGAACATGCTCTGATATATTTAAACGTTCCACAATTGGGCAACTTGAATTTTAATGTAATTCTCCTTGTGCCAGGGGATCCAGGCTACATATATATATATATATATTGGTGAAAAATAAATAACAATGATATATATATATATATATATATATATATATATATATATATATATAAGAATAAACTTGGTCGTTGATCTTTAGAAGAATGAGAAGAAAAAAAAGATAGAATACTTTAATTTTTTTTATCATTAACTAACAACTTTTATTTATTTATTCTTTCAGCCTTTCATCTTAGAAATATCAATGACCAAGTTTATTCATACGAGTCATGCACCTAAGGGCTACGTATTTATGAATTATATATATATATATATATATATATATATATATATATATATATATATATATATAATATTAGGAATGACGCATGTAATAATGTTATAGTTCTTGCATAAAAATAATGTTCATGAAATATGTGCTTTTAACTTGTCTCCCAAGAACATTTTATTCTTCTTGCCAAACGAGTGCAAATGGAGGGGAGGTGTGTAAAAGACAGGCTACCTGCCCCATTCAAAGTTGGCTGTCTCACCGTCATCTCAAGATTTGGAGAAAGCACTAGCACTGGTCACAAATGAAGCAAAGTCCATGAACTGCTTCTGAATCTCTGATTTGCTTATCTCAAGAAAATCAGAGACGTGTGACTTGTAACTGAAATTACAACCCAAAGTAGTCTCCTAAAGAAAAATTTACCTAACCTTGGTTTACAAGCGCTAACAACTGACTAATTTTATTCTCTGCACAAGCAGAACGAATACCTGCTAGTCAGTCAAACTTTCTACATTCAATGTGGTTGTACTCTGTCCAACACTGTTAATCGAGCACGCACTTTTGATTGTGCGGTAGGTCCACACCCCTACAAGTTGTCTTTTGGTGAATTGCTTCATGAATACAGCCCATTGCTCTTGCAATTTATTCATTCAGTACCTCCACTTTAAAGTCATAGATGCTTCTTGAGCCTCAATGAGGGGACATTCGAAACTAAGTAAGTCACACCAACTCGCACGTGCCCCAACGTTTTTCTACCACACATCAACCATGTAACAGAGTAACATAAGAGAAGGCGGCCAAGCAAATAAGACATGCTTGACCACATAATAAATGACCCTCATCCCAAGTTGACGAATTTTGTCTCGTGTTGTCAATGAGTGCCAGGCTTCATACTTGATCTAACTGGAGAGGGAGGCCTAAATAATCGATTTTTCGATCACCCACTGTACACTGGAAGTCGAGGACTAGCGTTGCCCTTTTCAAAGTACACATTCCCATTAATAACTGAATAGCTAGCTTCTTTTTTGATATTTCATGGTAACCTGATGAATGACGAGCATCATTTAAAGAGTGCCTGCTCCAAACAAATAAAAATCGTTGGAATAGTGGAGACGGTACCTCAAAAATGGATCGGGTTTGGTGCTCTTTTTATGATCATAGTGATTCCATCTACAACATCACTTAGCAAATGATAAAGCAGGTAGCCTTGTCTAAAACCACAAGAGAGGATAAATTTTCACCCCGTTACTCCATTGCTGGATATCGAAGCCTTTGTTCTTGACACCTAGCTCCTTTGCGCATGATGTCCGTCTCCTACCAAATCCCATAATTAGAGAATGCAATTTCAGCTGCCAGTCATTCACCTTTTTATATATCCAAGCCGGGGAGATACTAAAGCCGGAATGACTCCACTCATACGATTAGCAAGGACTTTGGCAGCCACCCGATACACGACCCCTTAGTTTCGAGGTCATATGCATCACTCTCCTTGAGAATAACAGAATATATGTATATATATATAAAGATGCAACAGAGATGTAGAGAAATTTGGAAAGGCGATCCTCATATTAACCAAAATACACCTCACATCGTGTGTCTGTGGGCGTTTCTTTGTGTATATTAACTATGCAGTATCAGAAGCATGCGCGGCCCAGTACACTTTATCATGTCAGCAAAACTGTAAAATAGCCCGCACTGACTTAAAGATGTATAACATAATGGCAGAGGTTCAGCATAATATGGTCATGAACACTGCGAAGGGTGAAGTCTCTTCCTACCCAAAATACGGATATACAGTCGGCAGTAGGGGTGGGCATCGGGCCGGGTCGGCCCATCGGGCCTGAAGCCCGGGCCCGGGCCCGGCCCAATAATCTTGCCGGGCCGGGCCGGGTACCGGGCCTGGCCACCAAAAGCCAGGCCCGGCCCGGCCCGCCGCGAGGAGGGAAACACGGGAAGGCCGGGGAACAGACTCAACCGAGTGGAGAGGGAGACGGAGCGGGACGGAGGCGGAGCGTCGGGGCTGCGGGACGGAGGCGGAGAGGGAGGGGAGGGGCTGCGGGACGGAGGGGGAGGGGGAGAGGGAAACGGGAGAGGAAGAGGGAGACGGAGCAGAGAGGGAGAGGGAGAAGAGGGGAGAGGGAGAAGAGGGAAACTGGAGGAAGAGGGAAACGGAAGGGAGAGGGAGGGGAGGGGCTGCGGGACGGAGGCNGAGAAGAGGGAAACAGGAGGAAGAGGGAGAGGGAGAAGAGGGAAACAGGAGGAAGAGGGAAACGGAAGGAGGGAGAGGGAGCGAGCAACGGGAGGGAGAGGGAGCAGATAGGGAGAGGGAGGAAGAGGGAAACGGTAG
The DNA here is from genome assembly GCA_011799765.1 of Nymphaea thermarum. Classification (NCBI taxonomy): domain Eukaryota; kingdom Viridiplantae; phylum Streptophyta; class Magnoliopsida; order Nymphaeales; family Nymphaeaceae; genus Nymphaea; species Nymphaea thermarum. The sequence goes on along the minus strand of JAANDH010000245.1, from coordinate 11,488 downwards.
AGGGAGCAGAGGGAGACGGGAGGGAGCAGAAGGAGAGGGAGGGGAGACGGGAGGGAGAGGGAGCGGAGGGAGAGGGAGCAGACGCTGCAGACCAGGGCGGAGGTCGCCCGACCGCCCGAGTCGGGCCAGGCCGGGCCGCCCTTCCCGCCCGGGCCCGGCCCGATTTGCCCATACCGGGCCGGGCCGGCCCGGCGGCGGCCCGACCCGACGCGACGCCCAGCCCTAGTCGGCAGGAACTTCTGACAAGGGTGTTTCAGATGATCTGGTATGGACCTTGCCATGACCTGAAATTCAGGAAGAACTGTGATAATCTACACAGCATTGCAACAATAGCTCTGGGGGCCAAACATGTTCGACGTGAAACCATAGTCATTAATATTTCTTCCAAGGGTTTTGAACTTTGTAATGTTGTGCAAGATATGGTTTTTCTCAGGAAGTAGGAGGGATTAAACAAGAAAAGTTGAAAAAGAAGTTATGAGGCAATAGCTCTTTTGTATTTTTCCTGAAAAAGGTATAAGCGGACAAGTTAAAAAAAAAAAAACTCTTTTGAAACATGAAGAAAAGGCTACGTGCTTCAAATTTATGAAACAAGATTTTTTTTCCAAGTTAGAGGTCAGGATATCATCGGATAATATATGATTTTCCATTTTTGGCAATATTTTAACATCACAATATTGTTGATAACACATAACATCAGTTGGTTGAAGTAGAAACAATATCAGGATACTTGCGAATGTAGAAGATATTTGTGACTATGGCTGAAATTACCAGGTGCTCCCTGGGGATGCTACTTCCTGTGGCATGCTTAGATGTATCTCTCTTCTTCCGGTCTCATCAAATCATTCAAATAATAGAAGGGCACTTCACTTTGATTAGGGAAAGCTGCACTGGTACTTCCAAACCAAAGCAGTGCTTCGTAGGTAAAACATATTCACAGAAGTGAACACAAGTCACCTTGATGCTGGAGCCACCATAATGCACCTTCCGCAGCATGGTCAGCTGCATCTTTCTTCTTTGCCTTGGGTTCACTAAAGCATTCAAGTGTTGTACTAGTGGCACCCAGTACCTGGACAGACACCTTGAATGTGAACCTGAGCAATACATGAATAATCCTGGTTATGGTAAAATGAGATGAACTTCCAACAACAAGATTATCTGAAATCCTATCAAATAAGTCGATAACAGATATACCAAAAAAACAAAACACGAATAAGGAAAAAAACTAACAGGTACTATCTCGATTGATTCCCAAGGAAAGTAGAAAAGGTCATTTAGGCAACTCATGTAAAGGAAACAACCCCAGTAATCTTTAAATTGCATTTCGTAAATGACATCTGAAATTAGATATATAGTAACAAATTTCAGTCAAGAATATTCCCAGTAATAATAAAGAACACTGTTGGTCATAATATCTCTTATTGAACTATGATCTCAATCAAAACCCCACTACCAGAAAATTTTGTACGCAGAAAAACCAAAATTTACAAATTAGTTCTTGTGCAGTATATATTAGTTTACCGTAACCATCAGGACCAATGGCATGAAAAACCTCACGCATATGACAGTTTGCAATATGTAAATCCCTAATCAAATGAGAATCAGCCTCATAAAGAAATATTTAAATATTTTCATAAAAGGAAACAACCCCTCTTCATAATGTGTGTGTGTGAGAGAGAGAGAGAGAGAGCGAGAGAGAGATAGTCTATATTCCCTAAATGCATCGAACTAACTAATATGTTTAGAACCGAGTATAGGGAGAATGAGCAATAAGAAGGAACATGAGGCAGGGTGCAAAGAGGAACGCAGTGAGAAAGTAAAAATCCTGATGATCCCTCCAAAGACCTACTGAAGGAAATCTATAGGTCAATTTCAATTTCCTATTTGAGTTGGGATTCAGGAGACACAATCTCCATGTAAAGATGGAATACCAACTTTTCAATGTTGTTGATTATTACATTGGAAGTGAATCATGCTTTTTTCCCTTTAATTTTCTTGATAAGGGACTAATAATAGGCTAAATCAGCATTCCTTTGACTCAACCTCAGACCCACTTGATAGCGAACATCTTCAAAGAGAATGAAGTTCTTTAGCAACAGTATCTGTTGCATCTTTTCACCAAGAAATCAGCAACAATGATGACATCTATAACACAACAGCAGATGAGTGCCGAAGGACAAGGAGCCAACCCAAATATGCTTGTTATAATGATTGCCTGTTAAGGCCCTTGTCAGAACTATTACGTAAACAAATTACTCAATTGCTGCATTCATGCATTCAAGATGTCTGAATGAAAAATATAAGACATCATAAAATAACAGAAAAGAAATAGGGAAAAAAAAAAAGTCTGTTACTTGGCCACTACATGCTGCAGTTTGATGCAAAAAACTTGGACACTATTTTCTTACAATTTCATATGACTTGGTCCTTCATCCTTGTAGCATATATATGATGGACATTCCCAAGACTGTGCTGAACAAAGCTCAAACAGGCGAGACTTGGCTGATTTAAACTGCATTGCATGATCACCTGAAAAAGAAGGCTCAAGGCTATAATCACATGGATGACATCCACCCCAAATAATTGAAATTCAGTTTCTTGATCTGTATCTTCAATAATTGGAACTCAATGCATCGTATTTCTGGGTGCTGCCTGACCCTGAAATTTTCTGAAAAATAAGATTAGGAGAATCTTACATTGCATCTAAAGTTGGAATTACCTATTTTCTTTGCAACCTTGTGGCAATCTGCTTCACTGAGAACACTTTGATTTATTTTCGATTGAATGTCGGAATTGACAGTTTGCATATCAGTGTTACATCTCTCAAAAGGCTCACACATTTCATTAGGTGATGAGTTCTTCAATGCCAAAATTTTTGATCCATCTACTGGAACTGGATTCTCATCAAAGCCAATAAGCACTGGCTTCTGTCTTCCTTGGGATTTTGCAATTTTCTTTAAAGATTTAAGCATATGGCTGTATCCACAATCCTGAACAAATTTAGATAAGGAATTAAAAAGAGGTTGTAAAAGAAACAACACATATAATATCTTGGAGAAACTTTTACCCAAGGATGCAAAAAGTCATCCTAAATCAACTGAATAGGAATATAAGAAGTATGAAGAAATCATAACTTCAAAAAAGCAAAATTGAACTTCAGAAATATCACTACAATAATGCACCAGCAACAGCTCAACAATAACTGTTAAGGAATAAAGATTGACTGTCCAAAAAAAAAAAACTCAAAAAGTAACAAAACAAGAAGCCAAATATACTAATTCAAAAAGGGGAAAGCTTCACCATGCCATGAGTTAAAGCTAACTAAACCCACAAAAAAAAATTATGACAGAATCCAGTAGGGAAGAAGGCAAAAAGAAAAAATGATGCAACTAGTCCACAGAGGAACTTTTTGCTAAGCCAAAAGTATTCTAGCTAAAAATCTGTTGCACAAAATGCCGCTTAGATCAGTGATATGGATCTCAGAATCTTAATTCTTAACACACCTGCATGTTCCAATCAGAAGCGGGAAGTGAAACAAGAATTTTTGCCCTTTCAGGATAAACTGTGATGATCAATGTATCCAGAGAATAATCTCAAACAGAAGTTAGTAAGGCGCCATCTTTTCGCTAGCAATCACTTGATCATTAATGCTAGAGAAAGTAGACAAACAATATCCAATCATGAATGTCAATATTATACAATGATAGCAAGGAGATGGATTGGAAAAGGGTGAAAAGCATATTCTTGTAGATAATATACAAATATAAACTGCATGATGAAACTCGGCTTACACCACTCACTGAAACTAATTCAAGATTTCGTGTATGCATGTGAGCATGTGCTTGTTTGGGTGTGTGTGTGAGAGAGAGAGGGAGAGAGACAGAGAGAGAGAGAGAGATTTTCTTTTCCGTTTGGTGAAGTGGGGAAGTTCTTTTCAAGACACTAGTACAAAGACAAAGTTGAGGAGCATCCAGGTTTCCAATGTTCTGCACCTGCACAACATGTTGGGCCCTGGATGCATGTCAGCTCTATTGTTGGATCCTGAACTTAGCTCTGAAGCAGCACCCCAGAGAAAAGCAAATGGAAGAGGGAAGTTATCAGTTGCTTCGTTAGTGATATAAAGAGTAACCCAATAATAGATGGCTCACTTTCGTACTTATATTCAGAGATAAAAGGACAGCAGAGAACCAAATTACTAATTTATAACCATGTGTCTAAAGCATACATCATCTGTTAAAATATGTACCAAATAGACCGCAACAAGGCTCCACGCAATATTGTTTTCACCAACGCTATATCCATTTTTTTCAACATTTTATGTCAACATAAAATACTACATAACCACAAGTAGCATGCATGTGTGCACACTGCACACACATAAACAGTGAAAATCATTCATAGATAAGAACGATATTGAACATTTAGCAGAACATCCCAACAGGAATTAACAACAGAAATTATTGCGACCTATTACCTTTAATTTCTTCAAAGCTTCTTCAGCAGCCTGTCTTTCAGCAGCCTTTTTATTTCGATTAGTTCCATGGCCAACCAAGAAAGTTTCTGGCACATTTACCTTTGCCTGGACAGAGAAAACATCCTCAACCTTTGAAGCTGGGAAACTTAATTGGAACTTGTGAGATTGGCAGAGTTCTCGAAGCGTCCTGACAGGATTCAGCTTCAAGCTAGATAAATTCATAAGTGGGTCCAAGATGGGCATCATGGTCTCCCAAACAAGGTTCAAATCAAACCCAGAATCTAGAAGGATAGCACCAGCACAAGATTCTACCAAGTCTCCTAGAACCTGGAAATAGAATAGCAGTAATCAGCAAAAGTATGCAATCACAGAACTCTGAAACTCAAAACTGAAAAACTGACACTGGAAAAGAAAAGAAAAACTCCAAAACAGCTTATGGAATGTGAATCAAACAAGAAGCAAGATGGTTTTCGAAAAATTAGTTATTTTTATATCGTATGGTTCTCATCAATGTGCAAGACAAGGTATAAAGTATAAACACTAACAAGAATACAAACAGAGCAAAAGCATCTGGAAAATTACAAAAAGATCCTTTTGTTCTGATTCCTACTATCCATATTAATCAAATCAATGCCCAGTGATATGAACAAAAGTGAAAAGGATAGGCCAAAAATTGTACACAACTTATCCATGTGTTGTAGTACACTAGAAAGACACAAGTCCAGTAATTCTCTGACAACATGCTAGAACATAATAGTAAGACAATAAGTCATATATGGACAGCACTTAACATAAAAACCATCCTCACTGATACGTGAGCATGAGTACCTCTGTTGCGCTCCACATGTCACAGCTGGAAGGGAACAAGTCATCAAGACACACCATCGAAGGCATGATCTATATCCATTCAAGTGAAAGTGCCTAATTTCCACTACATCATAATAGTGATCCCTCATAGGCTAGTCCTTCCACATTAAACAAACAAACTTATTTTCCATTTTCAGAACTGGAACCCTGACTGACATGCTCTTGAGAAGATGCTCCAACTCTCCAATTAGTCCAATCTACCCTTCCTACAATTATTTATTCACTATATATTCAGACACTGGCGCCCTTTCAGATATTGTTCTTGAGAGAGAACTGAATACGTACTGCCATGCTCCTCTTTTTGTGCCTCATGTTGGATGCACATTGCAAAAATCTGCCTTCTCTCAGACACGGACAAGTTCCTGTTCATCTTGCTCTGAGATAATTCTTCTGAAAGGATGGAATCCTGCTCATGCTCAATTATGTATCTCTTCGTCTATTTGAACATTGAAACTCACCAGATAGATCGCTCATTTATGGTACACTAGTATATTGGTTAATTACTATGTGACACGAAAACATTCAGAGTTTCAGACTGGTCAAATTTGCAGTCAAACATCGTAAGCCCAAAATAGAACAAATTTAATAACAATGATTATAGTAATCTTCCTCAATGATTACAGTACGGGCATGCATGCACCTTTTGGTACACATGGCTCAAACAAGTCCCCTCATGATGGACAAGTTTATTTTTATTTGTAGTTTCCACAAAATGAGATTTGGCTTGCTCTCCTAACCTAAGAAATGGAACTTAGCTCATTATCTTTTCCTGATGCAGTCTTTCATTGATATCCAAATTGTGATGCCATTTTTCTTGTTCCTGGATGGGCCTCTTCATTATAAGTTTATGCTCTACTGCAGGATATAGACTCCCTCAAATTTCATTTGTTCATATAGGACAAATGGCCATATTGCCACCTTTTTTCTCCTTACAATCCTTGTCATGCCTCCAACCAACCAAATATTTGAAACTTTTGAACATATTCATCACATTGTACCTGTATTTATTAATAAAGTTAAGTTTATTAGATAATATTTATCTTTCATACAGAATGATTCATTTGAGCATTTCAAGCTCCAAGTTATTCACTGTCAAAAGCCTAATGATTGCAACCATTAAATCATACAAGAAAAAGCAAATGCGTCAAAAGAACAATATAGAACTCAAATTGACACAACAGCAATTACGCTGTTACACAGAAGGTGCTGGTGTGCAGGTAAATGCATATGACTCCCAAAGTCATAAATCTGAACACAATGCATATATGTTATTCATCACACTTTGCAAATGGACAAATCTGCTGCAGCCTCAAATCATAAAGCAATAAACATTTACAGGTCACATATCCTATTCCAATACTGTCAGAAAAGAGAATTGGAGATACAGGTGACAGACAATCATTTAAAGGGATAAACTAATAAATTCTTCCAGGAACAAGCTGCTAGACCCAAAAAACGATGTTTAGTGCAATCAAAAGTAAAAGTGAACGAGAAAAGAAAAAAAAGTTGAGGTTGGACCTTTGGACACTTAGGCTCATGTGCCAAATCTCTTTCTGATGCAGGTGCTCGGACAAAATCCACAAACTTGTTGATCGACTCAGAAAGAGCACTTGAGGCACTGATGAGATATGAGTGAAGGGAGCATCGAACAGCCACATGTGCGAAAAAATCATTATTTACTGTTAACATTCTTAAATCTGTTAATTGTCCAGGCTTAATGTTTGGATAAGATGAGTACAAGTATGACATAATAAGATAATCTACAGCAGCATCTCCAAGAAACTCGAGCCTCTGTTCAAAGGCATAAACAGCAATCAGTACATATTTTCTCTGCAACATTCAGTCTAGTGAGACTTTCATGCTAACCTGATAGGACCTTCTGTTATGCTTGTTAATCGAAGAAGGATGGGTAAATGCCTGAACAAGCAATCCCTTATGCCGAAATTTGTAGCTTAATAAATTCTCTAATGACTCACAATCCACCAGAGTCGATTTTCTCTGACTCTTCGGCCATGCATTGTGAACATCTTCAGGATCAAAGCTAACGGCAATCCCCATCCATCCAAGAAAAGCAAGTGCAGCCTTGAACCCAGAGTCAACTATAAAAGCGCCAACTAGAGCTTCTACAACATCTGCAATAGTTTTCCTGAACAGTATCTGATGAGACTTGCTGCACTTGATTGCAGAGGAATCTGCTCGATATTCAAATTCTCCATTTTCATTCCGACCATGAATCTTGGCTTCTGAATCACTGTCACACATCTCAGTATGCAGACGCCCATATGCAAAAAAATTGCATGGGTTAAAACATTGATCACGGATGTATACCTGAACGGGAAAAGGACAAGAGATTAAAGAAGTTAGACGTGCCATAGTAGAAACATAGGATGCTTTTTTATATATGTGTTTTCATGAAATCAACCTTGCCTAATATAGATGGCAATGAGAAAAGCATACACAAGACAGAGATAAAGCTGCATATTTTGAAGTTATCCAACACATAGTGCAATAAAGCTTTGATAAACTACTATACATGCCCATGAAGCTAGCAACACAGATCACTTTAGGTGATAGATGACTTGGTATCTTTTTTTCTAATGAGTTTAACCTAGACAAATTACTGTCATCTGTATATTGGTCAACTACTTGGAGAGATCTTGTTATTCCACTGTAGGACATAAACTCCAGATCCCTCCATTAGACATTGAATCATCTCAATGACATTTCAGCTATGTGACACAAGTACACCAGTTTTGCCCAGGTACCCGTGTCGGTACGTGGTTACGGCGACACGGGTACGGGGTACGGCTGCATTTTAGAACTTTTAAAATTATATTTTCAAACTTAATTTTTTCCCTAATTTTTATTTTTTCCTTCTTTCATATTTCCCTTCCAATAAGATTCTATATTTTCCTCTCATTTTCCTTTAATTTTGAGATTTTTTGTAGATTATAAGACTATTAATGTTTTTTTTTTCATTTTATCATTTTTGAGAATATAAAATTTGCTTACCTGCGTGCCCACAATTTTCAAAATTTCCGTGTCCGAACCTGTACTGCAGTACCCGAGCCGGTACTGTACCCGCACCCATGTGATAGCATTTTAGTAAGCTCTGGCATGCAGTTGGCACAACAAAGAGGATAGCATTTCAATAGGCTCTGGCCTGTAGTTGGCACAACAAAGAGGGCCAACCATATTTGATCATTTAATCAAAGGATAGCATATTTGCAGATAAACAATATTACATGTTATATTTCGGAGATTGAAACAACTACATTATTATCAGCAATTCAGTTCAATTGTAAATGCATATATAGATTTTGCTTTTCTCCTCACAGTTTATCACAGCCTTGAATATGAAGAGATATCCATTCATCCTGAGGTATTAGATAATATCCAGCAAGTGAACTAGGTATTCATTTAGAATGACCTGGTACTCTTCAAAGAAAAGAAAAAAGGAAATATTTACTACATATGATGTCTCATCACATTTTAAGGAATACAAGTTATGGCCCGAAAAAAAAAAAACTCCAGGAAAGACCTTCTTCATATTGCCTACCAGTTTCACTTCCACCAGACAATAATGTTGAGAGCATAGTCACAAAATAGTTCTTGGGTCCCAATCTAAGAGGTATCTCTCGGGAACCTTTCACATGGTTTTTTTTCTTAGGCAAACCTCAGGAACTTATAAAAAATTGAACCAAGAAAATCTAAAAATTAAATGAAGAACTAAAATGAAGACATAAACAATGAAAACATAAGTGACTAAATAAGTCAAGACTTCTGCTTCTTCTTCACAGAGGGAAGATATCTTCAAGCAGGCTTCTTCAGTGTAGCAGAGGTTCTTCACTCTTCATGAAGTCTTCGTGCAAGTTCACAGCTTCAGGAAAGAAAAGGAGGGCTCATGATGCCCTATTTTGTTGTCAAACCCTAATTTTCTTAAGTACTTAAGTTGCCTTTAAAGTTCAATCTTCACCCTAAGATTTTCTTTACATTTTTTTTGTCAATTTTAAAATTCCAAGAGACATGCAGGTGAAAAGGGTTTTGTTACACAATAATATTACATCTTTGCGCAAAATTTATTTTGACAATATTGTGAAAAGATTGTAATATTTTCCTAATAAAAATGTTTTCCTTTTTTGGTCGATAAACCCACATTAGTTTCAAAACATCTGGGATTTATAACTACAGTTCAAGGATCATACAAGCAAATCATTTGGCATAAAGAAACACTCTAGAAGCTTTTCCAGCACAGATTCAAATGATGGTCAGAAGAACAATATACATTTAAAAGAAAAACTACAGGATGTCACTAGAATACCATCTTACCTGCAAGTTTTTCCCAACAGCCAATGTGTACAGATTAAGATTATTGACAATGCTGGAACGTGTGTCTGTCAGTCGCCCTTCATCTAATGCTTCTTTTGAAAGGAATAGGTGCCTGCTAACAGCATATTTGAGAAATGCATCACCAAGTATTTCTAATCTTTCTAAAGAAAAGCGCTCCAAGCACTTCTCTGTTGTCAAGGCTTCTAAAACCTGCAGCCAAGCCCCTAGTTCAGGATCAGTAATCTCTCTCATACATTAGAAAAAACTAAAAAGTGACAAATTTCAGCACATGTGAAAGTCAAATTGACTAAATTAACCAACTCCTTTGTCATTGATAGATATATTTCAGAAAGCATAGGCCTTACACGATTAGCTGTAACTTGGGATCCTTCAGGAAATGAAGCCGATAACAATTCCTTCAGCTCAATCGCAACTAGCAAACTTTCCAGTCTGTGCATTAAAGAAGGCAAAAGTGACAGTGAACACCCAATATCCTTAGCAAAGTCTTTTATCTTCAAGATGCAAAGTTCGGGGGGGAGCTCTACAAAGCTCTCCTCGACTTCACGTGCTTCTAGCAACACAAATGGAATGACAACCAGTCAGTATGCTGTTCAACAGTCTTTTCAGGAGAAGAAAATTTTTCTCTTGACAACAATTACACATGACAGAACATTCATTATCTAAACACAAGAAAATAAAACAGCCTGCATCAAACAACACAAACAATAGAAATGCAATATTTCTATTTACTATCCACTGTGGTCAGAAGGTAAACAGATGTCTGCAAAAAGATAATAAAATGACTGTCAATGGTGATCAACACATAAAGCAGTCACAAATGAAGTATCATGTATCATAAAGGACCAATGATTAGCTTTTGACATACAACCAAAGAAAAGCATGGTCATTTGGTATAGTGATGCACAACGTGCATGAAGTCCCTTCCTATGTTTCCGGGCTGGTTTGTGTGCATGCTCAAATTCGAGAATTTGAAGAAGATACAAAATCAGCAACAAGGATCTCCACTACCATTACCTGAACTGTTGTCCACACGATTGCACAACAAATTATGCAACGAGGCAAGTTGTTTGGCCTTCAAAAGTGGTTGTTCTGGACATTTCAAGACAATGTCGAACCTGTTGAGAAAGGAAAGACAACATAAGAGGCTCCAATGGCAAACTATGAAAACTATATAATTATGTAAAGAACTTCAAAAAAAATATATATAAACTTCCTAGTCCTGTTGGGACAATTACAACAGAATGGTAGGCCATAGTCACCAATAATGTCTCAGAGTTTTAAACGTCAATGTTTTTCTCAGGTATAATACGGCGAGCTTTTAAAAAAGGGAAAAGTATGGTAAATTTTTTAAAATTTAAAAAAACTAAAAATGGGAGAAAAATAAAATAAGTGAGAAATTAATAACACAAACATCAAAAGATAAGTAGATTTGCAACAAATTGTTGCAGAAGATGGAGAAGAGAGAGGGAACACAAGAGAAGAAAACGAGAGGGAGAGAGAGAGTGAGAACAAACTAACGTGCTTCATTGCTAACCCTAATCTCTTATTTAAAGAGAGAATAGGGGTCGGCTATTGTCTTTACACAAGAGAGACACAAAAAAATATAAATGACTAAAGAAGACTCTAACTTTTAAATAATCAGAAAACTACCACACTTAAATATAAACTTCCTAATTTCAACACTCCCCCTCAAGCTGGAGCATAGATATCAATCATGCTCAGCTTGTTACAACATCTAGAGAAATCACCAATAGGAAGAGCCTTAGTAAACATATCTGCCGCCTGATCTTCAGAAGCTAC
>JAANDH010000244.1:170086-327291 GCA_011799765.1 Nymphaea thermarum | reverse complement strand
CAGTCTTCTTCCGAAGGATCAAGGGCTGAATCTCGGGAGAGACAGAGTTGACAATCCAAGTTTTCACTTGATTATCCTCAAGGAACCAAGTGCGCCACACACCACTTGTTTTTGCTGGTTCAGGATTGCTCCCATCAATATAGGTCATGCGATCGCGAGCCGCAATCCCCATAGTCATAGCGGGCGACCACGAGAAGTAACTTCTCCTTTGTGAGACGAAGATTTATGACTTGCATAGGAACACTCTCAGTTCTAACGCCCCCAATTTCAGTTTGATTAACGGTTGATGATGAGGAGGCTGCCATAGAGATCAACTGGAGCGACAAAGAGGACAAAAAACCAATAACAGGGAGTAGAACAGACCAGGTCGCCGGAATCCGGTCGCCGGAACCAGAAGCTCGTCGTAGCAGAGCAGAGGGACGCCGGAGCAGGGAGAGACGACGTCAATAAGGCAGATGTCAGGTGGAACAGACGTCGGGGGGGAACAGAAAGGCAGAGGCGACGGCGGCTGAGGTAGATACAGCAACGGCGAGCTGAGGGAGAGGCGACGTCGGCTGAGTCAGAGGCAACGGGCGACTGAGACAAAGGCGTCGGGCGGCGCTGGCTGAGGCAGACCGTCCAGCGGCGAAAGGAAAGGCAGAGGCAGGAGCGTCGGGCTGCGGCAGAGACGTCGGGCGGCACGGGCGGAGGCAGGCCGTCGGGCGGCGCAAGCTGAGATAGAGGAGTCTTGCGGAGGCTCAGGCGAAGGCTGAGAAAGATGCGTCGGGCGGCACAGGCTGAGACAGAGACTCAGGCGGAGACGTCGAGCGAATCGGCAGTCACGTTCGTCGGGCGACCGATGAACAGTGTCGGTCGTGTGATATGAACAGTGCCGGGTGAGTGATGAACAGTGTTGGGTAAGTGATGAACAGTGCTGGGCGTGGGGATGAACAGTAACGCTGGAACTTCACGGCTCTGATACCATGTAGAAATACGAACACGGAGACGAAGAGAAACACGAAACACAATGTAACGTGGAAAACCCTCAACACGAGGTTGAAAAAACCACGAATGAGGATGAGTCGGTGCCCACTAGCAGCCAGACTCTCTCTCTCTCTAGATAATTTCATTAACTTTAGAAATTAGGGTTACACTGATATAAGTATGCCCTAACAAAGCCATACTGGATCGGGTCCAGACCCGGACCCATACACAAAGATCCGTCAACAGACACAAATGCCTTAAGTACAATTAGACCAAAATTGCAGCAACTACAAAGTTGGGTATTCCAACAAATCTACAGATGCTTAGAACAATACCATTGCCATGAACCTAAAAATGAAGATGAGAGAGAGAATGAGAAAATAAATATCCTAAATAACTTTGTTAACACAAGAAGTCTGTCAGCAAATCCAGATAAAAATATTCACTAAATATCTACACGATTTAAAAATTAAATCTCAAAGTGAGGTTCTTGACAATGCCGTACTAATTTATTCTGCTTGGGCTTTAAGCCTTTAAACATAAATCTTAATAAGCAAACAGTTTATCCAATAACCAATGGAAACAAGAACCATCTTTTCAGTCATTTGAAGATATAACACTTCAGCTGAGAACAACAAAATAATATGGTTACCTCCATCTTTATTTTTTACTTTTTCATGCCTCAGAAAATGTTCTAAAAAAAAGGCTATGGTTTAGCTCCTCCAAGAAACTGATACATTTGAAGTTCAGGCCAAGTTTCAAAATGCTCAACAGAAATAATTTCACAAATGACTCAAAGTCATACAAGCATGATTTACATTCTACACTCGCCTCTTTACCAGCATAAGATGAACTCATGCCTGCACAACAGAATGAAGCTGCAGTAGACAAGGACTTGTAGGTTTGTAAACCACTCCCAGTTATTATTTGTGTGCCACATGCTTCTGAGGAAGTATATGACTTAAAGCAAGTAGCATAGGGACAGGATATTGTTTACCCGAGACATCAGTGAAGAAAGGTGATTTTATAATGGGGACAACAACTGTTAACTAGCTATCACAATCAGTGCATGCATGAGATGGCCATCACATGAGATGGTCATCACACAGATTAACCAAACAACTGGTTTTCTGTTAAATTTTTCCTTCTAGTAAAACATGCCAAAGGTTACCTTTCAGCCCTTCAAAATTTTGGAAGAAATTTTAAGATATACCAATGTCTGGAGCAAATGTGCAAAAATAAAGCTTCAAATAGGTTCAGAATTGGGACAGAAGATACTGTTAACCTATCAAATTCAACAATAAGAAAAACAAACCTTTGCAGCTTTAGCTGCAAGCTTCTTCTCTCTTCCTGTCTCGAACCAGGTTTTCTTGGGACGAGAAAATATCTCAGTTTTATGCTCGATCATATGTTCAGCCTGTCCATTTTATGCAGAAAGTCAAAAAGAGACTCTATGTTAGTAACTCATATACATCCAGAAAGTTTGCAAAAACAATGCCCTTATAGCTATTTTCATATAAAATAATATCAAAACAGAAAGGAAAAACAAAAAGATCTTCAGAAGTTTGTCACCTTAGCTGCTTCCATTTCAGCCATCCTCAATGCCCTCTCTTCCCTATAGGAAAAAATGAATCAATGCTGTCAAAGTACATTACAACATATCACATCAAAAAAGCTTTTCCACAACCATTATAACAAATATTGACAGTACATTTAAAGCATCAAATTGACACCAAGTGGAAGTGAAGAAAATGAGAAAAGGGGGAATTTCATGATATTTTGTATTTATCACTAAAATATATTTTATGATACGACTGTGATAATATCACAAATTTTTCCCTTTCTTTAACAAAATACAAATGTATGGTCCTTTCTCTCAGGATTGGGAGATGAAAGGTCATACAAAAAAAGAGAAAGAATAATAATAATATTACTAGAAACATGACAGGCGAGAAGTGAGCCAATTGTAAATCTCAGCACAAACATATGCATGCTTGACAGTAGGAGTACATACAGAACAAGTCATCATTAGAAAAAATGAGGGGTGAAAAATGATCCCCCAAAAGGATGGTACGTTTCTGTATCACTGTCAGTGTGGTATCTACTAGAATCCTTCTCGCTACTGACAAAAGATTAAGGGTGACTCTTTGGTAGATAAGTGCATTCCACGTATCCCAAATGACCACCAAAAAGTAAAAAGCCAAGTTCTCCATATGAATTTCCACTTCCTACTTCCTTTGAATTGCTAGGGACCTCAACTTAAGTGTCCAAACACAGATGCCAAGCGTATATGAATGTCTGGGGGATCAGCAGGTGGCAAGAACCATATATCCTTTACTGTGAGACAGAAACGGAGATTAATAGATATGCATGGATGGATCGACCCATCCATTCATCTCTCTCTCTCACCCATTCATCCATTAAAGCTATTAACAATGCTTTTCTTCTAAGGAAATTGGTAAAAAAAACCTTCCCACAAAATCCTCGTCAACAAAAACCCGGAAATGATATATGTAACAATGCTCCAAACCTTTCTTCCTGAAGAATTTCAGCGACTTGATCTTCCATTTGCTCAATCCAGTTGCACCACTTAACTACAGAAGTCTCTGCCACTGTACGACTTAAAAGCTTGGAGCCAGCTTTCTTGACCTGTAGCATTTCCAAGTGAGATAGTTACTTGCCAAAATTTGCATGGACAAGATAGCAGACAATTAGGGCCAGGTTCATTAATTTCTGTGTATCAGCTTATCTCTTACTACCAAGGGTCCAAAAAAAGCACCCGCCCATGTATATACATGTATTTCAACTAATTTTAGAAATTCACAAAACTTTTAGACATATCCTAGTTTTGACACTTCTCTTGGATGATTCGGGAAGCTTTCAAACACATTTAGGGTTTCCTCATTCTTATCCTGTTCCAAATACTTTAGAGACTTTCAAAGCTAATTAAACAATTGAAGCTCTCATTATCAAAGCACAACTCTTTCACATGGAGCATTTCTAATCTTACTAGCTAATTATTGTACACACAACAGACCATAAAGATAAATATAGCAAGTTCGTAAACCCTGAGGAAAACACAAGCACCAATGTTTTTATAAAAGAGTAGAAAACTGAACAAGATAAACATTCAAAAATCTCTCAAACCACTAAGTAGACAAAATTCCTTATCATATAAAAAAAATGAAGGATTGACTATCCCGTTACACATAGGTGCAGGGCGTCGCTGCCAGTCACAGTGCAGGTGCTGGTGCAACTCTTTCCAAAAAACTTTGGCTGTGAGTTTTACAACTGGGCTTTGCCCCTGGTGTTGGAGGGGGGGGGGGTTGGAACTAGAATAGATGCATCCATGTTCCACAGAAAAACATTTGTAAAAGCTTTTATAATTAAAAAGAAACAATCTTTAGAATATACAATTAAAAATATAATCTAAAAACAAAATATCCCCCAAGAAATTAAAAAAATCATGGTAATATCATTATGGTTATTTTGCATGATTTTTGGAAATTATCATGAATTTCATCTTGATATTTCCCCTCAGAACCAAGAGCAGCACCAGAAAGGGCAGGCACTATAGTTTTTCAAAATTTCATGGGGTGACATGATATTTTGAAAAATCTGTATATAAAACTTGAATTTGGAAATGATCAAGAGGGATGTCTTTTTGGAGTAATTTGTAATAAATAGTGGGAAAATTTCAAAATATCATTGATATTTATGACCACATATTGTGGCATCTGCTTATTGTACCGTTGAATGCAACCAGAATCTTCAACCATTAAATGGTGGGCTATAATGCTGATTGCTTTTAAATTTCCTGAAATTATGACAGCCGTTCACATTCAGAAAATGGATAAACAAATACACATGCATGCTTAGATTTAAAGTCAATAAGAGGGCACCCACGAATTTAATTACAAAAATAGCAGCCTATAACTTTTTTCAACTGTAGACGTGTTAAACATGTTCTATTTGCTAAGCATAGACTTGAATCCTGCTGTTTTAGAAGAAAGACATAAATTTTTACACTAAAATATTTATCAAGCTTCTGAGTTCCTATTTGTGAGTTCTAGGTGAACACCAATATGTGCATCATAATTAAGTAAACCAAGCATAATTGATTTTCTGTAAATTTAATCACGTAGATGACATCATTACAGTTACTTTTGGAAAAAGATAGATAAAAGAGAAAGAGAAAGAGAGCAAGAGAGTGAGCAATCTTAAAAGGAAAAATAAGAATACACCCAACCAAATCTCTTTGTCAAAGATGATAGCCACAATATCTGAAGTTCGACCATCGACCACATTAAAAGCTTAAATAAGCTCACTGGCCATGCTAATGACAGAACTTTCTCAATCAGAAGAAACAAAAGAAGACAACTTTATGGCACTTACAATGCCCTTCAAGAGAGACCGATCTCTTTCAGTTACGAATGTCACAGCATGCCCACCCCTCCCAGCTCTTGCAGTGCGACCTACTCTATGAACATAGCTGCACAAAAAGCACATCAAAGCTAATAAGAGAAGTGCCATCATACAGTCAATGAGCAAAATGTGTGTGTCTCTCTCTCTCTTTCTCTCTTAGTTTTTTCCTTTTGAAATTTTGGTAAATGTCAAGGGGGTTAAGGAACAAAAAGATAAAAATTAGAAGTAGATGTTTAAGAAGGGACAAAGTCACGAAAATCTTCAACCCTACTCACTCTCCCTCTCTTATCTTTCTTGTACTTTGTTCTTGTAGAATGTTGATATGTTAAGGATGTGAATACGATGATAAGGTGGTCGCTGAATAAAACGAAGACACAAAACCATTCAAAGTTTGACCCTTTCAAAACCCTCTATCTCAAGCAAGCCATGCAGCAAGAGCTTGTTTCTGAGGCATCAACCCTACCTCAAACCTAATGCTGGTGCTGCAACCCCTCAAGTCCATGAACCCCAAAGTGCTTAAGCTAGCAGAGTGGGAGACATGCCACAACCATGTCATATTCCTACGACACTTTCGTGAGGGACCCAAACATTATTCAGCATTGCTTCAAGTCATTGAAGGCCATGCTGACTCGAGCAGGCAAAAGCAGCTGGCCATGGAGCGGGTCTAGTTCGGCAAGGAGAACCCTGACATCATCTTGACCGAGGAGGAGGAGAGGCGGGAGGGGCACAAGAGGTTCAAGAGGTTGGCACATATCCTGAAGGCTGCTGGCTTCTTTAACATGCAACTTAATCTCCCGCCCATGGTTTCTAGTCTCTCTCCTGTTTCCATCAACCAACTGCTGCCATCAACTGAGGACGATGACCATCTAAGAATTGTCAACCTTTTGCTTCAATTTTAAGGACCAACATTTTGGATTGGGTCCGACCCAATACCGATTTAAAATATACCCAGTTGCCCAAGAGTACTTGTGTCAAGAATGCCTTAAAGGCGTGTCTGCCAGGACAACTCTCATGTCCATGCAACTTAGCCAATAACATAAACTGCACGAGTGAAACTTAAGATGTTCCAAGTGTAAGCTATGATTTAAGTAATTGAACTGCTTGTATATGGGAAAGGCTAAAAAGTCATTGCAGTAAATTTATCTAAAGTTCCAAGCAGAGGTTTCTGATTAAGGAAGTAGTTGAACTCATTGTTTTTAGGAACGACGAAAAGAAAACTGCAGCAAATGTACCTGAAGGACCAAGCAGAGACAGTAACAATAGAGAAGTTATACACATAAGTGCCATAATAAGCACCACTTAAAGATAGGAAATCGTAAAGGAATTTCTGCTTCATCATCTACTATTTATCCACTGTTTAAACAGGGATAGTTACCATTATATATATGTATGTGAAAAGAACATCTGAATATGTGTGGAACAGTCTTACAAAGGTACTTTACTTTCGCTTCCAAGTTACGGGGTACAGGCTATATTATTAAAACCAAAGAATGGTGAAAAACTGAAAACACCCATAACACAAATAATGAACACATTACCAGGTGATGTTTCATTGATGGACCCAATATCAGAAGTAGAGCCCATGAAAGCGCAAAAAATCTTTTGGTTCCATAGCATCTTAACAACATCCTAAAAAAGGGAGAATTTGGCAAAAAAGTAATTGAAGTAAAGGCATGAAAAACTAGGGCAATTTCAGAGCATAAATGATGTTTCCATATCATGAAATATTGAATTTTAATTAGCACAATAAGGAGATAAAGGAAAGTCATGTCTAAATACATATGAGAATTATTAAAATTCTGAGTCAGTAGAAATATGATCATTATTAAAATTGTCATTATAGAATAAGAGCATACTTAAAGGCCTTACCTGTTTATATCCTGAGGACATGAAAAATTCACTACTGTTTGCACGCCAATTATATCAAGACCCTGCATCACAAGGTTCAAAAAGTCAAGTACAAGATCAAATTACTTCAGCTGTACAATAGAATAGCACATGCAAATTATCATCAACAATAGACTTGTCACTTAAGGAAGAGAATAGGACTTTTTGTAAAAGAAAAGGACTTACACGAGCAGCAACATCAGTTGCAATCAGAAAATCCACTTGCTGTTTCCTGAAAAGCTCCAAAGCCTACAGGCATTTACACACAGAACACATTGAGGAGATGTCATAGCATGAACTACCTTTTGATGAACAAAATGTTGATCGGAACCAAACAAGTTTTAATTTTTTTTAAATATCTTCTCACATACCTCTAGAAAAAATGTTTAACATTAGATTAACTTTTGGGTCATCATTGTTGTCACATACTAGGAAAATGCTTTTCTATGAAAAAGACTTGCATCACAAGATCAAAAAATTAATCAATCATGTACTATTTGCTCACAAGTCACAACATGAGGTACAAACACAAAAGCACCTACATCAAGGCGTTGAGCCTGTGTTAGATCACCATGAAGTTCAGCAGCTTTAAAACCAGCAAGACCAAACAATATTTTCAACCGATGTGCTTCCTTTCTGGTCCCACTGCATTGTTTGCATATTGTAAGTGCTAGAATTACATGAGAAAATCTTTGTAGAACAATAAGCTCAAAGAAAATTATCCCAATGCATTACTAAAGATAAGATATTAAACCTGTAAATGAAAATCGTAATGAACCACATCACAAATATCAGTGTTCTGTTCAAAAAAAAAGTAAAAAACAGAAGGGAAAATAAAGCAAAACGGAAAACAGAAAAAAATTGTGATCTTTTGGGAAAAAATCCAGAACGACATGATGCCTTTTTCACTTTTTCAGAAAATTGTCTTAAATATATTTAATTTTTTTTAGGCTTATTTTAACATTTTAATAACTGTTTTGAATTTTTATAAACTTTTTTGTGAGAAAATAGTAGAACACCCAAATTTTTGCAATTTTGAAATTATTTTTTTATGTTCTTAAATTATGTGAATTCCCAAGAAAACCAAACTTCCCATTTAAGACTTGCCAAATAAACCAAATAATGATTTTTGTGACAATGTAACCAACAAAACCTCAAGTCTAAAATGGAAGTACAAGAAATGCCTAACAGTAACCTGCTTTTCACTTTTCCCACCCTGTTAACCCATTATGCATAAAAGAAGAACAAGCCTACTAAAACAACAGAATCAACAGTAGATGCATAGAGGTCAACAAGATAATCAAATAAATAAACACAAATATTTAAGAAAAAACAAACCAGAATATTATAACTTTGTTCACAAAATTTCGCAAGCAAAGCGATAGAAGAATGGCCTCTTTATTTGCTTCCCTTGTAGGACGAATCCTAACTACCCTGCAAAGAGAACAAATGTAAACGAAAAATATATATGATTCATCAGCATCCCAAAAAGAAGACAACTGAACCTACATCTAACGTGTTAAAGGGAAAAGTTAAAAGTGTTAGACAACTTCGATAGCAACATTAAACTTAGGAAACAACTTTAAGTGCCACATTTGTAGCTTGCTAGTGGATGATTGTTGCAAATAAAATAGGCATGGGACATGCCATCACAAAGCCACTTAGCAAGGTCAAACATAGTGTGAACAAGGTGGTTCAGATTGTGGGTGTTGCATGGCCAGGAACTGCACAGATAATCTACTAAAAATATTTTAAAAAAGTGAGGAAGGGAAATAGACAACATCAGCTTGTTCATTCTCCATTAGTTGGTGGTTGGACAATGGCCATGTGTGTTTGGGTGAGAGTCTTGAGACCAAACTGATGGCTAGCCAGTAAACTTAGTCAGAGTCGCCCATAAATTTCATAGGCATTGGGAAGAGATAAAAATTGTGAAGGTTTCTCATGGAGGGAAAATGTGACATGTTATTGTTTTGAGAATCTGAAAAAAGCATCTAGGAGATCCAATTACTGGGTCTCAAACTCGAGCAGGAAATGAATGTCTACAATGCAGTTGATCATCAAAATTGGAGAACACAAATGGGATACTGCAAATGTGAGAGCAAAATAGCAGAAGTACAATAAGCCAACCAACAAAAGAGATAAAAAAGAAAACACCCAAAATCTTCATCTTATATGCATATAGGAGCATTCACAGCAGAACTACATACTCCTCAGAAAGTGTTGAAGGCCGTTTCATGGATGGATCAGCTGCTAGACGAACTGGTTTATTTAGTGAAAGCCTAACCAGTTCATCAACTTGATCAGTCATTGTAGCTGAAAACAACATTGTTTGTCTCTGTCTTGGACAAAGCTTAACCTGCATAAGCAAAAGTAGAAGAGCAGAAAAATGTAACTTGGAGAAGAACACAAATAAGAATGCTACAGGCAACACACAGGCACTTTTACGCTAACGAAAAAGACCTAGATCTTCGGCATGCAGTACACATGAAAGATAATGATAGATGCACCAAAATAGACCAATCTGGCTGAAAACACAAATGCAAGGCACAGTAAATTTATTATAGGATGTTTCTTAATCAAGACAAGAATTTCTTAGGAATTGGTTGAAAAATGCATTGAAAATTGAAACTGTATCCCTCATTATTACTATAACTGAATAATGCATTCAGTTTGGCAGAGACAAGTCCCATATCTTGCTCCAATTCGACAACCAAAAGGTCCAAAAGGGCTATAAGCGAGTAATAGGTTTTAATTGGACTTAAACATATATGGTCAATTAATTTCAAAATTCACAGACGCAAGAATGCTTCAAGTCACTGTCGTATACAGAACATTATAAACAACCTCCTTAAATGACATAACTCCTTATGGATTAGACTCCATTTCCGAGTTGAACAAGGTTCTACTACCATTTCTAATGCCAGCATAAAAATGACTGAAGTAATCAGTCTGCATATCCTAACAAGTCCTGTATAAGATCAGCACGTAAAAGGGCCATGACCCAGGATAATAGATAGTCATCGGCCCTCAGATAACAAGCTCATCATTCTCTTCAGATTTCTTAAGATAAATAAACAAATATATATATATATATGTACATATGTATGTATGTATGGATGTACATATGTATGTGTGTGTGTGTGTGTGTGTGCGTATATATATATAAAGGGTCAAGATACGTTCTTAAGAATTCAGGAGGTAGGCAACAGTGGCTTCTATCAACCATACCTTGTAATTGACACTTTACAAATTAAAATAGATAGTTCGGGCAGAGCACTCTTACTTGATGAGAACAGAAACTTCTGAACATGCTTGATAGAAATCATTAACACTATACATGTACATTTGGTAGCTAAATGCGAAAGGAAAAGAAAGAAACATCAACAAATACCAATTCATTAATTTCTGCACTAAATCCAAGCTCCAGAAGTCTGTCTGCCTCATCAAGGATCAAAATTGCAAGCTCTTCCAGCCCAACAGACTGAGAATTTCGAAGATGGTCAATCATTCTGCCAGGTGTTGCTACAACAATATCAGGCCTGGATCTCAATGCTGCCTCTTGCATCTTCAAACAAAGAAAAATCAAAACAGCCCCATTCTCAGGTGAATCAACATGTAATAGGTCAAGCATTCAAAATGATAACTACTCCTGTTGCCAAACAAGATAATCCAGCATCACTTCGCAATGCAGATCATTGATGATGAGCAAATTAGGCAGGCATTCACTTGAAAAGAAAACGAGCAAATATGACAAACATAAAACATGGTCATCAGAAAGTAGAAAAACAGACAAGGTCAGAGCCCAGAGATTATAACGTGAAGTAAAATTTTTATTTATGTTTGAGATAAAACATACTCCCGGTTGCAATATGAATGCATGGTATAACAGAAATGCATTAACTAATGTACACAATAAAGGAATGCAGCTATACAGCATATGTGTATGGTTTATATCATCATCAATTATCTAACATGAAAGTACATAATATTTTCAAAAGCTAAGTTTCCTCAAAACAAATGTACATAAACAATCACATTATGTTACATATAAACATGTCAATATAATAGTAAGCAACAAGCCTTTGTAGGCCAAAAAGAACATTTTTGGGGTCAAAACACAAAATAAACCATTTATTTGCAAGTTTTCAACCATGCTGGATGCATGTACACCATCACATTGTGTCCAAACTACACAGATTGCAAATATATGTGTGTGTGTGTGTGTGTGTATGCATATTGGCAATTTGGTGGCAGAACCCAACCTGTCAGAAAATTCAAACTAGAATAAGCTCGGAGTCATTTTAAATGGGAATATTTCAGCTTCGCTTTGTAGAGAGGCGAGCCCAATAGGGTTTTTCAGTCAACTTATTTAATTTGTCAATATGCTTATGTTTCTAGATCAGACCTCAAATCCATTTTCTTACTTGCCATAATATATCTGATCAAAAACAAATAAATAAACTCAAAACCTACTAGTTTCCGCTTCCATGACAACCATGGAAAAAAAAAATAATCATATCCTTCATGTGTTACAGTGTGAAAGATATAATAATCACCACTCCTAGGCATTCTATAACAAAGCAAAGGTGACAGATGCGACTCATTCTCAAAGTCAATATGTAAAAATTTTTGCATTTGGACCAGAAATGCAAATACAAAGGATAGTTCATAACAAAACAAGGGAATAAAAGAAAATAACATGCATATTTGTCCATGCTTAGCTGGATTTCTTATTTCCTGATATCACAAAACACAATTTTGATTTCAAGAAATTTGGACTGCCAATAGATAAGTACAGAATAGTCATAATAGATTAGTGTCAAGCTATACAAAACTTGTTTCATGCTAAAGAGATATAAGAGGTGTTACTATGGTGTTAGCACACCTTCATTGATAGGCCACCAACAACTAGGCAACAACGGATGTCAGTAAATTGTGCAAGCTTTTCAATCATGCTATGAACCCTGTCAATCAGGAAACAGTCACAAGTCAAGACTGCAGAGAAACTATCACAATTCGTATTCAAATATATCTCAAGCAATAAGTAACTTACTGCACAGCCAACTCCCTAGTAGGAGTAAGAACAAGCACCCTAATAGCTAATACACGCTTGGGACGGAAAATCAACCTCTCCAAGACAGGCAAACTAAAGGCTGCTGTCTACAATTAATAAGGAGAAAACATGTACCAAGATGAGAAATGCTTATAAACAACTAACAAGAACAATAGATCTAATATAAGATTATGCAACTACCACCTTTCCAGAACCGGTTATGGCACTTCCACAAATATCTCGTCCAGTTAATGCTAATGGGATACATGCAGCCTGTAGCAGACAGAAGAGGGAACAAATATTAAACAGTGATTTCATGTTCACCCAGAGTAAAATTGATTATGGAGAATACATTATTTCCAAAAAATATTCTTCATTCACCAATTAATTTACATCATGTATACAAAAAGGAAATGACATAGCAAAACGGAAACAGGTAATTGATATATAACTTGAATGAAGTAAATGGTTCAACGAAAAAAATAAAATGAAAAGGAAACAGCAATTTATCATACAAAGTAAGGGGGGGAGCTTTGAAGGTGTGCCACTTATTTAACCTGGAAACAAGCCTTGCCCAACAATTTTGCATTGACACTAAACTAAGCAATTAGAACTCATGTTTGGGCAAGTCAACACCAATCAAATATGCATAAAAGGCTATTTTGAAGTGATAGAAGGTACAGGTAAAAGCTGCCCGCCTAGATACATGAGAAAGGATCCAAAACAAAAAGGCAACTACTCAGTACAGTAAAAAAAAGAGTGTACTAGTTCGGACTCACAAATTTAAGTTAAAAGCCTACTTCAATCATTATAATAGTAAACAACAAAAGCAGCTCCTAGTTCCCAAAGGTTACATTGTGCAATGGCAGCCTTTTTCCTTGAACCCCCTCAAGCATATCGATTCTCTTAGGTCATCATCAATGAAGGGATAACTTTAAAGGTTTTACCTTCTAGTTTCAAGTCTTCAATAGCTACTTTAACATGTCATACAAGAACAATTCTTTCTAATGGACCGACAGGTGTCACAGGTGACAGGTCTCCTCAAACCATGCCCACAGTCATGCAGCAAGACTGATTTTTTCATTTTAGACCAATTGCATTAAACCAGTTATACTTACCAGGCATGACCAAGATCAGACTGGGGAAAAGGCACCCATACCGAAGACAAGTCTGACAAAATGGGTATGGCTTTCTAGGGTACCTACTCATGTGACAGGTAAAGTGTCAAAGATTCGGAAACATTCTGTCCATCGTCTGGTCAACAATCAAGACTCAGCCCTCACAAGTTTCCAGCCTAAACTGAAACATACAGGAAAATTATCAAACTTACCCTAATCCTAGACAAAGGAAACTGAGAGCAGTCTATGTATTCCTCAAATCATGCTTATGACTAATTCCTAGCACCTATACACAACTCCTCTCTTTCTCCAAAGAAGTAGGAACAAAATTTTCATCAAAATATTTGCTCCAATTCTAACTGAAATTCACCCTGAACAACATGGTAATGGCATTCATCAAATAAGCAAAGTTCAGCTTACTTGAAGTCCAAATCAGTTGTCTTTCATTTTTCAATACATTTGTCTAGTGCTTCTTTGATAACTGGGGAAAAGCTGCAGCAAGACCTTCCAAAGTGGTAAGTCATATGCAAAATTTCGTTATATTTCAAACTAAAAACTTTTAACTAGGGAAAATATTTGCCTTGGTGCTGCTGTGTTACTGTTTTCCGCAAAAATTATATCCCTCTTCTTGACGGATAAAATTATGCCTAAAAGTTGCTCATTGATTTGTATTAGGGCTGGAGAGATCACCGTACTAAGGCATTGAGATAACTAATGTGACCTTCATCAGCTGGAGGATGGGAATACCAGCAGCAGCGGCAGCATCTGCCAGAGGTTGTGGAGCACCTGCTTCCCTCCCTCCCTGCACATCAAGGCATAGGCTTCCTTCCTTCTGCCAGTGGCTTTCTGGTTCTCTCCACCGACTTTCTTCCCCTCCTTATTGGTGGTTGTATTAAATGTCGTTTTGTTGCTTGTGAATTAATAAAGAGTATGTTATTTTGGTTTTGAATGAAGACGAAAGTGGAATGAGATAATAATGAAAAAATATGCTTGCACATATATGAAAGATTGTTCTCTGCTCTATTTTATCAAAATCCCTTTCTACAAACCAGTTCCGCACATTATCATTTGATTCTATCAGTGATCCATTAAATGATTTAATCACCGGCATAATGAACAATATGCAAAACAAAGCATGCTTTAACTATTATCTTTTTATTATTCTCCGTTAGGCATTTCAAAGTAAAACTAAATAGTTCTATTTTTGAATAATCAAAACAAGAATCATTGTTCATGGACAAAAAGGGCCAAATCATAGTATGGAAGGACAGAATAACGGTAATTTAGAGTAAGAAACGAAATTATGGCCTTAGGAAAACTTTCTAAAGATGTAAATTGAAGGATCCAGGACCAGAACAAACTACATGATACCAAAATAAAGAGAACGGAACCTGGATAGGTGTGGGCTTCTGGTATCCCAAAGCTTCACATGCTCTCAGCAAAGGACGAGATAGGTTCAGCTCAATGAATGAATTTGCATGAAAACAAGCTCCATCAGATGAACTGAAAAAGGTACTGGCTTCGGTCCCGGTAGCTCCAGATTCTTCTTCATCCAATTTAAAACTT
Organism: Nymphaea thermarum; assembly: GCA_011799765.1. NCBI lineage: Eukaryota > Viridiplantae > Streptophyta > Magnoliopsida > Nymphaeales > Nymphaeaceae > Nymphaea > Nymphaea thermarum. The sequence goes on along the minus strand of JAANDH010000244.1, from coordinate 312,279 downwards.
TCCTGGGCAACAAATCTGGATTCTTAGCACCTCATTGCATGCAAAGAGCTCCTAAGTCTAGCATAGTAGTTAAGTGATGTGCACCATGGTACACGAGAAAACAAGCAACAGCGGGTTAGCTCACAAAATCCTTCACTGAAAACATAGTTTACAAAGTGAATGAAAACTGCACCAAAAAAATAAAGGAATAAAACGTTAGGGTTTACATCTGGTGCGCACGTTGAAATAAAAATAGATTATGAGAATACACAAGGATACTTTACTTGAACAAAACATGTTCGTACATGCACTTAATGAACCATAAGTTAATCATATCCTAAAGTAATACAAGTCACCCATTTTCAACATTCACCTGATTCTCAATTGTGGGTCAAGCCCCACGCATCACCTACATTGTTTTTTGAACTATAATTTAATCATATCCTAAGGTAAAAAGAAGTCTCCCATTTTCAACATTCTCCCGACTATCAAATGTAGGTCAAGCCCCACGCATCACCTACATTGTTTATTGAACTATAATTTAATCGTATCCTAGAGTAACACAAGTCACCCATTTCGACATTCTCCTGACTTTCAAATGTGGGTCAAGCTTCATGCATCATCTACATTGTTTGTTGAACTCAAAAGCACGTAATAAGGTCTTCAGGTACCCAGAAAATCAGTATATAGTAAGCTAGAACGTCACTATTGGAAAAAAAATCGTACAAAATTCACATCCCAAAGTAGGAAAACAATGCTGCAAAATATCAATAGGAAACCCGTGTTGCAAGAATCAGAGGTACGGATTTATAGATAGCATCATTGTAAAATACGAGAAGAAGTCTCTTAAGGAAAACCAAAAGATTGTAGGAAAGCAATAAGCGAGCAAAAATGACGAAAAAGCCATAGGACGAGGTCACGAGAGAGTGCAAAAGGGAGTTTAAATGACCTTTTGAGTTTACAAAGGGAAACTATATACGGGACCAACAGCTTTACACGGTATATCATATGGATACACACATAGTGAACAATTTTCACAATATTGGCTGGAAGTACTCATGATTTCAGAATATATTAGAACGCTTTTCAACGGGGTTTTTACAATAGTGTATTTCATTCCACATAGAACTCGAGTCTTACTCGTTTGTCCTCCTCGGCAGCCGCATCGTCGGCACCAGGGACCTCAGGGACGACGACCTGGCGCTCCAAGCGAGATCTGAATATCTTGTCGTCGATGGAGGTGGTGTTCCTAAGGGCGTGCTCTTCCTCAACGGACTTGGAGTGGCCGGAGAAGTCCCATGGTGACTGCGCCTTCTTCCTGACCCTTGGCCCTCCTTCTTCCTCGTCTTCCTCGCCTTCTTCTTCTTCTCCTTCTTCTTCGGCTTCTTCTTCTTCTTTCTCCTCCTCCTCCTCCTTCCGCTCGAGTTCCTCGTCGGAGCTCCCCACGTCGAACCTGAATCCGGGGTCCATGAGACAGAGAGAAAGAGACGCCGGGGAGAGGAGGACGTCGTCGAACGGAAACCCGAAAGGGGTCTCTGGGAAGGGTTTAGAGGGAGGTTTTTCAGAACTATTACTTTTTCGGCTCGCTCCCTGAATTTTTTAGTAGTTCTATCTACGGGCCCCCAAATTCTCTAATTTCAATGAAGAGTTTCGTATTTTAAAATTCTTGGATATGCGCTGTAACCTTTTTCTTACAACTATTAACTGCATATTAAAAGAACATGTTAAAACTAAGTTAGTTTATCTACATGATCAAACTAAGAAAAGCATTATGAATTCGTAGTTAAAGTTATTGTATTAACACAACTCATGTAAGAAAAAATGACAAAAACGAACAAAATTTGATCTCTGATAAAATGTTTTGTTATGTCTGCGCTTTGTCCCGTGTGTATTAATTTATGATTTTGATTATTTATCTTAAATCATTAATTGGAATATCAATTGTTTTTCTTTAGGCACTCCCCTCTCAAATAAGATATGTGGAGCCCTACTTATACGTTACGCCATAACCTGGGAAATGTCACCAAACATAGTTGAGGCACACCTGCAACTTCAATCCTTCACAATATTTACTTTTCTTCTATTCATAGAGTTTCCTTGAAATCAACAACTGGTTACTTTTAGATCGTAAGTATGCAACGGACAACCAAACAAAAAATAGTTTCAAAATGGTTTGTCTTGTAATTAGTTGAAAGGTCCACATGATGGTAATTATATAAGAATTATGTCAAGTACTTTTCAAGGGCATAAACTTATGATCTATTTGTGAATAAGCTCAATCTGATCATTCGGTTTTATCTTGACAGAAAAATGTTGACAAATAAAATACTGTCGCCATCATTTCAACTATATATATATATATATATATATATATATATATATATACCTTACAAGATTTATCACATTTAGTGGCGCTGGGAGGAGGGCAGGTCAATTTTCCCTGAATTCTTAGCTAGTGACCTGTCTGCTGCAAGATTTTACCTCTCAGTTTTGTACATTTTATACACATACTATTCAATAAAACAGAGATATTTTTGGAATCAATCTCTTGCAGTCAGTGATATAATGAGGTTATTAGAGGTAAACAGAAGATTGTTCTGAAAATGGTGTTTTCCTTCCAAACAAGCACCTATTTCAATCAGCACCATTTTGGGTTTGAAACCAGCTTGATTAACCGTCGGTGGATGTTTACACTGCTCCTACAAAATAAAGTCCAGCAGAAATTTCTCGGGCATATGAACATGCCTTCTTGAAAGTATCTCCTCCTGGTTATCATTCTTAATGCCAGGAGTATACATCTTCTGATGGTTTCTTTAATAGTGCTGCTGATATGCAGTGCGTATTAAGGGCAAATTTTCCATTTGATTCATTAATTTTTTTTAGATTGGTGTTGCTTTTTCATGAAGCTCATGATCTATTTCACATGCTTTGACTTTTTCAAACGAAGATTGAGCTGATTAAGAAGTACATTTCTTATGATTCTTTGCAGGAACTACTATCTTTTGGAATTGAAGTTTGGGCTTATGAAGTAGCCATATCTGTTTTAGGCAGTTGAAATTTGGTATAGAAAATGCAGTTATCTAGAATAATGTTTTTAAGCAGTTCATAAATATAATTATTGCAATTGAGTTATTTATCTTATGCAGGCAATTCCTTATGTAGTACATCTTGGCAGTTACTTGGTTGTTCTATTTTTGCTTGTTTCTGCAGGATGTTTGGCTTGTGGTTGCTGTTCGAACATAGGAACTCCTCCTATTGAGCCAATTGTAAAGATGAAAGGTTCTGATCAACCGCTGTCACTGCCTAAGGTGCTGGAAATGGTTCTGAGCCAATTGTAAAGAAGAACTTCTATTTCATAGAGTTCCCTTGAAATCAACAATTGGTTATTTTTAGATAGTAAATATGAAAGGGACAACAAATAAAAAAAAGTTTTAAAATGGTTTGTTTTGTTATTAGTTGAAAGGTCCACATGATGGTAATTATATCAGACTTATGTCAAGTCCTTTTCAAGGACATAAACTGATGATCTATTTGTGAATATGCTCAATCTGATCACTTCGTTTTATCTTGACAGAAAAATGTTGACAAGTAAAATACTGCCGCTATCATTTCAACTACATTGATTGGTGATATATAATAATGGATTTAGATATTTATTTCAACTTCATTGGTTGGTGATATGTGCTAATGGGTGTTGAGATATATATAGTGGGTGACATTCATGAAGGTCGTCTGATTCATCCGTCTTGATAGATGATTGAGAGAAAAAAAAAAAAAAAAAAAAAAAAAAAAAAAAAAAAAAAAAAAAAAAAAAAAAAAAAAAAAAAAAAAAAGAAGAAGATGTGAACTAATACTAGACGACAAAAATGTTCATCATATTTTTTTCTTTGTTTTTTTTACTCAACTGTCAATCACAATAGATCATACGACCATGAGTGAGTTGGATGACTCTGTCCCACCATTCTATTTTCCTATGTGCATAACTACTTGTTACTTTGTACTTTTCCCATGAAAATTAATTGTTTCTTCATGCATTATTATCATGAAAACTAATTGTTTCTGGTACTCGTAACTTGAAAAATACACGGGCCCGTAATTATATAGGAATTACTTCAAATAATGTATTGTGAATATCATTTCAACTGCATTGATTGGTGATAGGTGCACAAGTGAACATAACTAATCTGTCTTTGCATTAATTTTTTAAGATGGAAGGCTAAAGGAAAATGAAGGAGAAAAATTCTCATATTTTCTCCTTGATTTTTTGTTATCTTTTCATTTTTAAAAATATAAATAGCCAAGATGATTCCTTTCCGATCATGCACTTAAGGTCATACCAACCAATTTCTCTCTCTCTCTCTCTCTCTCTCTCGACATATATATATATATATATATATATATATATATATATATATATATATATATATATATATATATATATATATACATTACAAGATTTATCACTTAATGGCGCTGGGAGGAGGGCACATCAATTTTCCTGAATTCATAGCTAGTGACCTGTCTGCTGCAAGGTTTTGATCAAAAACCTCTCAGTTTATACATTTTACACACATCCTATTCAATAAAACAGAGATATTTTTAGAATCAATCCCTTTCAGTCAGTGATATAATGCGGTTATTACAATTAAACAGAAGATTGTTCTGAAAATGGTGTTTTCTTTCCAAACAAGCACCTATTCCAAACAGCACCTTTTGGGTTTGAAACCAGCTTGCTTAACCGTCGGGTGGATGCTGAAACTCCTCCTGCAAAATAAGCTCCAGCAGAAATTTCTCAGGCATATGAACATCCTCTCTTAGAACATGCCTTCTTGAAAGTATCTCCTCCTGGTTATCATTCCTAATGCCAGAAGCATACGTCTTCTGATGGTTTCTTTAATAGTGCTGCTGATATGTAGTGAGTATTAAGGTTAAACTTTCCTTTTGATTCATTAATTTTTCGAGATGGATGTCGATTTTTCTGAAGCTCATGATCTATGTGGCACGCTTTGACCTTTTCAAATGAATATTGAACTGATTAAGAAGCACATTTGATATGATTCTTTGTAGGAACTACTATCTTTTGGAATTGAAGTCTGGGCTTTCATGGATTACCCATCTCTGCTTACGCAGTTGAAATTTGGTATAGAGAATGCACTTAACTATGAATAATGTTTTTAAGCAGTTCATAAATATAATTGTTGCAATTGAGTTATTTATCTTATGCAGGCAATTGCTTATGTAGTACATCTTGGCAGTTACTTGGTTGTTCTATTTTTGCTTGTTTCTGCAGGATATTTGGCTTGTGGTTGCTGTTCAAACATAGGAACTCCTCCAATTGAGCCAGTTGTGAAGACGATGGTTCTGATCAACCGTTGTCACTGCCTAAGGTGCTGGAAATGGCCGGACCACATGTAAAATTGCCCCATTTGAGCAACTGAAACTTGCATTGGCGACTTATCTAGCGTTCATATCTTATTGTACTCAATTTGATGGTTGGGACCATATGAATTCGTACATGTTTATATGAATTTTTATTATTTCTACACATTTGGTTGCATAAAAATTTTCTTGAAAAACAATGATTTTCTTATGTTCACAAAATAATGTTGTTTTTAGATGTTTCGACTTTATAATAATAATTTCACTGCTACTGAAGATTTATAGCAACATTGTTAACTTATCATAAAGGCCTTTAGTGGCACTCTTAAATTGCCTTAAAATGTGACATTGACCTCTGAAGCAAGTGTCACTAACAATCGATGAAATTATTCTGACTATCATGAAATTTTAAAATTTGCTGTATGGTTTAGCTACTGAAATAACTGTGCCGGCATATCAGATGAGTGCACATGTGGTTTAGTGGAATAGACTTTATTTCGGCACCAAACTGATCTTCGAATTTGGTGACTTCAGAAGTCAATCCTACTTGACGGGTGTTGGTGGTGTTGCTGACAACTTTCAGGCTCGACTTTTTCTCTGGATTTTACTATAATAAAGTTTGAGGAGCGATGAAATTATTCTGAATAGTTTAATCTGTGTTTGTTGCTTTCTTATGCAACATATATGACTTCAACATCAGGGGCAGAGCCAGAAAATACTGGTTAAGAGGCATTAAGTATAACATTTTAAAATTTTAGACAAAAATTGCTCAAAAATATCAAAATAAAAAGAAAAAGTTTTTTTTTTTATCCGTGTAAGCAATTTGCCAATGAGTAGCTCGCACCAACCTTCATCCTATTGTTCAACATGAAGTAAAAGCTATATATCTTCCCCATGAAATGCGAAGTGATGATCACTGTAAAGTTTTGGCAGTGTAAGATCATATATATGATCTGCTGAAAAGATAAGTTAAAGGGATCACAATCTTTATCAAACCAATCATGTTGAACCCATTCTTTGAGCCATTAGCAAATCCAGAAAATATTTTTATGTGCTTTCACCACTGCCATGTAGCTTGATTGGTGAAGAAAAGACCATCAAAAAACGAATTTTCCATAACAAAGAAGCATAAGAGATAATGGAAAGCAGGCAGAAAAAAAGACATTAGTGATAAGAGAGAGAGAGATAATGGAAGCAAACGTCATCTGCTTTGGAACTATATATATACATATATAAAACTTTTTCTCAGGATCTCCCAAGCTCCCAACTAAGAGAGATCGACACATTCCTGCCTGATATGATTCTTCTGCGAGATCCCAATCATTAAGAAAGAACACTCTCCTGCCAAACAGGACCTCTCTCTCTTTCTCTCCCTCCTTGTCCCTCTGCTGCTCACGCTGCAAATGTTGACAAGAAGTAGAACCCTCCCAAGCAGGATTGCTTATGACTCGGTAATCTGACTATGAATTACATCCTCCCTCTATATCTCTCTCATATGTTGCTTACTAGTTTTCCATGGTACTAGAGCTTCTACCTGGCTTTCCTGTAACTGTCTGACTGTCTTCCTGTGCTGTTGACGGCCATTAATGGAGCAGTCGGGAGATCAGAGTCGGGAAAGCAGGAACTACGTGCAAGTGGACGTGGAGCCCAAGCTCCACGAGCACGCAGCAGTCACCGGCGCAGCAGCAACGGCAGCAGCTGCTCCCCTCCCGGTGGCTGCCTTCTCCAAATGCCTCGATGATGACGGCCGCCCCAAAAGAACCGGTACGGGGCAGTAGTACTCTCTAGTTTTTTCAGACGTTCGGAGAATATACGCACACACCCAACGGATTATGATACTTAGTAGGATTCGCTGGTATTATAATTTTACAAACGAATGAGCAACAACTGTTTCTTTTCTCAGTCGACAGCCATTGTTTTTCAGGATAAGGAAAGAAACGACTCTTAGTTTTTACCATTAATTTAGTAAGATTGAAGTATTTGATTTTCAGCAGCCTTAATGTTGTGAAAAATCATGTATCTGGCTACCAACAATCCTGTCTAGGAGGAAAAAAAACAAACATAATAATCAAAGTTATATAATATATATATATATATATATATATATATATATATATATATATATATATATATATATATATATATGTAAAAGGTCGTTTATTTCCTCGTGATATTTGAATGATTGAGAGAAAAACAATCAAAAACATATATATTTTTGTCATATTATATTAATTTGCATATTTTTTTTTTTGAACCGTTTACTGCAATAGATCGAACTACTGTCATAATTAAATTGTATGACTCTAGATAGGTAGCTTTGAATTTTAAATTATTGCTTATGCTATATGGATTATTGGATTCCTCGAGTCATATGCCCATCCAGATGTCTCGCACACAGCTCAAATTTGTATGAGACATCTTGATGAGCCGATTGATAGAAGGATTTCAGCTTTATATATATATATATATATATATATATATATATATATATATATATATATATATATATATATATATATATATATATATATATATATATATAAACAAATTTTGAAAACTTCCAACCACAACTTTAATTATAAACTATAAATGCAATAATAGGGTCGCATATTTTCATGGGATGCTTTTGATATCATGATAAAAGATTTCTTTTACCTGATCATATATCTTGGGCAGTTTGCAGCTGCCATTATTGTAAGGGAAACAATTAGGAGCATCAATCCATCAGCGTGGCTTGAGTCCTGCAATCAAACTTAGTTTACGTATGCAAAGTAAAATCCAGTATCATGATCAGGAGAAACATTACAAAATCTTCAAAATTTCAGGCATCGAAAGTTTTAATAACCTGAAACAAACCTTTCTAAACATTTTAGAAAGAAGTTAACCGAGAAGCGATCGATCAAAGTTGATCTGACTTTTTCTTTTCATGATCTTCACGTTGATGTGAGCAGGAACTGTCTGGACGGCATCGTCCCACGTAATTACTGCAGTGATAGGATCAGGAGTGCTGTCCCTTGCCTGGGCCATGGCTCAGTTAGGTTGGGTGGCGGGTCCCGTGATCATGATCCTATTCGCCTTGGTCATTCTTTACACCTCCAATCTCCTTTCTGCTTGCTACCGGACAGGAGATCCAGCTTCTGGTAGAAGGAACTACACTTACACGGATGCCGTCAAATCCAATTTAGGTAACGTTTCATTCATTTCCAAGTGTAGCTAACACACAAATATATATATATATATATATATATATATATATATATATATATATATATATATATATATATATATATATATATATATATATATATATATATATATATATATATATATATATATACCCTGGCTGTCTAGAATCACTCAGCTCACTCATAAAAACTATTTGATGTGTTGTGATAACAATTGATAATAAAGTAAAGAGAAAGAAGTGAAGGGTATTTTTTGGTCATGTAGTATTAGTTCATGTCTTTTTGTCATTACTTTTCTTAATTGTCTATTGGATAGCAAGAATCACTATATATGTGTGTATGTGTATGCAGGCTACTTAGATCTGAAACAAAAAAAAAAAAGCAGACGACATAAAATAGATAATTAAAGTAGTTTTGTGTGACATTTGATTTTAGAATAGCTTGAAAAATATATCTTAAGTCAATCATATTTTTGAGTTTACATGTGTTGCCGACCTTAGTAGTTTGAGATATATAATATGTATACACTGTTCGGGAATCTTAATGGAAAAATCAACTCAATGTGTATTCCCAACTTCCAATATGTTTATCAATTTAACTTTTTGCGATGATTGATGTCCAAACATTGAAATAATAATGCATATAAGATGCACACAGGACAACCATCGTTTATTTTGGTGTCCGATGGTGTGAACAGGCTAAAAGGCAACCATAACTTCAATTTGAATATAGAGAGTGTAGTTTTTTTTTTTAATCATGCTTTAGATTATTTTTTGAAAAACAATTTATAATTTCAGGTTTTGAATTTGATGCATCATGGACAGTTGGTTTTGTCTCTAATATTCAAAGATTTTTTTGTTATTAAATTGCCTAATGTAAAATCTATCAAGATGCCAAATGAATAACATGATTCAATCACTTTACGAGAAAAACCTTAGAAGAAGAGGCCTACGCCAACTGAGTTAGGATGTAAAAGGTCCAGATATAGGCAGAATGTGCAACGACTGAGCTGAGTTCGAGCTCGGCTCTAGTCACATATTGCTCAGCTCTGAGCTCAAGCTCAAATCGAGCTTTACGAGTCGAGCTTGAGTTTAGACTTGGTTACCGAGTTTGAGTCTAAACTCAACTCCTTTAAGCTCATGTTAATTGATTCATATGTTTTTTTTCTTTAAATGAAAATAGAAAATACAAAAAAGGTGTTAGAATTCATAAAAAATTACCAACATGCTCATGAAGATTAACAAATAGGGAAAAACACAAGCCAAGTCGAATTTAAACAAGTCAACCTCATGTAGCTCGAACTTGACTTGTTTATAACTCGAGTTTTAACTCAATCTCGAGTTTGCCTCATCTGTAAACAAGTCAAGCTCAAAACAAGCTTACACAAGCAAGTTCGAGTCGACCCATTATACATATACTTAGATACAGGTCATATCTAGCTTTTACAGGATTCAACTTATGGGATTTATATATAATCGGATTCAAATTCGGACTTTGGCCTTTTTCTAAACAAAGACTTGAGAAAATCTGATATTTATATGCAATTCAGTCATATCTTTTTATTGGGTACATTTGACATAGATCCCAACTTGATTATTTCGTATGAATGTCCCATTTTTCATGCCTTAGAAGCCACTTCTGAACTTAATTTTTTCAGGCGGCACAAAAGTTAGCTTGTGTGGCTTTATTCAGTACGCCAATCTCTTTGGGATTGCAATTGGATACACCATTGCAGCATCCATCAGCATGAAGTAAGTTGGTCTCTTGGTTTCTTCCACATTTTGTGTTGCACTTTAATTTGCTTGTTTTTTTTTTCATTCTTCAAAAACGTGACCAAGTTCATGAACTCATCTGAAAATCACTAGAATTTCATAAAATTTGAACATGAACTTGCTTTTTGTCGGTTCAGTCCAAGTGTTAGGTAATAAAAAGTTGGAAGCCTATCCCCCCACAGTGTTGCTGACAAGTGGAAGTATAAGAGCATGTCTCGCCAACGATAAGAACCTCCCACAGTTTTCCCTTTGTCACTATGTGTCCTTTTATGTCGGATGCTTTAAATTAGCAAGCCGCTGATCTTCGTGGGGGAAGGAAATAGCGCATTTTTTGTGGTCGTTTGGTAATTAGAACATTTTGTAAGTGTTTCATTAATATATTCTAAACTAGGTGTCTATGAATCTGCCTCAATCTTTAAGGAATATTCATGAAATGCTTGCAAAGTGTTCCGTTTGCCAAACAACCCATTTGATATCTTACCGTTGAAGCAAAGCAACAAGTGATCCGGATTGTGCTAGACTTAGATTTGGCTTCTAGTTAAGACAAGGCACTGAGCCAGGCGTATGTCAAAAGTTGACAGTATATTAGAACCCGATCTGGCTTGTTTATTCAATGAGCTGAGCTATAGTCACTCATTGCATGAATATATATAAGAATTGAAATCAGTTGACTGCCGGATGTTGTCGGATAACAAATTTTTTTTAAAATATTCTCTAAAAACACATTGCAATGGAACTACTGGCAATGATTTTATATAGACAGCTATTGGTGTTTTTAACAATGGTTTATGCCACATTTAGTTATGACTTTTAAATATTTTGACATCCGCAGCATATATATATATATATATATATATATATATATATATATATATATATATATATATATATATATATATATATATATATAGGAAAATGACTCCCACTGACCCTAGAAGACTCATAAGCACCGTTCAATCTGTCTGAAAAAGTAAAACACTTCTAAAAGCTTCGAGAAAAGAAAGAAGACAAAAGGAAGCATCAATCTCAGTCAGACTTTATTTGTAGGTATAGAAAAACAAGCAAAGTTTAAATAATAAAAGCCAGCACCATGATGAAAAGCTCGTCCAGTTTAACTCATCTGCCTGACTTTTTTCTCTTATTTTACAAAGAGGCATCTTCCTTTCCAGTTTGCAGATATCTTGTCGGGAGGCTCAATCAGTGAGTTTGAGTCCGCAATTATTGGAGACTCCTCTGAAAATAATTTAGATCTTCAAAAAAAAAAAAAAAAAATCAAAAGTTACATTGTAACTATTATAAGAATCTGTCTTAAAGATTGGAACAGACTCATGGAGCACTTGAACATATGTTGCATCTAATTTTTATGTTAGATTCATGAAACACTGACAAAATATCCTTACTACCAAACAACTCCTAAAGGATGATCTGATCATTGGACCAGTCACACATATATTGTTCTTGTTCTATAGATCTTACAATAAAATTATACAATTCATGGTTGATCAAACAAAGATGCCAAAAAGTATTTATGATTCATTGACACTTTTTTCGGGTATCAATCATACAAGAAATAAAGAATTCACATATCTGAAAAGTAAAAAAAAAAAAAAAAAACGCCCGTAATTCTGTCTGATCTCACCGGTTTGAAATGTAACAAGATGCTCCGTTCTGGATTGTGCTGTCCAACGATCAAACCACCTCCTAGTTTTGTAATCAAAATACAAAAATCTGTCTGGTGAACTACCCCTCATGCATGGCGGATACTTTGGAAAGAGTTTCAAGCTATTCCTAGTTTTGTGAAATTGAAAGAACTATCATGCTATTTTAATACGCAAAACATTCACAATTTTTCAGAGCAAATTAACTCAAAACTCGAGGATTAAGCTTGGAGATCATGGTTTCATACTCAATTGGCATATATAATTCACGCGAGGTCGGACTAACACTAGTTTATTTCCTGAATAGAAATAAAAAAATACTTTTATATTTCAAACACACAAATATGTGTTTATACGGATGCCCACGCACACACAAACACACACACACACACAAGTTCAGATCTTTCGTATCATAATGAATCTGAAAGATGTTAAGGATTAAGTTTAGAGGTTATGCATATTAAGGAAAGTAAATGCCTTATGGCTGGTAGCTGGCTGGTCACTAGTTCGAATTCCATTTTGATCTTTTATAATAATAAGATTGCAGGGCCCTGACCATGCTTACATAAAAAAAAGAAAAAAAAAAGTTTTTCAAGTTCAAAGGGCCTTTTACTTATACCAATGCAGTCAGGTCTCTTTACCCCAAGAGTAGTCTCTTTGTTATTGAAAAGAGGGACCTAAGAATCCATTATAACCCTTCCTATAAAGGGTTTTTCAATGCTAGAGAAAATTCTTACTTGAAGATTCCAAACTTGGTGAAAATAGTCCCACCATATGAGTTTGGTCTATTTTCTGCCTATTCTTGCCGTTTGAGATACATGTGACCATGGGCTGCTGTTCATTTTGAGGAGAAAAAGGAAGAAGGCAATCTTCCAAAACGCCCTCAAGCGAAACTTTTTCGTATTTTCAGGGCGATGAAGAAGTCGGATTGCCGGCACAAGAGTGAGGGAAAGGATCCATGTCTCATCTCCAGCAATGGCTACATGATCACATTTGGACTGATTGAGGTGGTGTTCTCTCAGATTCCTGACTTTGATCAGATATGGTGGCTCTCCATTGTCGCTGCAGTCATGTCCTTCACATACTCCACAGTGGGTCTCAGCCTTGCAGCAGCCATAGTCAGGGGTACGTATATTCGTCTGAATATAACTTTTTGGTTTGTATTTCTTAATGTTATATATATATATATACATACATACATACATATATATATATATAAATGTATATATATATATATATATATAAGAGAATTGTATGTTGCGGTGTATTAGATGTTTGCAGATGGGTAAAAATTAATAATACACTGCTAAAAAGACCATAAATAGTTGCTAAAACTATCATGAGCATAAGCACATTTAGTTTTAAAATACAATGAACTTTATCTTTAAGTTAATTTCAAGGATGATTTTCAAAATACTTTTGGCACATTCACAACCAATTCAGCTGATATATAATCAGTGTACTTACCTTATAATTTCCTAAGTGTTGGGGGCTGGTAGCAAATTGATACTTTATGGCAAATGTGATGCAGAAAACGGGCATATTAAAGGAAGCGCCATGGGCATAAGCATAGGAAAGGTGACGGGAGCTCAAAAAGTATGGAGAAGCCTCCAATCTTTAGGAGACATCGCCTTTGCCTACTCATACTCCATCATCCTAATTGAGATCCAGGTTACAGCATCTTTAATCTTTGAGCTTCATATAAAATGGCTTAATCCAAGTTTTAAATTAACTGATCATCAGTATTTATATATGCAAATTAAGATCCCCAAGTTTATTTTAATGGCAGATTTTGCTTCTCGACCTTGTTTTTTCTTATGACATGTGTCGGAGGTTAAGAATTGATCACATAGTTGTCAATTTGATCATTTAATTAACAGGATACAATAAAATCGCCACCAGCAGAGCACAAGACAATGAAGAAGGCCACAATGCTAGGTGTGGTTGTGACCACCGTCTTCTACATGTTGTGTGGATGCATGGGGTATGCTGCTTTTGGAGACGACTCTCCAGGGAATCTGCTGACTGGCACAGGGTTCTCCGAACCATATTGGCTTCTTGACATCGCCAACCTCGCCATTGTTATCCACTTGGTTGGAGCTTATCAAGTGAGGACCATTCACGCTTGAGCATCTTGCATCAATTCTATAGACAATCTATTTCATACATGGCAACATCCTTCAAAGATTTTTCAAGAAAAGAAGTTCTGACGTACCTGGAAACGTTTCCCTAGATGAGAAACTTTCCTAGCAGTGAGAATTATGACTACTGCTATATGCGAATACCAAATTCTCTCAGGAGACAAAATTAGTTCAATCTAAGTATGTGTTTGATTACAGGTATTTTGCCAACCACTGTTTGCCTTTGTGGAGAAGTGGAGTGCGCAAAGGTGGCCAAAGATCAGTCTCATAACCAATGGAAGAAACATCTGCCTCCCCTTGTTTGGCTCCTACAACTTGAATCTGTTCCGACTTGTATGGCGGACAGCCTTCGTCGTTCTAACCACTGTTATCTCCATGCTCATGCCCTTCTTCAATGACGTAGTCGGGATCCTTGGTGCCCTCGGCTTCTGGCCTCTGACTGTTTACTTTCCAATAGAAATGTACATCAACCAGAAGAAAATAAGCAAGTGGAGCAGTAGGTGGCTTGGGCTTCAGATGTTGAGCTTTGCTTGCTTGCTTGTCTCTGTAGCTGCTGCATGCGGTTCCATTGCTGGAGTATTCCTTGATCTCAAATCTTACAAGCCATTCAAGAGTACTGATTAACAAGTTCATGCATCATGCAGTCAAAACTTAGCTAGACCAGGTGGTCTATCTTTTCCTGCTAGTCTACATGTCAGTTGCGCTTAATATGTATTTGGACCAGTTGAACACTATTGTTTTGAATGATGTAAGATGCAAGGTGAATGCTCGGTTGGAGGAGAATTCTCTTGGAAAAGGAAATTCTCAGCCCAAGGAAACAATTACAAGAAATTCTCTGCCATCGAGGAAAGAAAAGAAAATAGACTCATAGCTACCAGGATCTTCGATGAAGACTTGCAATAATGGTGTCACTCACTTACCCTCCCGAGGTCAAGTCCAAAGTACCCCACAAAAATTTACAGACACAACTGGACTATGCTCTGCCATGTTAACTTTATTTCTTGTTTGATTTTTCTGCCTCTCCTGCTGCTGCTTTAGCTGCAGTTTTGGGGCTTTCCTTATCTTGAAGACCGCCCATGCCGTGCCAATGGCATGACCTGCAGCATGAAGTCCATCTTGGGTCGCTCCACCAGCTTGATCTCCGTATCTGCAGGAGAAGAAAATGCTTAATGATTAGTTTGGTTGATGAACTTGCATTAAAAACCAATCCAAGATGAACTAAAAACACTAAATCCCAGTTGACAAGTTGTTGTCTTACAGAAGAAAAATAATACTGGAGCTACTGAAAAACCTAATAATAGGATTCCAAAATTTGCAGGAAGGGAACGGAAGACTCTAGATTCCCATCTAGCAGGACATGACTGGATATGAGAACAGAGCGAGTTTATGAAGATAACAACATGGCAATAACTTCATATATGTGCAAAAACATGACAGCGCCTAAGTTGGGGGATCCACGTACATCTGGATTGTTAATGTATGATGAAGAAGCAATTTTCGCTGGTGAAACTATGGATAACAAACTTAGAAACAGCAAAAATCAAACTGAACAACCGGTACCAGCTTGGTCTGCGTACCTGCATATCGTGCAATGGTGACCAGTTTTCACAATATTGGCTAGAAGCAGTGGAGCACTCATGAATTTTAGAATACCTTAGAACGCTTTGCAAAGGGGTTTCTACAATGGCGTATCTCTTTACAGATAGAACTCGAGTCTTTCTCGTTTGTCCTCCGCAGCCGCATCGTCAATATCAGGGGCCTCAGCCTCAGGGACGGCGACCTGGCGCTCCCGGCGAGCTCTCGATATCTTGTCGTCGATGGAGGTGGTGTTCCTGAGGGCGTGTTCCTCCTTAACCTTCGCCCTCCTTCCTCGTCTTCTTCTGCTCTTCTTCTTCTTCCTTCCTCTCGAGTTCCTCATCCAAGCCCCGGCCCGGCGTCGAACGTGAATTCGGGGTCGGAAGGAGAAAACGTTGGCGAACGGAAGGCCGAGAGGGATTTCCAGGAAGGTGTAAATGGAACAACAAAAATGCCTGCAACTTCTAACAAGTATTTGAAGTCGCGGTGGAATTAGTTTCTCCCCTCTCTCAAGCAGGAAATGTGACTAGTCCTAGTTGAGGCATACCTCACCTGCAACTTCAGTCCGTCATAATATTTGCTCTTCTTCAGCCCATAGAGTTTCCTCGAAGTCGGCACTTGGCTAGTTTTCAGCACATAAATATGAATCAGAAAACCAAACAAAAGTAGCTTTAAATTGGTCTGTCTTGTACTTGGACATGAAAATTAGATCTGTGGTAAGCCAACAACCCACAATTGATGGTTTCTGCCAACAGTGGTGAAATTCAGTTCTGCCATGAACGCCTCCCATGAACTTAGAGGTTGTTTGTTAATAATAACTCAATGTTACTATGACATGAATCTACCCAAAAGAATAAGGTAGATTCATGAAACATTGTGACAAGTGTTTCCTAAAACTGCTTTACTTTTTAGTGCAGATGCATGGGATGGTAACAATATGTTACTGCTGCCAAATGCCAAGCAAGTATAATCAATCTTCACACCAAGCATAATCAATAGTTACTGTCATCTTCCTACCCCCTACCTCAAAACGATGTTTTGGAGCGAAACGCGGCCTTAGTAGCTTTTTCTTATCAAACTTCCAAAACAAAAGGGAGCCTTCGTACTTTCACACGTTTTCAATAGAAGTACATTTTAATTTGTTTGAACAAATAAAAGGAAGAAGAAAAAAGCAAAGGGGCAGCTGCACTTTTGCGGTGTGTGAAGGTCATGGAGAAGGTGAAGAGAAGAAGAAGAATACAGCAATATGGATAGATGAAAGACGAATGCTAGGAAACAAGCGAGGCTAATTTTTGTTCAATTTGGTTTTGATTGTATTGAGTCCATTGAAACTTGTATATATGAATTTCCTAAGGCAAAAAACCAACGATGATGGTCAGCTTAATTGGAAATGTATAAGCTTATTCATTTAAGAGTAACAAGTTTGAACCACGCTCATTCCGGGCTTTTTCATTAAACCTTTGATCTTCATTGAAAATCTAAGTTTTGCTGCTTCATCGAACATGCTAGCAGCTGTATAGATGTTCGAAAGGAGAACTGAATGTCCAGGGTCTGCTGGATCACCATCAGGGACCATATGAACAACACGTTCAACAAAATTTACATGGCCATAAAGCCTGCAACCACTCAGGAACGCTCCATACAGGCTAGAACTTGGCTCCTCAACCATGTGCTTCACAAACTTCTCTGCTTCAGACAAACGCCCAGCACGTGCAAGCATGTCTACTACACATGCATAATGCTCAGCCTCTGGTTTGATCACAGCATCCGTCACCATATTGGAGAAAATATTCAATCCTTCATCCACTAAGCCGGCATGACTGCAAACATTCAGAATACTGGTGTATGTTATAGAGTCTCTTTGTACTTCATTTCTTCTGCCCATCTCCTGGTAGAGAGACACAGCACTTTCCCCATCACCATTAATCCCATGTCCTGATATAATTGCATTCCATGATACGGTATCCTTCCGATTCATCTTGTCAAAGACCTTTCTGGCATCCACAACTATTCCACACTTGGAATATGCTGAAATCAAAGCATTTTGAACAGTAGAATACTCCTCGAGTCCAATAGTGATAATGTAAGCATGAACCTGCTTACACAATCCCAAGTTAGCAAGGTCTGCAATTGCTGACAGTCCATTAACCAACAGAGCTGCATCCATTTTGTTCGTCTGATCCCCAGTTACCATCTTTATCATCAATTTCATAGCATTTTCTGCTTGGCCATTCATTATATACCCTGAAATCATGGCACTCCAAGTAACTTGACTCCTTTGGGACATCAAAGAAAATATCATCTCTGCAGATTGCATGTCACCACACTTAAAATATACTGATATTAAAGAATTTCCAATATGAAGTTCAAACTCCAGACCCCAAAGAATAATTTGATTATGGACGATCTTAAGTTTCTGTAGATCACCTAACACTGCACATGCACTAAGCAGGGCCACCATTGAAACCATGTCGGGTTCAACATTTGCACTTCTCATCTGCCAGAAGAACTGCAGAGCATTAACAGGACAACCAGCAGAACCATACATGTTGATCATTGTGGTCCAACTGATCACATCTTTCACCTGCATTATGTTGAATAGCTTAGATGCATCATCAATGGCTCCAATGCTCGAATACATTTCCAAGAGTGCATTACCTACTTTAAGGTGTGCATCAATTCCGAGTTTAACAGTAAAGCTATGAATGCATCTGCACAGTTTTTCTGACCCCAGCCCAGCACAAGCAGAGATCAGACTCAACATTGTCACTAAATTAGGCCTCAAATCCAACAATTGGACTTCCTTAAACAATCGCACAGCATCACCAAACAAGCAACGATTCACTGACCCAGAGATAATGGAATTCCATGTAGCTATATTAGGTTCAAGAACTTCCCCAAGAGCTCGATGAGAGCCATTAATACATCCACATTTCACATACATGTCCACCAAAGAGGTCCTTACGAAAGAATCACCTGCCAAACCACTTTTTATAACGCAACCATGGATGCAAGAACCAAGACTCAAATCGATAAGGCGAGCTGAAGATCCAATCAAGCTGACCATGATGAATGAATTAAAAGAGAATCCCTCATATCGCATCCGAGAAAACAAACTCATAGCCTCCCCATCATATCCATTACGGATGTATTTGGAGATCATCAAAGACCAAACCACCTCGCTTCTTTCAGACATTTCGTCAAATACTTGGCGAGCAGAGTCTATGCAGCCCAGACCACCGTACATGTGGATGAATTCAGCACAAACATAGAAGTTACGCAACATCTCGCCATCAATTTTGTAAACTAGCCTGTGTATGAAGACCCCATCCTCCACAGAACCCAAATCAAAGCAAGCTCTAAGAGCAAATTTGACCGAACACACATCGAATTTGATGGCTTCGTGATGATCCAACAAGCGATAAAAGTAATCAAGTGCAACTCTATTAAAACCACACAAGTAAGCCCATCTTATAACTGAATTCCAGATGAAAATATTTGTCTGCTTCGCATGCTCGAACACTAAGATTGCATCCTCAAGCCTTGCATTTTCAGCGTATGCATTGATGAGTCTGTTGATATAGAAACTATCTTCCACGAGCGCAGTCTGAATGAGGAGAGCGTGAGTTTTCTGCAAGGACTTTAGATCTTTGAACACAATGGGAGGTGTGAATTGTGAGGAAAGCGGTGAGAATGGTAGTTTTTGCTGGACCCATGATGTTATGTTTGGCAGTCGGGCCGACCGCAGCATGATCCTTGCGTGCATCGATAAGCATTTCCAAAAGGAGCGATATACCACTTCTAGGGAGTCCAGTAGACAAGCTCTCCTTGCTTCTTTCTTCCCCAATGTGCATTTCCTGTCCCCAAGAGATTGATGATGTTGTTTCTGCTATTGGAGAGCTAGAGCTGTGAAGGCCGGCACAGAAGAACAATCATCTCTCTCTCTCTCTCTCTCTCTCTCTCTCTTATGTCGAGTTGATGGTCAAGTGGCTTCTGCAACTCTTCTTCTTGCATGTAGAAAAAGTTCTAATCTCATACAATTGCGTCCTTCCCTCTCGTGAAATCAATGTCCTCGTATCGTCAACCCGGATCAGAGGACTGAGGGTACTAGTATAAACGAATTTGCAATTGGTCTTCAAAAATGAACAAATTCACAATTGGTCTTAACAAAATAGATCAAAAGCTATAGTTGTGATAATTTACAATAAATCACAAAAGACAAATCAAGATAATCGAAATAGCGCCAAGCTTTGTTGCCAAAACTATTCGAGTTTTGACCTGCAGATTCATGGCCGGGAAAAGTAAACTCATTCACTGTGCCCTCTGTTCCAGCGTCTCGCTGCCTCAGAGTGTCGCTCTAGGAGGGCCCATATCGTCCCACCATGTTGGGGGTGCCTTCCAGAAATGGCCGGACTCGTATCTTCCCCGTGCTGGTTAGAAATATGTAAGCGTTATCATATTAGAATATCATATACTGTGGAAATTAAAATGAAGAAAACAGGACTTCTCCCACTTTTATGAAACTCAGGGAGTCTACCTTCCTTTAATTTATTTTCTTCGTAACACCTAACAGATAAGTTTGTTTCATAACATCTCTTTTAGTCCTTTATTAAGTTCTTAGAGGGCTTAAGCCTTTTAACATATGATTTCGAGTATACGTATCAAATCTTCACTTTGACTTAAGCATCATCATCATTATGTTAGACAACATTGGTGATTCAGGCCAAGATTGGAGTCGCCTCAGCTTGTTGGTGGTTTCCTTTTTAAGTGTCACTTCTATGTATTTTTGAGGGTTATCTGTATTGCCTCTCCAGCCCGCCTCTCCAGGTGGAAATTAATCGACCTCAACGGTCGAATAAATTTTTCCGTGTTTGTTAGAATGGAAAAATTTTAAATTTTTGAATTTTTTTCTCGATGAACAGTATATTTTCATTGCATCAAACGCCCCCATAAGGATAATATTTTTGTCCCTCGAAGTCAGGCACTCAATTCAGCTGCTGACATGTGCCTCTTAGATGTCATGCCGTCCGAGCAAACATGTGTTCGGCCGCAACATGCAACCTCGGCGTATAGTGCATTCACTGATGCCTTTCTCATTCACGTTAACAAATCAATGGCACTTTAGATCTTATCATAAGACCCTGAAGATGCCTTTTAGTGACTGATAGTGTTTAAATTGCAGAAATCGAACCTGTATCTGAGAATTATAAATAAATGGCTAACGAATTAATTAAGGGAAAAAATATAGTACTAAATGTAAAATCATAGTTGGAGTTGAAAAAATAAATTCAACGCAGTGGCAGAGCTAGAAAAATTCTTTGAAGGAAGGATTTTTTTTGAAAAAAACGCTCTTGCAAAAGCTGAGTTCCCAGAGTGATAACAAAGGAGTGTGAAGGTAGACAGCCATGATGTTAATTGTTAGGGGAGAGAGAGCAAACTTGCATGTAGAGGCTTAGCGCATATTAACTCAACCGGCTCGGTTATGCTCAGTCCCATGAGGTGGTGCCAGGAGAGATTCGAAGCTTAAAGCCCCCAAAATGGATTCATTTTTTCGCTAAAAACAAAAACTTCCCACAGAAAATCACGTTCCTTAGCTGAAACTTGGTTCTCCCTTCTTGCAGCGGAGATGGAGAACAGCCATTGACCTCGGGAGGGCAAGAGAGTGACACCATTATTTCAATCGAGGATCTAATCTGCGTTCGAGTAAAACATAGGCAACGTGTCATTCTGCAAGTAGACAACAAAGTTATTCTAAAACAAGTGGTTTCTCCATGCCATGGCTAAGTACGAGTATCCCGTGTGATAGGGATACCCTTGTTTGGCTTTGACGCAACACATGAAACATATTTTATCATTTCCGAGAAACTATAATTTAAACAAAAAAAATTAAGTTAAAAGGCAATGGAATATAAAATCATACAGAGAAAACAGGAAACATGACCATCCATTCCAAGGAATAAGAGTAAAAGTAGCCAAGTGTACAAAGGACCGTCAAAAATTTACAGGCACAACTGAATTCTGCTCCGCGATGCTGCTTTTATTTCTTCTTTGACTTTTCTGCTTCTGCTGCTGCTTTAGCTGCAGTTTTGGCGATCGTTGATGGTTTTAAGACGCTCTTTGGATTTAAGGCTTTCCTTATCTTGAAGACCGCCCATGCCGTGCCAATGGCATGACCTGCGGCATGAAGTCCCTCTTGAGTCGCTTCACCAGCTTGGTCTCCATACCTGCAGGAGGAAAAAAAAAATCTTACCGATTAGTTTGGTTGATGAATTTGCATCAAAAGCCAATCCAAGAGGAACTTAAAACACTAAATCCCACCAACGTGTTGACAAGTTGTCGTCTTACAGTAGAAAACTAATACTGGAATAGCAGGAATGATCTGCAGATATAGAGATTCCCATCTAACAGGATATGACTGGATAACATCGCCAGTTTATGAAGATACAATGTGACAATAACTACATATATATGCAAAAATGAAACAGCGACCAAGTTGGTGCATCCACGTAGGTCTGGATTGTCAATGTATGATAAGGAAACAATGTGTCGCTGTAGAAACTATGGATAACAAACTTAGAAACAGAAAAAATCAAACTGAACAACCGATAACATTATACAAGCAATTCATTTTTGTACCCCATCCAGCACATAAAAGGAAAAGTACGAGTTCAAACAGTGAGACATCAAAGAAACTAAAAGTACCTGTGGGATACAAGCCCAGTTGTCACAACTGACGATGTGGACAAAACATTCTTCCCAACAACTTCAAGAGCATCACAGACTTTACCTGATCCAAAATTAAAATATCAGTATCATCTTGCAGTAACAGAGAAAAGATCTTCAGCCAAACAGTTGTAATCATGAGAAGCTACTGCAGAGGACTGGAGTCTGGAATTAAACACCTAAAAGGAGACACATTTCAATTTGGTAATAGATTTTTGAAGTTCCTGTAGTTTTACAAATCAAATATATAAATGTAGCAATGTAGTTCTAAGTTCCTCAAGAACAGAAAAAGAAAACTGGAGATTTGGATGGTATTCCAAATATCAGCAGCATAAGCAAAGAAGACAGTCTGAGACTCTGAATAGTTTAAAAAGCATTTAGTGTGACTTCTAAGGCAAAGGAAACCAAGATTGTTTAATAGGCATCAGCCAATAATGACATTTTTACCATGTAACTTCATGCCTTACCCTCTTGATAGTAGTTAATAACTTTGACTGTGAAGCCTCATTTGGAAACAGTTTTGCTTTAAGTTGCATGGGTATGGTGACGGGTATGCCAATTTTAGAAAAATGTGGGTATGAGATACAGCAATACACACACACACACACACACACACACACACACACACACACAAAATTCATGTATTTTGTTAAAAAGGAAAAGGGGTTTGATGTGCTTTGGATTTGGTCTCACATATACAAAATCTCACAAAAAATTATCTACTTCGTTGAAAATTAAAGGTTTAATGTGTTTTGGATTAGGTCCGACCCAGGCCTAATCCAAAATGTACCATGATGGATTCCCGTACCCCTATCCCCATGTTGACATGCATAGAGGGACAAATCAGACGGATCCATGTAACCTAGTTTTTGCTTGTTTTAGCTGGTTGAGACTGATTTATTTCATTGTAAATACAAGAAGTTCAGGAACTTGAAATGCAAAAGAAATGCTACAAAGGATCTTAAATGCAGACAAGAAATTTACAGTAAAAAAAGAAGTTGGAAGTACACTGTGTACCAGACGGAGATAGAAACATGAGATGTAAGGTGGCAAGAGAAAACCTAAACCAACGTTTACAATGAGAGAAACCATAAATTTGAAGCAGATATACGAGCATGCATGTCAAGGGTCCTGCTTCAAGATGGACAGACTATGAAATAGTAATAAAAAGGAAATGAACTACCAAGGAATCAAAAGAGAAAGCCGATATATATGAATCTGAAAACATGCAAGCCGATATATATGAATCTGAAAACATGCAAGCCGATATATATGAATCTGAAAACATGCTGGCCTACACTCGCCTCTGCTGAACCCGATTATTAACTGAAGTCACTGAACAAACCTCAGAAAGAAAAAAAATGCCGTTCATGGAAGACCACTCAAAGTAGCGAACAAACAAGTAAAACCCCATCCTATCGGCTATGAACTAACTCAATCTAAGCTAACATGTCCTACATCAAGGAGAAAAAAGGACCATAACCAATTAAAACCCGTGGTCTCCAAAAAACAAGCATATCAAAATCCAGCGAAATGCCAATAGTTGCTAATCTACCAATATCTTGCTTGGCAATCATGCCCTCCGCATCATCCAAGGGGAAAAAAGAGCCAGTAAGTCTTAGGACCATGATTTGAAACGCCCAATTATTAGGAGATCAGATGAGAAGAAAATCAATCCCGATGCCAGGTGGGAGATAGAGGAAAGAAGCAAAGCACTATGCTATCACCAACTCACTCACACACCTAACCAAACTTGAAAAATAGTCATCCGCCCGTGAACCAGAACTTCACTTCAGGTCTAGTAGCAAGTTTGCAGATACAATTGGTCAACGCAGAAGAGTATGCAAAGCACACGATCACAAAAAATATGATGATATTGCCTGAATTATGAGGAAGAAATAAGGAAACTAAGAGGGAATGACTGCATTGTGACTTGTTAAACAAAAAACTAACAAAAGAATTAAGCCTAGCGTCATTTAATACATAAATACAGTCAATCCCCGTATGATCTAATATATCACCATAATAACAAAAAAGAATGTTGGAATTTGCATATTTACCAAAGCCATCAAGGGAAGCAAGAACAATCTCTCCTGGCAACAAACTGAAAAACTTCTGACCCGCTTTAGAGTTCACCACAGAGCTAGTAAAAAACCCAGACACCTTCAACACCCCTGACAAGATCCCTGTCATTACCTTCTCAGACATCTTGGTTATAGACTTAGCCCTGCATTAACAACTCCTCGATTAATAAATCCAACCATAAACATTTTGAAACACTTCAACGGTAACAAAAAATTGCAGCGAGCGATGCTAGTCGAATCAGACCAGACGCACTTTGGGGAAAAAGACAAAAATTTCCTTTAACCAATCATTCAAAAATTTTGCGAGACAAAGTTTTGATAACCAAATTGCAGAACTGGAGAAGGGAGACACGTACAATGAAGATAAGAACAAGTTTCGAGCATGAAAAACAAACTTGCAATCCCAAAAAGCAAAAGAAAGAAAGGAACTCAAGTCAGAGATAAGTAACTGACGGAGCCATTGAAGCAACAAATGGCAATTGGTATACCTTTTGATTCTCTTCAGCGTCTGCTTATCGAGCTCTGCAGGCTTAGCATTAGGATCCATTCTCTTCTTAAAAAAATCGTTCCCCCATTTCAACCGGTCCACAGTGACATCACCACACCATATAAGCCCACGAATCAGTTGCCCAGAACCCGCGGCGATTGCCCGTGCTACCGACCCACTGTAATCCTCCACATTGGGAGCCAAGGTAGTCCAGTAGGCCGCAGCAGCCGCCTCCGCAGACTCTGCCTTCTTCTCCGCCGCTGCGGGAACCAGCACTTCCGCACCCGGAACCTTGCTGGCTGATTGCACCGAGAAACAGCTATACTGCTTCAGAATGTCATCAAATTTCTTCATCACCTTCCCCTGCCCTTGCGCGGTGAACGTCAGCCCATAGTTGAGCATTTCCTCCCCCCCTTTCGAGGTAGGAGACCCAACCTCCGCAGGGATGCGCAGCGTGAAGAAGTAATGCGAGTCGTCGAGCTTCACTGTGGGCTCGTCCTTGGCGAGCGGCCACTGCACCTCATCGCCGATTCTGGCGAAGGCGGCGACCACATTGCCTGATTGTGAAAGCCGGACGATGGAAAGATCGCCGGAGGCGAGCTCGACGCTGTACTGCTTGTCGATGAGGTGGGCGATGGCACCGGGGATGGTAACGAGGGTCTCTTCGGTTGCTTGATAGGGAGCGCTGGGGTTGGCATCACGAATCTCCTCTTCGGCATCCGCGAAGAGGTTCTCAGCGAGATCGGACATATCCAGAGATGGGTACATCGAAGAAGAAGACGAAGGATGAGCAGACGTGGTTTGATGGGGATCAATAGATGCGCGTGAAGCCGGAGGAGGAGGAACAGTACGACTATAGTTGTCCGCACCGACAGACGGGTACAAAGAAGAAGATGAAGCATGCTTTTGGGGGTTAGAGAGGAATGGGGAGTCTCTTTCAGGGTTGGTTTCGATCACAACAGGGTAAAGACTCGGCTGCTTTTGATCTCCTTCACCTTGTTCTGGTTTCTTCTTCCATAAGGACGCCATCTTCTTCTCTTCCTTCTTTGCTCGTTGCGTTCAGATGACTTCTTCTCTTCGCTCTTCGTTGCTTTGCCTTCAGGCGACGGTTTGGAATCCTGATTTCCGTTGCAAGAACGGGGAACGGCATCAGGGCGACCTCCGACCTGTTATATGTATCGAGGACCGCGGAGAGGACTCGACGCGTGCCGTGTGGCAGACGCGTGGTGGACGCCATCAACAGGCACGAAGCACGAACGGTGGGTCCTCCGGCGGGAACCTTTCCTTAGGGCCGAAGATTGGCCGGAATCTCTAAAACTTTGACGGATGGCCGCTCTTTCTTATATATTTACATAGAAATACGTGGTGTCTTAAATATAGCTAACAATTGCTTAAGCCTTAAGCTTATAAAATAATTCATAGACATACTTTTCATGAACAAAAAATACTAAAATATATTTAGAACACTATTTTTTACTTTGTTTTTAAACAAAGAGTTTTTTCAAAAACTATGCTAAGAGAAAAAAAAAAGTTGAGAAATCATCTTTTATTGAAAATTCAACTTGATTAGTAATGGTATTCGACTGTCAATTTTATTCTAATTCTGATTCAAATCTGCTGGGGAGAGGTCTCCCGACGTTTATTGATAAAAAAGAATAAAAAACTACAAAACAGTTTTTCCAATTATATCTTCACATTTTTATGAATTTTTTTTCTCAAACATCAAAAGTTGAGTGATGATTTGTAAATTTCTCATTTATAATCTGTTTCTTTTTTAATATATTTTTAATACAAGCAGCAAGCTTTGTCGGACATAAAAATATAAGAATCTAATGAACATAAAGCATGAAAAGTCATGTATGGGCTAAAACAGAATTGAATCTTTTAGCTTATAAAATTTCATGGTTGCAGTAAAAATATATCACTTTTCAAACTTCCTGATACGAAAATTGCATCGCCTGATATGCATTACTATAATTCCATAGTGTCGGCAGACAGAGATGACTTACTAACTTACTTGAGTCGCAAAAGGACGATGCATATTTATTATGTATTTATCTCTTTTTATTTTTAAAATTTAACAAATTATTTAAAACATTTTAATTGTTTTTAAAAAATGTAAAATGAGAAAAATTGTTTTAACACTGAATTATATCAAAAAGGGCCAAGCAGGATAGCTGTCAGGATATGCTCCGGGACCTAGATATTATGGCATTTCATTTATGACGGAAAAGTACACAAATCATTTAATAACAAGACTTATCGTCACAAGTGTAATACCCTAACAAACAACTTATTCTAAGTAGGGCCATTTCTGAATATATTTTACTGATATTTAGTTGATTGGTGTATATTTTAATACCTTAGTAGGGCCGAGGGGCATTATTTTAAAAATTCTCATATAAATAAGCAATGACAAAGCCCCAGAACAATATCTCTCCCATTTGCGATCCCGACCCCGCTTTTGAACAAGATATTCTATCCATAGAGCTTCCATCCCTCCCAGTTAAAATATTAGCTAACGGCTGAAATTTTGATTCCTACTTGAACTGAAAATAGTTGCTCTGTCTTTTTAGAACTTCATGATAGAGGATTTGATCCACACTAAATAGCATATCCAAATAGACCTCGGCACTGGACTGGCCCAGCCCGGCCCCGCCCGATTAAAATAAAAATATATTTTTTTTAAATATAAAACAAATTTTTTGAATATATAATACACTTTTAATAATAAAATATATATATATATATACCCCATCGGGCCATCCTGATATCTTATCCCGGCCCGGCCCGATGCCCAAACTTATGTCCACTTGATCATTTTCTATCATCCCTTGTATTTCTAGTATCACCTTTGTAGTTTCCACCTCCAAAGCCAGACAATGATTTCCAAAACATGGATTAAATAGACATGTTATGTAACAACTTGGCCCACTTCCGCACTAAGATCAGGCTCTGAGTTTGGCCGATTCTTTAATCTCTTAGTAACTCTAGGTCCAACCCTGAAACAACTAATCACTTTAAATAACTCCGGTTACACACCTTAAAGATTTCTCACAATATTCAATACGGGACTAAACTCAAAGTGGGGCGTTACAATCTAATCCCTCTTTTTCGCACACATATCATTACGCAGGAGACCTTAGGCTCGGGTGCCAATTTAGTATATCCCAATATGCCCCTTAGCAACTTCAATTACAACGCAAAAAGAAGTTGAGTTCGATGACAAATTATAGTTTGAACGTTCATGAGAAGGCTAAACCACGATGATGATGGATTGGGAAGAGCTTTAATTGCACCTTAAATAAAGCATGAGTAAATTGTTCACAATATGGAAAACCAGGAAAGAAATCAGCAGTCTCACTATTAAGAAAGATGAGAGAAGAACAACAAAAGATGCATTTAAACTTTTAGTGACACTTAGAAACACACTTACTGGCCATTCGATCACTCTTGATTTGAAATCTGTGAATCTAATGTGGATCTGACGTGACATGCTTTCGCTGATGTGACAAAAGATTCATGATAAAATTCATGGTTTATTGAACTTAAGATCCTTATTTTACTTTTTTGCATCGATAAAAGGTCCGATTACGATCGGAGGGGGATTAGACTTAGTGGCCATTCGATTACTCTTGGTTTGAAATCCGTGAATCTAATGTGGATCTGATGTGACATGCTTTCGCTGATGTGACAAAAGAGCCACGATAAAATTCATGGTTTATTGAACTTAAGATCCTTATTTTACTTTTTTGCATCGATAAAAGGTCCGATTAAGATCGGAGGGGGATCAGACTTAGTGGCCATTCGATTACTCTTGGTTTGAAATCCGTGAATCTAATGTGGATTTGATGTGACATGCTTTCGCTGATGTGACAAAAGAGCCACGATAAAATTCATGGTTAATTGAACTTAAGATCCTTATTTTACTTTTTTGCATCGATAAAAGGTCTGATTAAGATCGGAGGGGGATCAGACTTAGTGGCCATTCGATTACTCTTGGTTTGAAATCCGTGAATCTAATGTGGATCTGATGTGACATGCTTTCGCTGATGTGACAAAAGAGCCACGATAAAATTCATGGTTTATTGAACTTAAGATCTTTATTTTACTTTTTTGCATCGATAAAAGGTCCGATTAAGATCGGAGGGGGAGGGTCTGATCTTAAATCCATGGTTCTTAAGAACTCAACTCTAGGCAATCAAATGCCCCTTTAAGGATTTGAAATTATATTGTTAAACCAATTTCTTATCAGAGTTCATCAAAAAGCTAAGTACTTGGGTGGCAAAAAACAATCTTATCCGTGAAATATGATCCAACACAGATTTAAATATTTCTTTTAGCACATGGCCTTCTTACCTCCACTGAGGGATATTTTACCATGAACATCTAGAAAGTGGGTCTCCAGTGCTTCTCATATGGAATTCTCCAACATCATGGAAGCTTACCTATACTCTTTATCTTTAACCCCACTATAGATTAGCCTTTTGGTTTTAGTTTATCTCAATATACTCAACCTCAAATCCAAATCTTGTCTGAGATCCAAGTGGGTAAACATTTATGGGGCATTTGGTAGCCTCAGATTTGAGATTCGCGGTGATTTGATACCATTGAAAATCTCAGATCCACTAATTTAAGCTCGGACTCACCTCCCATCTGATCTCAAATCCGAGGATCTCAAATCCTCCTTTTCACATAGTGGTAAAATCTGGTGTTTGTTTATACTGTTGGTCTCACTTAAATGGGATCTTAGATCGGCCTCGTATATGAAATCTGAGCTACCAACACACCCATTGTCGAAGCAAACTGCGGATTTTAGATGCATAGTTTTCAAATTCTTTTTACATTGAAACATTACTGACCTAAGATCCATGGTTTTTAAATCCGGAGAAATCTAGATCCAAGGTGATCAAATGCATGCGCCTTAGTTTATGTAATTTGGAAGACCTATAAAGCTGTTAATGATCTCTTTCCATGTCATTACAGATGAAGTTGGCTCCACTATAGTAGGTGAATTGTGATCCATGGGCAGCAAAGCAACCTATGAAGTTAAAGAAGGTTGCAATCTTAGTTGGCACCCATACTTGCTGCAGTGGTAGTAGTTAATTTCACAAAACAGTGATCTAGATAGCATCATGAGCAAAGATTTCTTTTATACTTTTTGAAAGTTTCGAGTGAGTCAAAAGTTCATCCCTACTGCCGAGAATGAGACTTGAAACACCTCACTCCCCCTACTTTTGGGGTCCTGAGTTGCGTTAGCATCAGCGATGACAACAATGCATCCTTTAATTTGGATGCTGCACTCGACCACCCTAAGACACAGGAGTGCATATCACCCAGAGAAATCAAACTAGATATCTACCTTTCTAGAGGCCGTTAGTCAGACCTTGAGGCAATACTTTTTGAAAGTTAATAATTTTTCTTCCCCTCTTTTCTTTTCTTTCAAGAAGAGGAAGCCTCTAAGGACTAAACCTCTATTAGGGCTTCAAAACAAGCCAAAAAACTAGCGGTTTTGGCGCCGGTCAGCTCACAAATTTTTTCTCTCAGCCTGAGTGATGAACTTGTTGATCAACTGTCTTAGGAGCTAATTAATATATATATGAAGACTACACAAAGTTTTTTAACCAACATTTCTTGTCAGTAAAAAGTGCCTGAATTCCCCTAAATCAGCTACTTAGAGTTGAATCATGTGCTAGAAAAAGTTAATTTAATTTGTTAGTCGATAGAAGAATGCCATGGGTAATATACCATCATTTTTTGGGTTAGTTTTTCAACTACTTTAAAATCTTTCTTATGTTGATCTTTTTAATAATATTGCTTCTTCTGTCTTTTTTAAATAAACAATAATATTGTTAATCAGGATCTAGCTTTATGCAACACCTAGGAAACTCATGTAATTCCAAAACCAACCAACATATTTTTGTCTTATGATGCAACAAAAAACAGAAAAAAGATGAGAGGAGATCACTTTGGAGTCGCGGCAACAATGCGGTGGCCCAAATCATGAAGTTGATCAAAATATTAGAATAAACTTCGCGTGCCCCAGTGCGCATGTCACCCCACATTTATCCGATGCATTATTCTTCTAACTTGCTTTGAGATTTAACAGGTTTTAGCCAATCCTTTTCAACTATCCTTTTTCTTTCTTTCTTTTTCTACTGCGCATACCAAGTTGCTGTACACGCAGATTTAGAGAGAAAGATACCTAAGTAAGAGGGACGTATCCGTCCATGATTGAATAAGAGGGACGTATGGAAAGAGCATGAATATACTTACAATATGGGTGATTAACATATTCAATCCTGCTTATGGATATGGACAGATGCGTGCTCCCCTTGCTTAGGTCTCTCTCTCTCTCTCTCTCTCTATATATATATATATATATATATATATATATATATATATATATGAGTGAATGATAACTTTTAGTCACTTACCCATCTAATTAGGGTTGTTCATTTTAAATAGATAGATGGTTGAAAGAAAAACAAAGACAAAAAGATGTGAATTAATATTAGACTACAAAAATGTTTGTCACATTTTTCTTTTTAATCATCCATCATGTTAGATCATACAACTCCAGTTAGACGGCTCGATGACTTTGAAAATCTAGAGTCATTGTTGTTGTTGTTATTATTATTATTATTATTATTATTATTATTATTATTATTATTATTATTATATATATATATATATATATATATATATATATATATATATATATATATATATATAGAGAGAGAGAGAGAGAGAGAGAGAGAGAGAGAGAGAGAGAGAGAGACATGACAGCAGATTAGTGGGTGCCTAATGGTTGAAATCTATAAATTCATCGCTAATGACCATAAATCATCACTAAAACCACTATAATGCCTTTCAAATATATATAAACCCCAAGCAAGTTGGCCCTCAAAACAAAGAATCTCAAATATTGGTCGACAAGGATTAATGTGGCTAAGTATTTTTTTTTTTTGGTCCATTTTGACGAATGTTATATGAAGAAGCAGGCATTACAATTCTAATATTTCCTGTTATATATATATATATATATATATATATATATATATATATATATATATATATATATATATATATATATATATATATATATATATATGTGTGTGTGTGTGTGTATGTGTGTGTGTGTGTGTGTGTGTGTGTGTGTGTGTGAATGATTGGTAGGTACCAAACTACTGGAGTAAGAAATAAAAACCAGACTTCTTAAATTCGTGTTAAAAGGTGTTTTAAGTAAAAATCTAATACTTTACAAACACTAACTCAATATAAATCATACTTTAGTTCAAGTCATTTTTATACAAAAAAAAAAAAAGTTGATCTTTCTACTATCAAAATTTTGATGTTATAAAACCATTCATTTTTATTATTAAAAACATTATTCAAATAAAAAATAATTAATCGTACAAAATATGCTCATTAAAGTTCACGTTGCTTATAAATCAATCATAAAAGTGACCCTGGATTCACCAAAGCAGAAAGGCTAAAGGGGTGGTGGCGGTGGCGGCTCTAATGCAAACCTTCCAACGGTCAAAGGGCGTGCAGACAAAAGGAGGAATATTAGGATACGAGGAGATGGGATGAGCACGGCCACGCGCCACTTTTTTTAATTCGATCAACCGAATCTGTGCTCCCAGTTAAAGTGCGGAGTGACGCCGCAAAACGCATTCCATTCTTTCTCCACCACCGCCTGCGAATAAAATATACGACTCTGTTGCTGAATTAAAAGACGCACTACCCTCAAATACCATCCATGCACAGATTTAAGAAAAACAGAGCCAACTTCTTGATCTCCTCTCGCTATCGCTTTCTTTCAGACAAACACACACACACAAAATCATGGACCTTCCTGCCAGGCAAGCAGAGGAGGAGGAACGAACCAGTGGGTACAGTAGCAGAAACAATGGCCGGAGAGCAACAGTAATTTGCGGAAGTTCGATGCCTGCAGGAGATTTGGAAGACCAAGACCTTCAGCATGGGAGTGCTCGCTGCCTTACTTCATATTACAGTGTGTTTGTTGCACGCCTCGCCATCATGGTATGCTTTGCTCCCTGCATCCTTAGAGAGCTACTTGTTTAGACAGTTGGGTGGTCTTTTTTCTGAAATGCTCATTCTCCATTAATCAACTAAGAATATATTGTGGTCCACAATGAAAAGGAAAATGCTGAACAGTACATCAAAAGATATACAGAAGCTTGTCCTTATCCATCTTAAAAATGTGTAGACGCAATGCACTCAAAAGAAAAAGGATGAAGAAGAAAGTGCATCAAAATTTTCTACTTTTCGTAGGAGAAAAAGCTGCTCAGATTCTGGAACAGGACTGACCAGAGGGAAAGGTGGCCTTAGTTCTAGCCACACACTGTATGAAACTCTGGAAGAGCATCCCTCAATTCTAGCCATACTCTGGAGAACATATGATGATTTAAAAAGAGGTGACAGTAGGAGAATCCCAGATCTTCATATATTTCAGGGAGTTGAAAGTGGGAAATAGGAAGATATTTCTCAGTTCCTGTTGCCCTTTTCTCTTCTTGCTTTTAACAAGAACTTGTCAAGCACAGAACCATTACTTTTGAACTTTTGATACAATTGCCAAACATCTTGATCTAAGGGATATGAGCTAGCACCTGCACAGATGAGGACTCAGAAATGGATTTTTCCATCTGAATAACAAGAGAAAAAAAATTCAATCCAACTTTTATATATCTAAGAGTTCTGGTTTGATCTAACCAAAATCCGCTGTGCGCTTACTTGGAAAGGAGGGGGCGCAGATCATAACTGTTTTAGTGCGCCTAGCCACCTGCATCTGAGGGCAGCTCCGCAACCACGAATGCACTCTGTCATACTTCTTAACATATCATTTAATTCCTTCAATAAATCAGAAAGTCCAAGCTGTGGTACCACTAAAGAACAACATATCTAAAAGACCAGAAAATTAGAGCTGCTTCTGATCCAATCTAAGCCAAATGTATGTGTTTACCATCACTCATTTCCCGAAATGCAAGTTTTTTATTGCTTTGACAAAAGATTGACTGACTTTCTGCCATCAAGTTCAAATACAATATGGACCGTTGTCTTTTCAACTATCCAAACGACAGAAAGGCATGAAATCGAAATTTAAGATAACTCTCCTGTCTCCATTCTTAGATCAGACCTTTTGACAGTTTAAGATAGCAAGGAAGTATCTCCGGTATGAATCTTAGGCCTGATCTAAGATCCTTAGTTGGATGAACGGATCTTGATGCAGATGCGTTGCCACCTCAACATATTAATGTCACATAAGATCCATGGATTTAAGGTCCTCGACTCTCAGATCCCACACTAGAAGTGAATCACCCATTTAGTTTCAGCTTATGAAACTCCTCTAGTTTTTTTTGTTTCTAATAATAATGGTAAACACAGAACAACTTAGCACTTGATCTCAATTGACTAATTTGATTTGAAGTGGAACAGATAAACTGAGAGAGAGAGAGAGAGAGAGAGAGAGAGAGAGAGAGAGAGAGAATTCACAATATACGAATGAGCTGAAACCCTCATTATAAATAAAGACGCAAGTACCACCTTGGTCGTTGAGAGACCTAATAATCTATATGTTTGATGGTGTATAAACTATAAAGATTATTTATATAATCATAAACTCGAACGGCCCATTGTATACGTAAAAGACAAATCCCATGAGTTGAATCAGGCTTTTTGTGATGAACACATCTATATGGTTGGAAGCACTCGTAGGTATGAGATTTCCGACATGCATACACAACACCCACACACATATTGGCCCAACCGAGAGACAAGTCGACAACATGAGATCTTTTCACCATTTGTTTTTATTGGCGTTGGTACTTTGAATGGGGCTCTTGACTACACAATTCTCCATCCACTTTTAGTGATCCACTTGCTGCAGGACAAGTTCATTATGATGGAGTTTGGGACTTGGTCCAATCGATCTCCACATTGTTGACTTCGCAGATGCTAGGAATCTATGACAGAATATACAGAAGCAAGTCTTCTATTAGATTATAACTAGTTAATGATGCAAAATGACACAGAGAATGCCCATTTTATGAAAAAATGATTTACATCAATTACCTATTTCACGCATACAGGTAATGCTTGCCATCTTGATCTGCATGTTGACTATGTTGACCTGGCATGTTACACGGGTTTATACGACAGAATCCATAAACAGTTTAGCATATGGACTTCGCTTTGAGCTGTTGCAGCGCCCTGTCTTGCGAATGTGGAACATACTGAATTCTACTGTTGAGATAGCAATGACACAGGTTCAACTTTCAGAATATGTGATCGGAAGATATACGAAGCCAGTTACACATACATCTCAACCAGAGGTAAATCTTCACATCCTTTGTTTGATTCAGCTATTCTCATATAGCAAGATAGAAAATAATTGGTTTGCAGCTAGACTTAATTTCAGTTTTCTGCTTTTGCTTGTGACTAGTTATATGAAGTCATGAAGGATATATCATGGGCACTTTTCTCAAGTCGGAATGCTCTGAATGCAATTACCATTAGCTACATAAATGGATTTGTACAGGCATTTCACAGAGACAACAGAAACAACAACACATTTTACATCTACTCTGACATTTCTAAGCCTGTAAGTGGATCAGGACAAGGAACATTATCATCACCATATAATGACAAGAACATGTCTTACAATGGAAATGTCTCTGCCACTTGGTTTAGAGTACCATTAGATCCTCTTACAGGTGAAAGTATAGGAAGTGGAAGAAAAATACTACCAGAAGATCTCATCAAGATTGCTGGCATTTCAGAATTACGTGATGGAGCAGCTTCATGGCATGTTGCAGTGAGTAAGTTCACAGATTCACCATTGCTTTCAGCAGCATTGCCTGTTCGGCATCCAGCTGATCAAAGCATCATGGCTGTTGTTGGGGTCACCACAACTTTTCACAGTGTTGGCCAGCTGATGAGAGAGCTGGTTGAAATCCACAGTGGATACATGTATTTGACTTCTCAAGAAGGCTTTCTACTTGCCACATCAACAGATGCTCCACTTTTGAGGAATACAGAAGATGGTCCAGAACTTATGCTGGCTACTGACTCAGAAGACCAAATGATAAGGTCCGGTGCACAATGGTTGGAGAAAACATATGGTGACAAGTTGTTGTTGCACAATGAGGTGCACATAGAAAATGTCCAGCTGTCCCACCAAGAATACTATATTGACACTTTTTTCCTGAATCTTAAAAAGCTCCCTCTGGTGAGATTTCTGAAGTACTCTTCAAGACATAGAATCTATGCTTAGTAGTTCTTTTTTCTCTGAAGACCAACTTAATCTGAAACCTGGTTTCCCGTAATGTTTTTTTGTGGCACAGTATAACCTTAACTGTATGAATACTAAAACTTCTCAACTAGAGAGCATGACGAGAAATTCAAAAGAACGACAAGTATACATAATAGGTTCTGAATTTAAATTGTCTCAGAATCTCATCAAACCAGATATGGAAGAGAATCAGGAAGCAACAAGAGAATGAATGGATCACCCAAGGGTTTCTTAGATATTTAAAAGCTAGACTGACTAAGTGTAACATGTTACTCACTGATATTACCAAAAAGGATGAAAGTGAAGCATTTTTAGATAGTGGCATTTGAAAAATGTCTAGAAAAGTTGGGTCTAGAGTTGACGGAGTATTTTTATATGTTCTTAATGCTTAAAAGCGCCTTACTAGAAGTAACATGAATACTTTTACACAAAAACACACTAAAGCAAGTGACTAATCCCTATAGCATTTCTCAATCTCTGTCCATGGAAACTGAGTTACCCTTCTTTATTCCATGAGCAATGGCTTGCACTGAGAAGTCAACAAGGTCAATCCAGAAAACCTCAAGATGTAGCACCTATAACCTATTTTGGTGTTTAATCAGTAATACATGCTGCAGACAAGTTGCATACAAAGTTACAAACAACACATAACTTTAATTTACTTGCGGATCTCTGATGCAGTCAACTGCGATCAATGAATCTAAGAAATAGTGATTGTTCTATGATCTCCTTAATTCTAGAAACTCTTGCCTAGAATGCATGGTTTTTTATCATACTAGAGTCAGAAGGCATACTTTGATATGACGCTTCTTAATTTGTATATAAACTTATCTTTATCTAGACAGTATGTGATATTTTGATATCAAAAGGTATGTGAGCAACATGGTAACTTCAACTTTAGATGTGCAATAGAGAGAGAAAATTTTTTCATATTTCTGGTAAAGGAAATGCTTTACTTTAATCAGGAAAATGCCTTCATTGCAGGTTTCATGAAACTGCTAAACAAAACATAAGATTCAAAAAAGATAATGTATCTGTAAACTAGGAACTAATGATAAGAAATGTTATAATTTTTTAATGATGCATCAGTAAGTTAGTAATAATTACTTTTTGATATTAATAAGATTTCATCTGTATAATCCATCAAATATCAGAGAACTGTCTGAACATTTCTTTATGTTGAAGACTAGATTATCTTCCTAATGATTTTTGACTGCTTAACATTTTCACCCCCGAACTACGTGGCAACTAGGAAAGTGATAGCCTTGTAAGACACCCTACATGCTTGTCCCTTACACAAGTGGATGGTAGACTTCTTATAATATCCATAGCGTTCATGGATGAGAAGGCTTCAAAGAGCAATTTATATTTTAAATGTTATAGCAAAAAGCATCAATGCTAAGCCTCATATATAGAATACTTATCATATTTGAGTAATTACATTAATCCACTCTTTATACAGGTGGGTGTAATCATCATCCCAAGGAGATATATAATGGGAAAGGTTGACCAAAGAGCTATTGCTACATTAGTGATTTTAATTTCTGCATCGATTTGCATTCTTGCGGTTGGATGTTTATGCATTTTGATATTGACAAGTGGTGTCTCAAAGGAGATGAAACTAAGAGCAGAATTGATAAGTCATCTTGAAGCAAGAAGACGGGCAGAGGCATCAAACAACTATAAAAGCCAGTTTCTAGCAAATATGAGGTAACTCTTAATGAATTATAAACAATAAAGACCATATTTATTGTCATATTTTCAGGATATAGTATTTCCAAGTTCCAAAATTATTAATGATATGATAAGTCAACTAAAAAGGACTTACATGAACCTTTTAGCTCTTAGGCGGTGTTGTTAACTGAGGATCTGAAGTTTAGCAACCCCTCCCCCAAACCCCCTGCATGGATTGGACCTCAGACATTTCTACACATTGTGGAGATCCACTGTTTGTTTAACATTGGCTCCCACAATATGCTGATTTCAGATCCCGAATTCTGATGGGAAACAAATATACCCTCAATTTCTAGTCCAATCCATTAAACTAACCTAATATGAAGAGAAACTTTGAGACGAGAAAAATACTTCTCAGCATCTCTATGTCACAGCTCTTCAATTTCAGCATAATTCAGAAAATTGTTTGTGTGCATTGCTTCTTCTTGTTCACAAAAATCTGCCCATTCTTTAATTTTCTGTTCTCCAGTTGCTGCCTACGCTCTTCAACTTGAAGGTAAATAACTTTTCTAGCTGGTGACATTTTTAGTCATAATAAAAAAAATCTGCTTTATGTTTAAATTATTTTGTTTTCATTGTCAAAAATAAATAAAATGTTTTATTGGAAAAATATTTCATATTTCAAAAATATGACGATGTGTTCACTTTTTAAAAAATATATATTTTTTATATGTAATTCGTATATATCATCCATTTTTTGTTTCTTTTATAATTTTGAAAGCTATTTGAATGTGCATCAATAACTGTGTAAGAAAAAAGTAGAAAACTCATGATTTTAAACTTCTTTTATCATCTTTGTATATTTTTAAATATAACTCGTGAATTTTTCCCAAGTAAATCAAAAAAAAAAAAGAGAAAAACATACCCAAGAGATTCCCAAGAATGTTATCTTGTACTATGAGTATATTATATTTAAACATGGACGTCAATAAGGGATCAACCCCCTGCAATATTGCTATTGGCAGCCCTGGAAGTGGATTTTGTGTTGCTATCATACTACTTATTTTGACAAGACCTTTGCTTGAATATTGATCCCATGGCAAATGTGATCTTAGATTTAATAAAGGTCCTATGTCACATAGGTGCTGAAAACAGGCTGTTGCATCCAAGTCAAATGTGCACCAGCTGCACTGCTGGTGCAGCTGCTAACAATTGATGGTTATTGATAATATATTATGCTTTGCAATTTAATATATATAACCATGTGACATAGGAAAGATCATTGAGCTATGAATAAAAAGGTGCCAGAGAGATAGAAGCAAGTAGTCATAAACTCATAATACACTAGAAATTCGATAGTAAAACTGCCACGCCAACTAGATGATACATTTATGAAATGACTGGCCAAGTCAAAAACCAAAAGAATCATATGGCTATGACAAGCACAAATGTAGACTCACAAGTCACAAAGGAATGGACAACAGGCACAGAATGTCATAGAACAAAGAGGACCTGTTCAGGGCATTTGATAAAGGAAAATATTGTGGTCTTAGAACACAGACATTCCTAAAATATATGCTACAAAAACACTCTGTTCTTATTCTAGGAAACACGGTAGCAGTCATTTGTTATATCTGAAAACAACATCCATAATCACACTGTTTTTTGGAAGAAATACATGGCACTTTTAGATCATATGTTCCAAAAACACAATGTTCTTCTTCTCAAACACCTTCTTTGTGTCACCTAAAATGCACAAACAAGCATGTAGAATGAGGTGATTAACCTCATAGCTATGCATCAAATGGAGAGAAGGCTTGCTTGTCAGAGGGTCTGATAAATGGTTGAGTGAGGCATCATACTCTGCTAATAGATTATCTACCAAGTAATAGAAATCCCATGCTAGATAAAACTAAAAAGAAACACTCGCAAAAAGGTGCAAGACAGGAAATATATGAAAAACTTGTCTGCACAACCTATATGAATTTTAATATATTTGAGCTCTCTCTGCCAAATCCATGTTCCAGGATTAAGAGTTTGTTAAGAAGAAAGGAAATACAGGATAATGGCCTTCATGAAATATAAGTCAATTGATACTTCAACACTGCATAAGGAAATATCATACTATCCTTCAAATATTTGTCCTAGATATATTCTGTTCACCTATGGAAGGTATTGATGCTTGTGCTGTAAGTACCACTTGTTATGACAGAACTTAGAGGATAATATGAAGCTTTGTAACTTCAATAAGCCACATAACTTTAGCAGCACTAAGTGCTGGTATCCAGTATTTAGTTTCCATAGAAAAATATAAAATCTTTTATTGCTTTGTGCACGTCCACAAATGAGAGAAACAACAAAAACATGCAAAAGCCACAGTGGGAAGTCTACATTAAGGCTGTTCTCTGCAGTCTAAGACTCTAAATCAATATCAAATTACCATAATTAGGTTGAACAAAATAGAGAAGAGCAAAGGAAACCCTTTTTTAATGAGATATTTGATGCATTGGACATCTTTCGTCAAAATTCCAATTTATTAATGGGTGGGTACATGTAAACCTATAAATATCTCATAGTTTATTTGCCTATAGATAACGTTTGCACATCTCATGACTTGGATTTGAAGAGTTCTAGTTCTAACTAGATGGCTGTAGTTCATTTTGCATGCACCCCATCTTGCCTATAAAAGGTGGTTTCAAAACAGAACCATGTGAACATAAAGTCACAAGCAATTTTGGGGCTTGGAATACTATTAGAATGTCTAAAATAATTAAAACAAAGTTGCCTGTCCAGGACAGCCCATGTCCCATTCCTTAAGTAGTGGGCATACTCAAAGAAATGATGACCAACATTCCCCAAATATAAGTGGCTACTTCAGGGATTTCATTTTCATCGATACCATTAATATCATTATCAAAACCAAAGAAACCGCTAGTTGAGTTTTGTCTTTCAAGCAATTTTGATTGGCCTTGTGTGATGCCTCGTTTGAGTTCATGCTTTGGAAGTTTTTCATATGTTGGTTGAAGTCCACGTCAACTTCTTCTTAGACTTGGAATGGCAACTCTTTTAGGCACGAGGCATGAGAAAGAAAAAGAAAGGGACGGTATCATAATCTACACAATCTACCAAAGACTAGCCCAAGAAGTTACTGAACTGAATAGAATTGATTTGTGAAATTAAAGAGCATGTATAACCTTCACAGAACATGGGAGAACCTCTGTCAATGGGATCTAAATGTAGAACAGATAAAAATCACAATTGTCGTGCATGTAATCCATGTGATAATAAATCCCATTGCACTGAACAGATGACTTTCCCATGCACTTCAAGACCTTCTAACGGAGATGTAAATGGTACAGTCATGAGCTGCGGACACCAATGGCTGCTGTTATTGGACTTTTGGACATTCTCATCTGTGATGATTGCCTTACAACTGAGCAATTTTCTACAGTTTCTCAAATCCGTAAATGCTCAACTGCTTTACTTCGTCTGCTGAACAACATCTTGGATCTCAGCAAGGTGAATCAAGATTTGCTATTTCTTGTACTTTAAGCTTGTCACACTAAATATTTGTCTAGAAACAGTTCTCTATTTTGGAGCTGATACTTGAATCATGCTGTTTCTTGTTTGAAGACCTATTAAAAGTTCCTATTCATCTAAGCTTTATTAAGAAATACTACTTTTTTTGAACAAAAATGGAAAGAAATGTGTCATCTAAACAAGTGATTTGTTTTCCATCTCTGGCACATATATTAATTTTTCCAACCTCCAGATACCGTGAGACACTAATCTTAAGCCAGTATATTTAATATGACTTCTAATAGTAACTAAACTTTATGATACTATAGCCTCCTTTAAGCTATGACTCCATATCTTGCTGCAGTAAGAAAGGTAGTGGTGCCTTACTCTGGTGCCACAGAGAAATTTCTTTAATCAAATATTTCCTCTATTCAGGGAGAAACGACCTTGTGGCTGACTTCGCATATGAAGTGCTGTTATTAGTTCTGTATTATCAAAACAGAACAAGAAAAAGTAGTAGACTATAACACTATTACTCCATATAAACTAGTTGTGTATGCTTCAGTAGATAACAACATCACTTCCCATGTATGTCAACCAAATTTGTTTTGCTACAATGCATTTAAGGAATTTGACATATTTCCATGCTTTTCACAGGTTGAAGCTGGGAAACTTATTCTTGAAGAGGCTGAGTTTGACTTAAGGCGTGAACTAGAAGGACTGGTTGATATGTTCTCCGTGCAATGCATTG
This sequence comes from Nymphaea thermarum, assembly GCA_011799765.1. NCBI lineage: Eukaryota > Viridiplantae > Streptophyta > Magnoliopsida > Nymphaeales > Nymphaeaceae > Nymphaea > Nymphaea thermarum. The sequence goes on along the minus strand of JAANDH010000244.1, from coordinate 270,035 downwards.
ATCAAAATGTAGAGCTTGTGCTAGATATCTCTGGTAAGCAAGAATAAATTAAAAAACCATTTACAAAAGAAACCAGCTACTGGAGTAGACACATGATATAGAATTTACATACCATAACAGAATCACTTAAAACAAATATGGAAGAATATTAGAAGAGAAACATCACTGATAACCTTACTAACAAATGCATTATGTCATTTAACCTCATTCAATTGGGTAATGTGCCTGAGAGCATCAGCTTCTAAATGTGCTTGCTCTGTATGGTTCGGGAGCACCTTTCAGTGGAATATTCTTGTGGTCTTAATAAGGGTGAAACAGGTAACTTCACAGAATAATTACATTTGCAATTGTCGTATCTCAATGGAAGTTAACTCAAAGTCCTCATTGGACCATTATTATTAAAAGTTAGCTTTATACTTTATGCCAAAACCTCAGAATAAGTGGTCCTTGAAGGGATTTTCAGTCAAAATGCCTGTGCCTGTGCATGAAAAAATTACTTTTAAACGATAAAACTTGTATATCACTTATATCTACCATGTACGGTTCTTTTGTATTTGTCAACATGCTATCCTCCTTCTTTCTACCATTGAAATGCTCTAGGATAATGGAAGAAAATAGAAAATATATACTTTCTTTTCTGAGGTAGAAAAGAAAATGAGAAAAGTCTCTGTAGGCACTGTACCAAGTGAAGGCGTGCATTCCCCACCTTGACATCTTTCTCTCTCTTAAGAATTTAAAAGCATATTTTCTTTGATAGCTGATCGAGACTGACAAGATTGAAAGCATACTAAATTTCTGGATGCTTTTTAACTGTTTATGCTTCTTGATCATTTTCACAGATGACATGCCAAAACTTGTTCGAGGTGATTCTGCAAGAGTGGTTCAAATATTTGCAAATCTGATCAGCAATTCTATCAAGTTTACATCATGTGAGTCAAACTTCGGACAGAGTTCGATACGTACTGAATTCATTCATGGCCACACCGTGGAAATCAACTATTTGACATTTTCATTCATAACTACATAATAAGACATGCAAAGTTAAGGTTATTTGTTTGGATGGTAGCCTATTACCTTTTTGCTTGAAATCAATTTATGTATTTTAAATTCAAAACCTTATCCTGACATATGCTTGCTTGCTTACTTTCATTGATTTATATGCCTTTTCTGTTTCCTTTTATTGCTGATGAGATTTATAACTTTATATTTTACTGTTATATACTCATGGTCATTATCTAATTTCTTCAATTATAAAAACGAATAGGCATGAAAAACCGCAAAGTCTACGACATTTCTAATCTCTAAATGACCCTTTTAGAGGTGTTGGAACAATGCGCATTATGCATATAGTATGGGTCTCAGTATAAAAGAAAAGTTCTATAGGAGAAGATGATGTGTGATTGAGGATTTTTTTTTCCTTTAACATTCTTTCAGCTAACAAGATAATATCTAATGGGTTGAAGAGTCAAATGGTGACGATAGATGAGATGCAAACAACAAAGATGCAAATTGAGGCGAGACAAGAATGAATTATATCCTTTCTGATAGGACCACATGAGACCAAGCCAACAAGTCCAAAAAGGCAAAAACACAAAGAAAAACACCAATAACTAGTGATGATTATTATATAAGGGCTTCAAAATGAACCATTGACCCTTTCTTACAATATCTGAAACAGAAACAACAACAAAAAATGACTCTGTCGATTCTTATAGTGACATAATTATAATATTATAATGAGGACAAAAGCCATCGGCTAGTTCTTGTTATCACTTGTCATATATTAGAGAGGAAATGCCTTCAGTGTGTAAAATCCTTGTTTGAATATTTCAAAATGTGTTACACTTTACAAGATTCAAATATTAAAGCAAGGTGGTTGGCTTTTTAAATGCTTCCCAAAGCTTGTCCCTTTTATTTTCTCACTCAGTTCCTGTGTTGACCTTACATGATGTTAAATATTTTTACCTCCTGTTCTAGAAGCTTCGAAAATTTATTGTAACAACAGGCATTGATTGAAGCCGAATTTTATCCAACACCCAATGCAAATTTAACTCATAAGCACTGGAAATGTAGAAATAGAAGAAACAAATCTACTTTCCCATGCAAATTTTTACAATACCTTATTTTCCTACCAAGAGAAGAACATATTAGTTTTATTTACAGAAATGTTAAAGGTCTGGAAACAGGAGAAGCATTTTACAAAAAGATGTAATTGAATCAAAAGAAATAGAGCAAGCTATGGAACCAGAGAAGATTTTTTCATCTCATATTTTTTTTTAGGCAAAGTTGCTAATATAACTTGCATTCTTCATGTTTTGGCCGGACAAAGCTGGTTACATAATTTGTCGAGGATGGTGTGAAAGCTCCCCTCACGGCAACACAAAGAACTCAGTCACTGACCAGGAAACAAGCAGCAGAAAGAAAAAAATGAAAGACGCCAAAGTAACAATTTGGTTTGAAGTTGAAGATACAGGCTGTGGTATGTTGGCCATAAAGTGAAATTGCTTTTGTTTTTGTGCTGCACACCAATATGAAATGACATCCATGCAAAAATGGCCTATCATTCTAGACATGACATATTCATATTGCAGGGATTGATCCAAGTAAGTGGGAATCGGTATTTGAAAGCTTTGAGCAAGCAGACCCATCAACCACAAGAAAGTATGTCACTGTTTTTCAAGATTTGTTGATTTTGAATAAAATTGAGCATGCAATAAGAAAGCATCATGTGGTGAAGTTGAACTCCTGTTATGTGAATGATAGTTTTCTTTTGCACTTATTAGGAACAGGCATAGGAACTACAATCGGAAATGGTTGATTGGTTTACATTTGTTGTCTACAATGTGCAGTTAATTGTCATGATCATAATACCATCAACTTGAACAAGGTTCTTTAGTTTGTCTTGCTTGCTCATGCTTCTACCACCACCCGACATGGGCAAGTGGTTCCCTAAAATATTCGATGAAACTATCTCAGCATTACATGCAAACGCTTATTTTATATTTACTAAGAATTTACTATTTCTAACATCAATTCTCATTCTCTTTTTCAGGTATGGAGGAACAGGCCTTGGTTTATGCATCGTTCGCACCTTGGTAAGACATAGTCTTCTGCTACCTTTTGCAGCTTTGCTCCTATCTTTGTCAAGAATCAATAACCACAGTATATTATCTAAGTGTAGAAAACTTGCGGAAATTTTTGAAAACGACACATGGATCAGTACAATATAATTTCCAGAAACGGAAATGAAAAAACAATGCCCTAAACAGAATTAATAGAAGGCAACTCCAATGCAAAAACTCCCACAGGATATTAGAATAGCAGCTGGATATGAATTCCTATTTGACGTATTACTTCTATGGTATTTATGCTATAATATTATGAGCATACTGTTACCTTCTGCCATGTAATAAGAAATTATCCAAGTTAACATACCATATCTCTTGACTGAAGTCTCATTTGGAAAATTACTGCATTAGATCATGCTACATGAAGCCTTTCTCCTTCATAAGTTGATATCACACAAATGATCTTCTCACAAATATTTGTCCCTTCAGTTTATTGCCTCTGATACAACGTTGGTTGTTTTCTCCATACTCATGTATCACTTTTCTCCCAGAAACTAAACTACTACTTTAACTTATGTTAGCATGCATTGATGAACATCACAGGTAAGGAAAATGGGTGGAGAGATTAAAGTTGTCAAAAAGAAGGGGCCAGGAACTTTGATGCAACTATACCTAGTCTTCAGCACTCCTGCAGAAAGCATGGACAGATGTTGCCCTGTAGAACTGAAACAGAGAAATCTAATGGTGAGCAAATGCAACAATATCTTCTATTTTAGACGCAAAGGACATTTTTAACTTTTTTCCTTCTATTCAAGATCCAATCAATTTGGAAGCACAGATCAAGAATATGACAGGCTTGAGTTGTACTCTAGTTCTCTCATTTGCTTTAGTTTGTTTTATATAATATCACAATGAGGAAATGCTAGCAATGTGCGCACATGTGCTAGTTTCTACGCTCCTGTTATTCGTTATGAACATAGACATGTGCCAGTTTACAACTAAAAGCTGACATGTCCTTATAAAGTTTCAATTAACCGAACTGCAAGTAGAATCAACTTTTCCTAAACAAAATTATTTGAATCCTATGTAAGAATAGCAACAAGAATCATCATCTTAGGTTTCTGCAGCAAAGATCAAGACATTGCGTATGACAGATGAATTAGATCCAGTTGAGAATGATAACCTAAGACTACATATATTTGCATTTGCATTTTATTCCTCTTGAGCAGACAGCAGTGCAGTGTGACACTTAGGTTGTAGAGGTTAATTAGACTAATTTGGGTATGAGAGGGATGTCCTGTCTTCTATTTATTTGTTTGCATTGAAATTCTCCCAGGAAATGAAAACTGAACAGAGATTTTCCTTATCCAGAAAGGAGTTGTTGCAATAGTAAGGTTAAATCTGTGCTAGGTAAACAGGATACTAACAAAAATAATTTCTCAAGAGGTGAAAAGATCGATGCCATATTAGAAATGCCGAATTGACATTTCACATCATACCAAGAATACATGCATCTCAAATGTATTCGCTTCTCATTTCAGTCCCATGAACAGAAGCATAAGTTTTTTTCTCAAGTACCTCATCTCATGAGATCTGTGGTAACCTCCTCCATTTTTCCTTTATTTTTTATCAATTTGCAGGTACTACTTGCCCTAAAAGGCTGCACCAGTAGATCTGTTATGGCCGAGTGGCTAAAAAATCAAGGGATACGAACATGGGAAGTATCAGATTGGAACAAGTTAATAGAAATACTTACCAGACTTTTTCTAGATAAAGCCATTATTCTTAGAGATAAGCACAGTCACCTGGAAATAGAGGAACAAGCAGACCAAGATTTCCTTGACCTTGGAGAATGCTCACAATGTAGAAATTTTGCTATGAGTGAAGATCATAGAATTTCATGGAACCACAATCTTGAAAAAAGGTCAAGGTTGGATTTTGTTATCATAGTTGATGCAGGACTACTGGACCTAAGTTCTGGCCAATGGAAGGGGCAGCTAGATTTTCTAGAGAAATATGGTTGCAATGCAGAATTTGCATGGGTGATAAACCACAACACCCGAAATGTAATAAAGACTGAACTTAGAAGAAAAGGTTACTCATTAATGGTGAATAGGCCATTATATAAATCAAAGCTGATTCAAGTATTGGAAACTGCCGGTGGAATCAATACTACAAAATTCAAAAGGATGTCTGATGATACACATGACTGTGTTGAGATGGCCTCTTTTTCTGATGTGGCCCAGTCAGATGATTCAGACATGCCTGAGGAAGAAGCAAGGGATGCATGCCCAGCTCAGGGGAACTCAGAAGTACGACCTCCTAACTCATATCAATTATTTAACAAATGTTTATCAGCAGCATCCTTGACATATTCAAAGCAGCTCGATGACCCTGCAAAATTGATGAAACATGTGATAGAAGCTCAAACTGCCCCACCAATCTGCATCAAAAGTCGGAACTACTACGGCCCTACAGATAATGTAAATAAAGGCAAATCAGATGACCTATTACAACCAGAAGAGCATCAATGTTCCCCAGCATATGAGAAAAAAAGTCTCTTCGCACTTGCATCTGATGAATTGCATCAATGCAATAGAATATCAGACTCCTGTTACAGCAATCACATGAATGAGAAACCACTTAACCATGAGAAGGGATCAGCCTCTTTTGCTTCAAATTCAGGAAACTCGACAAAGCAGCAGAGAGAAGAACTACTAAAGTTGGATTCTGGAAGCATGACCCCAAAACAAAGGCAAAAAGAGCAGTATGATCATGAAAAGAAAAGTTTGTCTCCTCCACTAATGGATGTACCCAATCGGAAACCTCTTGAAGGGTTACACATATTACTTGCAGAAGATACAGTTGTCCTGCGGAGAGTTGCAACTACGATGCTTGAAAAATTTGGAGCAACAGTTGTTTCAGTTGGAGATGGAGTACAGGCTGTACATGTCCTGGAAAACATTTTGACTACTGAAAAGTATAAAGCTTGCAGCCCATCTCGGAATACAGGTAAAGCTGTAGAACAAATGCAAGAGCAGGAGATTCCATCATTTGATCTGATCCTCATGGATTGCCAGGTAAATCTTAAAGCCTTTTCTGACAGAATAAACCCTAAGAACAGGGGATACATAGAATCTTGTCAGGAAAATTTAGTCGGCCTGTGCATGTCCACTGGCGGATTTCGTTCTGTATCTTTCATCACAGATGTTATATTTGAATGCAGCACGTAAAAGTAAAACGCATGTTGCCTATACTCTTATCACTCAACTGCATATGCTGTCACTTATTTTATTGTCGGAAGCAGCGCGGTCTTTTCACAATAATTTCCACTGCTTTAACTCATTATATGCTTTTTACAATTCCATGTTGGTATACTGCCTTCAGTTTCTTCATCAGCAGTATCATTAACATTTATTTTACCCAATGTTCTTCTTCCTTGTTTTGTTGAGAGCATAACCAAGCTAGCCATAGAGCCAGATGAATCATATAAGAACTGAGTTCCATGTACATACGCGAACATGAGATTCTCACCTCCAGTACTATAGTAAAGAACGCTCAGAAAAAAGTGGTTGTTTGCCTTGAAATTCTCGATAGACATAGATGTAGGTTAATTATAGGTATATTAGACAAAGGTAGCCACCACTGCAATGTCCTTTGCAACGAACATTTCGTCAGAGGCAAGATCTTTCTTTTTCCTGTACGTCCTGGATATAGACGGAAGCTTAACTAGCAATTTGGTTGAGTATCAAGATTCGGCTTCTGCCAAATCCTATTGATTTGTCGCCAAAAAATAGACAATGGGACCATGTCAACATAGCAAAAATGCATTAACTCAGAGAACACAGTGCAGAATGCAGAGGGTTTTTTGAGGTCGTTATCTGACATTTACTGAATGTGTTGCCGCCGGTGAATGCAGATGCCGAAGATGGACGGGTACGAGGCGACAAGGGCGATACGGGGGGCCGAGGCGGGGACGGGGAGGCACATCCCGATCGTGGCGCTGACCGCGCACGCGATGTCATCGGACGAGGCCAAGTGCCTGGACGTGGGCATGGACGCCTACTTGACGAAGCCCATCGACAGCAAGCTGATGGTCTCCACCATCCTCTCCCTCACCAAAGCTAGAGAGAAAGGAAAACAATAAGAACCCACGAAACAGACGCGGTCGTGGAAACTCTAGCTACTAGTCATCACCACCGATTCATCGTCAGTAACCAGTAACCACCCTTTTTTCTCAGCACCAAACATGAAACTCTGAATCTTTTGAGGTTTGAGATCGCGTGTGACTGTGTAGGATGTGTAAATAGTCTGGTTTTGGCGGCAGCGACGGCGCTAAGAAGAACGGCCGCCGTCCCTCCGCCCTTTTGACACGCGGAGTTTCGTCTTTTCGCCATTCCCTCTCTGCATGAACCTTGCGGTTTTTGAATGTCATGTAATTGGACGAAAGTTGTGCAATTACGTGCCAGGAATGTAACGTAGAGAAACTCGCAGCTTAATTTTGTATGTGGCAACTGTAGATACTGGCTTGAGTTTGTAAAATAATTTACAAACAATATCAATATATGTTTCTATAATTCTACAATTTCTGCTTACAAATCACATTTTTCTACGTTCATTTTATATACATTTTATATCCCTTACACGCTCTTTCTTTTTACCTTTTCTCTTCATTTAACTCTTTGTTTGAATGGATACTGAAATCGTCGTAAATTAACTAATGAAATAAATGTTTGTTGAGTATATTCTCTATGTCTTTATTCATGAACCCTGTTTTTATGAATCATCTTATACACTCAAACAATTATTTACGATGTCTTCCATGTTAGGCAATTCTTTAGACACAACAATCAAACGTTTAGTTAGCGATAAATTTCTCTGTAACTTTAAGACTTCTGCCAAACAACGAATTTGATTTTCATTGATTAAATATTACAAATAAAGATAGTTTTACCAAAGAAACTTAAATCACATGCATTACTATATAAATGCATTTTATGAATATACGTGGTGCATTGTCTAGTCATAAATTGGAGTATCAAATGTTTAGAGAGTAGAGAACATCGTGTTATTAGAATACAAGTTGGTGGAACATACATTCAAATAGCACTAAGTACATGTTCTAAAGAATATTTTGTTACGATGTCCAATGTTCGGTTGTTGTATCGAATAACAACATTTATGACAACATCATATTTCTTAAAACAAGAACACGGTGTTCTTTTAAGATATATCTAAAAGACATCTACCTCAAGAACATAATGTTCTTCGTATCAAATATTTTACCATACATATCCCAACAGCTAAAAAACTTTTTTTCTTGGTTCGAAATCCAATCGGACATCTAACTCAAGTTTGACAAAGGCCTTAGGGGGCACTTGATAGAATTGGATTTGAGAACCATAATTTTAAGACCAAACCTTCTCTCATCCGATCTTAAATTCAACTTTGTTTCTCAAAGTAAATAAATAAAACATGGATATTAAGTATGGATCTTAGTGTGACCTAAGATCCTTAGTTTGATGAACTATGGATTTTATCATGAATATGTTGACATATCAACAAAAAAACATGTCCCACTACATGCACATAAGTTCCATGGATTTCAAATCTGAATAAAGCAAAATGCTTCCTTGAAGTTGCTCAGTTTTCCCTATAGATCAAAACTATTATGTCAGATGACAATATACTTAACCTTATAGAGACCATTTGATGAGAAAAACATTGTGTTACATGTTTCTACAACATATATTTCAAGAACACCATATGTTTGTTTTGGGAAAACATGTCTAGTTGTTAGATCTAAAATCGGTATTTATAACCACATTATTTTTCTGAAATGAAAACATTGTATAATAATCTGTCGTTGGAAGCATATATGTTTCAATAACGCAAATACCATCTATAATCATCTTGTATCTACAAAAAGTCAAAAACTGTAACATTTCAAAAATTTAGTCTTATATTGAATATCATGAAATATCTTTAATAATTTGTAAGCGAGATTATTAAAGTGGTTGATTATTATGATTCCTACGTTCTTTTAGATTGAAACTAAGGCCGATTGAGGATTCGAGCCGAGTCCAGAAGTGGTTGGGGGTTTAGATCCATTATATATAGATATCAGATATGGAGTTAAAATTCGGGTTTTAGATCCATTATATAGACATCAGATATGGATCGAGTCCTGGATCTGCTTGATACAGGCGAGCCGGTCGCCACTCGCCAGAAAGCCTTGCAGCCCAAGTTTGCATCATTTTTCCGTTCTCCTTCTAAGCATTGTTGCTGCCAAGGGAAAGGGGAGAAGGCAGAAAGGCGAGAGAGGGAGGGAGAGAGAGAAGAGGAGGCAGGATGGCAAGATACGACCGCGCGATCACGGTGTTCTCGCCGGACGGGCACCTTTTCCAGGTGGAGTACGCCCTCGAGGCCGTCCGGAAGGGGAACGCCGCCGTCGGCGTCCGTGGCACCGACACCATCGTCCTCGGAGTCGAGAAGAAATCCACCGCCAAGCTCCAGGACTCTCGGTACGTTCCTCCTCTTTTGTTTTCCGTACTCGTTCAACCTGTCTATTTTCTCTTCGTGGACGCGATCCTTCTTCTCCTTTCCCATCCTGTTCTTCCGTCGTTCTCATTGTCGACGGTCTTTCCCCGCCGCCGAGTGAGAAACTACATGTGATCCGGGGACTGTTTTTGGTGCCCTAACTCCGCTAGCGAATTTAATGACATCTATATGTAATTTTCGCTTCCCTTTCTGCTAATTGAGATGGGGGTTGTTGGTAGAAAATTTGGATTCTTGGAAGGTGCGGGTTGGGGAATGAGTGTGGACAATTTGGATTTGGTGGCTCACCTGGCCATGCTTTTGATGTACAGCTTTTGTTCTTGCGGGCCGTTTTTGTTTATTGTTTCCTGGTTGGTGGAATGTGGAGTCTTGACTTGGGGCAGTTCGTGGTTGGGAAGGTGGCTGATCAATTACTCCTTTTTGGGTTTGATGCCATCTGCTTAACCACTATCATTGTACAGAATGCTATTGGGAGTATAATTTTGGCACGGTGATCTGGGGATACATTTCCGGATTAGGGATAGATTAGGAGTAGCTAGTCCCTTTCTGCCTTTTTGTTTGCTTTGCTGGATTTCTCTCGACGTATGAGTTTTGAAACATTCCTGGACGCCGTTCACTGTAGCTTACATGACCTTTCTGTTCTCTTCGTTTTGTTTTATAATGAAACAAAATCTCTGCGTTAATTTGCTGAAGATCAGTTGCATCGTGGACAGAAAGATCTCGATTGCTGCAATTGGTGAGAATTAGTTTAATATGTCGAATAGGTCATTGGTGAATATTGAACTATACGTAGACGCTGAAGCAGTTAAACTTTAGTCGCTATGGTTTTATCCATTTGATATTGTTTTGCTTGTTTATACTCCTTACCGATATCAACATCTTATAAACTTCTAAACTTTTGGAAGCTATTAGCCAGTCGCCAACTAAAGTGCAACTAGACTGCTATACTATGATGAACATATTAAACCTGTTACACGGTTAAAAAAAACCTTGCGGTGTGTTAGGTCTTCCATTCGGAACAAAATATAGGGTTCAATATAGCTGGTCTGGTTCGTAAATCTTATTGCGGAATAGACCATCTGGTATGTCCTCAACAATTATCTCTTGAAATCTCTGTCAGATCAACGGAAGGTTTACACCTTGTCTAAATTTATCACATATGAAGTATGCCTTTTATGCTTCGTGTGTAGGATTGTTTTATTTATTTTTTCCAGGTATTGTTATTATTTTCCTTTTGGTTCATCAATGGTCACTTGACATTTCTTGCTGTGTTATTAGAATATGTGATATGTTCACAGCTTTCAGTTCAACGTTCCTTTGCCCAAAATTTTGTTGAAATCTCTTCTTTAGAACATTTTCTAAGTGTGTTTGTCTATTTGATCCTCACTTCTAGACAGTACAAGTTTAATAGTAATTAAGAGAAGGGAGGGGAAGGGCCACAAAGTGGTGGTCCTCCTTTTTTCTCTTTAGGTGGAGGAGGAGGATGGACTGGGATTATTGGGCATTGTTCTGTTGTGCTTGACAAAATCAAGTGCATCGTAAAAGCTTACCTGCAAGTTACTGGGAATTTAGATGATGCGTTCAATCACTGATACGAAGTTGGTTTTGTGTTCAGAGTATGTGGCCTTGACAGGCTGACACCAATGTTTCTAATATTCTGAAAAAACACAAACTAGGCTCCGACAGGCTGACACCAATGCTTTTAATGTTCTTAAAAAACACAAACCCTGAAGAAAATACTTCTCTCTGACATGAAGAACCTTGTATTGGAAACATAAGTGGAAATTTTTGAGTAAAGAGAAAAATGATTTGGTAGTTAGAAAAAGTTGTCTATATTGCGCAAAGCTTATCAGACTTTGCTTTGGCTCCCCTCGCTCCTTTAATAAATTCGTAGATGTGAAGAGTCTGTTTGTTAAACATTTTGAGAGATAGAAGTAGCAGGAAATGGGAAATTGTTTAATAAATGGTTTGATTATTCAATGTCAATATTTTCCTTTAAACTTCAGCAAACAATTTACAGTGTTCTCTTTCTATGATATTTTCTTGCATGCTTGTTCTGCAAGACAGTGTGAGAATATGGCATATGATTCATGCCTCTTGTTTATGCCTGATTGCTTACTTTCTACTTTTTCTTCTCTGCCAGATCTGTGAGAAAAATTGTAAATTTGGATGATCATATTGCATTAGCATGTGCTGGGCTGAAAGCAGATGCACGAGTTCTTATAAATAAAGCACGAATTGAATGTCAAAGTCACAGACTTACAGTTGAGGATCCTGTCACTGTTGAGTATATAACACGATATATTGCCGGGCTTCAGCAAAAGTATACTCAAAGTGGTGGTGTCAGACCATTTGGACTGTCAACCTTGATTGTTGGCTTTGATCCCTATACAGGTGTGCCATCTCTCTATCAGACAGACCCTTCTGGAACCTTCTCTGCCTGGAAAGCCAATGCCACTGGGAGAAACTCCAACTCCATGAGAGAATTCTTAGAAAAGAATTATAAGGAGACATCAGGTCAAGAAACCATTAAACTAGCTGTTCGTGCTCTCCTTGAAGTAAGTTACTATTTTTTTTCGCTCAAGTAGCTGTGCCTTTGCCTTTTTCATATATATATATATATAGTACCACCTACCATATTAAAAATGAAAAAGTTCTTGCTTTTTGATGTGACAAATTGTAAGTCATTCTTGGATGGCTGAAAGTGAATTTCACAAGTTCTCATATTTTGACAAATCTTGTGGGTGCGTGTGTACACCTACATGGAAAACTTGGTGACAGAATAATGAGGATAATAGGGACATGGTAGTTGGTAATCTATAATTATCTGATCCTTTCCATACGTGGTACGGATGCAGATTTGTATTTCTAATTTTCTAGGGTCTCAAAGTTCAATTTCATTGTGCTACTTTATGCTCTAAAGTATTTATGCTTTAGTGCTTACTAATTTATGATCTAAAGGTTCATTATCTGTGCTTGTTGTGTTTGGTAGCTAATGATGGTCACAAATATGTTTAGTTATCTAAAAATAGCATGGTACCGGCACAAGGTATTGATAAAAGATGTGATGCTTTGTCAATCTGGCCTGAAACTTCTTGTTTCTCCAATGTACAACATAAGAAGATCATAAACATTTCAGATTCCTAACTTTGTGAGCGTGGGCAGGTCAGAAGCCTTCTTTCTACTTAATTCCTGGGATCTTTTGCCACTTCCTGGTGGACATTTCTGAAACAAGCACAGAAACTTTGTGGACTAAAATTCTTTCTTGTTCTTGTTAAGCATTTAAATTTTTGCAAGGAAGATGCCCCATTATGAACCATACATCTATGTAGATATTATTGCACAATAAACTCAACAAACTGTTTGATTTTGCTTATGATTAGTGAATAGAGCAGAGAAATAGAAATTTGTCAAAAACATAAATGGTACATGTGGACGGTGGAGTGTATGAATTACATCCCCCCTCTCTCACTCCAGATTATGATAGTACTGATTGAAGCTAAATATTATGGATTTAGATTCATTTAATTTTCTCATGAGAAAATCTTCACCGCTTCACGATGCTGCTCAGTGTAAAATTAAGTAGAAGTAGCGTTTACTGTATGGTATATACATTTATTACTTAAAAAGTTTTATATGTTTATTTCCTATATATATTTATTTGGATATAAAGTTTGATTAAAACTAAGCTTTAAATAGAAAAGTCACATGTTTGTAAATTTTTAAAAATGAAGATGTAGATATTTGAAAAATAATTGATTTAACTTAATTTTTCATATGAATTGTTTTACATTGATTTTTGGATTTATCCCTGAAAACTTTTTATTTTTTGTGTTGTATCTCAGACGTTTCTACTATTTAGTGGTTCTTCCTTCTCCCGTAAATGATTCCTTTTTCAGGGCTCTTTCTTAGGATTCTTGTAAGATTGATAATTTAATTAACTTTAATAAAAAGATTACATATCTTTACTGCTGAGAAAGGGAATGGGCTGGATGTCACACTTAATATCATGGAATATTGATGAATTACTGATATCAATTGTTGTGGCAGTTATCTAGTTTCCCTTGCTGTCACCATTATATAAAGCATAGCTAGTAGATTAGATGTCAAAACATTATAGTACCACTTGCTGTACCTGGTATTGCAAAAATTTTTGAGATTTAGGGCATCTCACTTTGATGTTCTGATTAGTCTTGGATGCGGTGGAGCATATCCAGCTAGTGAAATGCACTACTTGCTTCCATCTAGTCAAATGTGCTAATTGCACAATCCACAATGCTAATTGAGGTCGTTACCAGTGAAGGTACCACATGCTTTAATTATATGTTGGAGGTCAACTTCCTCCATAAAAGTCGTCCTAGAAAAGGCTCTTGATGTGGTTCAGTAGGACTTTCTATTTTACTTGGTAGCAAGTTCTGGTTTTATTATGGGGTGAATTTCTTGAATTAGAGAGTTAGTGTATTGTGCTTCCTTCTCAGTTCAGCCATACAGGAAAGATAATGCATAAGACATGCTCCTTAGCAAGGTTGCTGCCCATTACTCATTCTATTAACACATGTTGATGATGGTATGGCTATACCCTGTACTCATGCACAACGAAGAGGGTTTAATGTCCAAAATCTAAGGCATCAGTCTTATTTTAGTGATTTTATGTTGATGAGCTATATTTGATGATTGATCCTTAAATTACATGGCTTGTTTATAGACATTTGGAAATCCTTGTGGTTGGAATTCTGTGCATAAAGCTTCAGCTGGTATGTATTTAATGCAGTTTCGGGGTAGATTCGGTTGAAACAAAAAGCTAGTATGTAATATTTTTGGTGAAAGGCATGCTTGGATGCACACCTAGCTAGGCGAGTGGGTGGACTGGCATTTGCTTAGCTTCAGTACCAAAGTGGGCCATCTAGTATCCTTGTTTTGTTATTTTGATTATTGCCAAATGTTCATTCTGGACATATGTAAAATATTCTTGAATATCATACTGGACAATTATTCTTAAATTGCTGAATACTCTAAAGAATATATTACTCAATTAGTTTCCGCTTTTCTAGTAGTTTGTAATTTTTTGCCCTCCTAAAGACTTAATGGATGACTGGACGTCCATCACCTTGACCGTCCTAAAGCTTTTGTCTGGTAGAAGTGTCCCATCACTCATCACTCATCAGACTTAGGTTTCTAGAGATAAGGTCATCCATGATGCAGAGGGAAATCAGAAAATAATATTGGAAGATCAAACCTTTCACATGTGATGTCCCTCACCCCCTGATAGGTTTATTTAGTTTATGATCCTTGCTTTTTGGTTTGATCACGGTTGGGCCCACCTTCCTGCCTGCTCTAGCCCTTTCTGCATTACCCAAAATATGGAGAACACACTTGTCAGGATCCAAAAACCTGGTCTGACACAAACATTAGATGCCTGGTATTATGAATTTGTATCTGATTTTATCTATCAGATTATCACTGATAACCAGGACTTGTCAGGAACAACTAACAACTCATAAGATGGAGAAATGCTAGTTCATTTACAAAGCTTGCAGTTGCCTACTGCTAGCATTTGTTGCCCTTTTTAGCCCTACCAGAAGAGCACTTCATCGGGGCTTTGGGCTCATTGTCAATACACTGCCATCTCTGGCAGATTATATGTGTGCACCAACCTACTGGGTGGCACAGATGTGCCCTGATCTGAATTCTGCGGGAGTTGATAACCGTATGGCTTGGGGAATGCACATATTGGATAGCATTTAGCTAACTGTTAGCTGGCTGAGACAGTGGAGGACTTCAAAAGTCGAGGGTTCTGAGTCCAGATCTATGGACATCGCTTTGAAAGGCTGCCAAAGTCAAGCGCAAACTGCCTGGTGAAAATTCTGGTGTATGCGTATTACGACTAGAGCCCCAGATTCCATATATTCATGCCTTTATGCTGTATTATTTGATCTTTCTTCACCATGTCCACTGTCTGTTGATATTTGGTGTCTTCTGATGTTTCATATAGAGATGGGAAGCAATTGTTTAGGGCATTTTCATCTGAATGATCCATATAAAATCCCTAACGGAGTTTTTTACCTTTTTCTTTTCACATTATTCTTAATGCAAGTAGCTAATGTTAAAGCTATTTCATTCATGTCTTGGTTTGTTAAAAGTCCCTTTCTAGTGATTATTTTCTTTCGTAATGTGTGAATGAATGACACTCCGACAACTTATGTAGCTATTGTGTATTACAGTACCTTAAAATCTTTGGTGGAATTTTAATTATATAGGTCGTTGAGAGTGGAGGGAAAAACATCGAGATTGCTGTCATGACAAAAGACAAGGGACTGCGACAGCTGGAAGAATCTGAAATTGATGACATTGTAGCTGAAATTGAAGCGGAAAAGGCAGCTGCTGAAGCGGCAAAGAAACAACCGCCTAAAGAGAGCACGTCCTGAATGTTTTAGGTTGGTCCGGTAGAACTTTTATTTTGGCAGAGTTGATTACAGATTGTTATGTCCTTGAGAACTCATTAGATGATGTTGGATGTTTCTTTTGTATTTCTAATTGCCAGTTTCTTTCGAGGGTTATTTGTTTTTCGGAAGGAAGACTGGCTGCATATACCACTTTCCGTGTTTCTTCCCAATTTTTTACAGTAAACTCTGGTAGTTTGGCATGTCCCTGTTGATGGTGTTCCCAGTGTTCCCTGCTCCAGAACGGTAAAAACCATTGTGTCCAGTGATCAAGTTGCAAGTAATTTGTTAGATGTGTGGTCATAGTTTACTTTACGATAAGAACCTTTAAAGTTTTAAATCACATCATTTATGAAAAATTCAAGTAACATAAATCATGATCAGTGCATCAAAATTTCCTGTTTATGCCGTTAAAAGTGGTGAAGTCGTCGTCTTTCAGGTTAGAACACAGGACGGCAGACAGAGATTTTGGGAACACTATTTAATGTGTGTGTGTGTGTGTGTCTCTCTCTCTCTCTAATATATATATCATAATGATAAACGTATTAGCAGTATTCTAGTTGAGCTTAAATGATCTTTAAACGTGGAATTTGAGTTGGCTGGTTTGTAGCATTTAGTTTTTCAAGTTCTTTTTATAAAGCCAGTTGCATAGATGGACAGGGGATTTGTAAATAAGAAAAATCAAAAACCAGATTTTACTTAGTCTACAGATGGGACATGGGCTGTACAGCTAGCGCTGATGATTTTTTAATCCTTATAAAGATTTATTTACATAGCGAAAATTCATGATTTGTCTTTTTGAATTCTGCATTTCTTGGACAAGTAACATCCTTTTGACGTATAACCAGACCAAGTAGCTACCAAAAGGCCATTAATTCTAAGAAGATTAGAAGGACATTCGGAAGTCAAACTATTTTTTTGAGCGTTCAAAATACCCTTAAAGGGAGGGGAGCGAGAGAAGGAGAAAAATGAGTTTCCTTCTTGTTTTCTTTGAGGGGTATTTTGGATTGTTGAAAAACGACTTTTATATTTGCAACTTATTCTGATCTTTTTTGAATTGGCTACCTTGATGATTCTCACTGACATAAATGTTTGGTAGCTGTTGCCTGTTTTCTATGCACACGCGCATGCGCACACACACTTTTTCGCCCTCCAAAAATGGTCTTTGGATATGCATCAAATGTCCAAAGTTATATGAAAATAAAAATTCTGATGCATAGATTGTATTTTTATAAAAGAATTTAGTTTACCTATTTTTAAATCCATTGGCTCTTAATATTTGACTTGCATGCTAAGCTAGCTTGTTATTTTTATCTAAATCGTGCCGAGCACATCTGTGTAACTAGATTCAACAAAAATTGGAAAAGCCAGGTGGTCATCTGGGACTAACGTTTCCAAATTAATCCCAGGATGACACTTCTTTTTCTACATTGTTTCACTTCCAATGGAAGATGCTGGGAGTTGGGCTCACGTTCCTTTACTAGCAAAAGTTTATATGCACATCGGCCAGAAAATGAGGATACAAAGCATGAAAAACCCATAAAAGGATAAAAAAGACTAGCTGCCATAACCCAGCAGATCACAGAAGACAGCAAGAGGTGAGATCTTGCCGAACACACAGTGGAAAGAAGTGCACAGTAGAAACAAGTGCGAAGCAGCAATACAAGATTACGATGCCCTAAAGAACAAAGGCACTCCATAGAGAGTTTTCCTGCACTCTTTCACTTGCTTTCTCTCTCTTTTTCCTCTTCTTATTTTCTTCTCAAAATATCCATCTTACCCTAAGATTGGTAGATCATAGAGAAAAAAACTAGGAATGTACAATGAGCAAGCAGAGCTCGAGCTTGGCCTGAGTCACATGTTACTCGACTCGAGCTTGAGTCCAGCTTTATGCGTCGAGCTCGACTTGGTAAAGCTTGTTCACTCGATTCATATACTTTTTCTTTAAATGAAAATGAAAACCATAAAAAAGGGTGTGAAAATTCATAAAAGATTTCCGACATGCCTCGAAAGATTAACAAGAAGAGAAGACCTGAGTGGAGTCAAGTTTAAAGGAGCCAAGATCATGTAACTCGAACTCAACTTACTTATGACTAGGTAAAGCTTGTTCACTGGTTCATTTGTTTTTTTTTTTAATTTTTTTTTAAATGAAAATGAAAACCATAAAAAGAGAGTGAAGATTCATAAAAGTTACCGACATGCCCCTCAAAATTAACAAACAGGAAAGACACGAGTGGAGTCGACTTTAAACGAGTCTGAGACCATGTAACTTGAATTCAACTCACTTATAACTCAAGTTTTAACTCAAGCTTGAGCCTTACACGGGCGAGTTTGAGTAGAGCCCGAGTTGGCTTGACTTGTTGTTGTACATCCCCAAAGGATTTGGAGAGGCGGCTTGAAAATCCAAGTCCCATGGGGGGGCTACCTGTTCTTATTTCCTATATATTGGAGTTATTGATATTTTAGATGGGATTTTTTCTTTGAACAATAATTTATTCAACTTCACAAAGATGCTGTAGAGAGTCTGGAAAATTTCAAAATTTCGTTATTCATCGAACGCTTATATATAGGTGGGAACATTGGACGACTGTCTTCATGGGTATCAACAGGGTCGACAGAAGGGACAATGATCTCAGTTGTTGGGTTAGATTTTAGGGATCGAGCTACCTTATTTTATACTTTATGTCTTCGATTAAACCTTTCTTTTTTACTAGATTCCAACTTTGGATCTATATAAAGATCGCTTGTTTTCTTCCCATGAAAATCAAATAGAAGCAACTTGATTGGTATGATCAGGATTAGTCTTATATCAATAGTAAAGCGGCACAAATTTTAGTTAGAACCAAAGGTGCTGTTCATTCATTCCCATCCAATAAAAAAAAAACTCTCTGCCCATTCATTCCTATCAAATCAAAAAAAGAAGTCTGGCACCCCAATATACGGCTGTTCTGCCGGTCTTCCAACCCAACTACGCCATTGGAATAGGATCGCCCAGAACTACATACCTGAAAATCATAAAGTTCGATTCATTGATGTGGAACACATGGGTCCAAAAAAACATGAAAAACCATAACGGTTTAGGTTCATTGTGTCATAAATTTGATTTATACGTTGGGTGTTGATCTTTTCTATCGAACATATAGACTTGGGCAATCCAATCACAGTGGTGTCGATGAATTGCTAATAGATTAGCATCAGGAACAACATGTGAGTGTTTCATGAATCTGTCTTAGTAGATTCATAGAAAACTGTTTGACAATAAGAGTAGTAGAGTGCTTTATGAATCTTCTTAAGATTGGAGCAGATTCTTGATTGAACACTCGCTCATTGTTGTTAATGTCAAACAGCCTCGAAAGGTATATATATATATATATATATATATATATATATATATATATATATATATATATATATATATATATATATATATATATATATATATATATATATATATATATATATATGGCCTACTCATATTTTCTGATTTGTCTATCTAGCAATGCAAAGAGAACTGAAGTCATGTGAAGGCTTCCATTAAGGTGCTTAGCTGTTGATAACTGCGTGCATGCGACTCGTACTGGAAATGTTTCTTTCGGTCTTCTTGTGTCGCTTTACCATAGAGCATTGTCAGCAAAAATTGGGGTCAACTAGTACCTCTCAAAAAAGTAGTTAAATGTCTCCTTCCTTTTTCTTGTGTGATTCAGACCATGAGTGGCATGAGCAAAAAGGAAAAAAAGAGGGGAAAAACTACAGGAAGTACAGTAAAAAGAAACAGGAAAATATGCAGAGAAAGGATATCTATGGGAAAAAAGCATGGGAAGTCATGTACATCAATATGGAACAATTTGGGAAGAGAAGAGAAAGCCAGTTTAAGTTGACCAAGTCCAAGAGCCAACCATGGCTGTAGAATTCAAAATGAAAGCTGCAAGGATTGAGTGCAATTTAACTCATGCTATGTTTTAGAAAACTAAAATGTTAAAGTATTTTTTGAAAATTCTGATGCAGTCTGCATGGTTCAAACCCCAAAGTTTGATTTGTAGAGACTGCTCTTGATGCCTCCAGTGACTTTTTAAGATGAGCAAAGATTCATCATCTAGGATTTCTGCAGTTTCTGCTCAGTTGCAAGCAAAAAGCACTCTCAAAGAAAAGCAACAAGCTAAGCCCATAAGTCACAGCAGTTTCACAACTTGTAAGATCTTATCTATGTTTCCAGTCTGAACGGCACAATGCATCCTTTTTTGGCCTCAATGCTGCTGCACACCTTCCTGGAGTCTCAACTCTTGCTTGAAGATTCGTCTTCACTGAGAGCAAAACCTCATCTGGTTGGTCATGAACAATCGTCAGGCCACGAACAAGTTGGCTTGTGGCCTATGAGTCTCCAAGTTCTTAAGTTGTTTTAGAAAAGATTTAACCCTATATATGTGATATACATGGTTGATTTGCTAAGAATCAACCTACATCTTCAAACAAATTCAAATCACTTTCAAGAAACCAAGTAAAAGAATAAACCAGTGGTATCAGTATCTGTATCGGCACCGTATCGGTTCGCTGCCATTATCGAATCGGGGCAACTGTCAAACTTATCAGCAGACAAGATATGATAATGACAAAACCAGAAGAAATTGGCTCTTCCAATGCAGAAAGTCCAAAGTTCAGAGTTTAACGAAGGACCCTTGGCAGCAGCTACAGCCTTCTATTTTTTCATGGCACAAGATCAACATTGATAGCATCACAATAAATGCTATTGACTTAGCAGGTGAGGGAGTGGATGGTCTGAACACTTTATGAGGAGATTGCCTTTCATTTGATTTAGACTCAGCATTCTGCAATTAACTCACAGTGATGTAGGGGATGATGCCTTTGGTGGACTGAGTTGCACCAAAGGCAACCTAACCACCCCCATCACCATGGCATCACCATGGAGTTCTTGTCACCCTTTATGAAGGCCCATTTCATTACTCAATCTCCCAATCTTTCTCTCTTTTTCTGTCCCTATTTTTGGGCTCCTAAAGTTGACTTGACTCCTTAATGTTCATTTATTTTCAATTTGGGCTCCTATTTTCTTCATCATAAGATAAGCAAGTGGGCCTAGACGAAACCCGGGCCATGACACAATTGCAGAGGCAAGTTGTGGATGATGTGGGCAATTGCCCACACTAGCCTACAAGTCTTACTTTATTTACATATAGAAACTTCATCAATTTTCAGTTTTTCTTAATATATGAGTGCTCTTTAAGGTTTAAAAATTAAACACAGAGTGTCCCTTAGCCAAAAAAGTTTTGGCTCCGCCGCTATTGTGACACACGCTGGAGGGCATGGGCCAACAGGGTGTCATGGGTTCAAACCTCATTGTGGCCTCTTGTGCTTGCACTTTCAAGTTCATATTTCATTGGGGAGAGCTGCAAATCAGGGCATGTTGAACTAGTGCATCCATGTTTCTCACTTCAAGTGTGGTTTTTCTACTATATAAAGGAAGGCTTAAAGGCAACTAAGTAGATGAAACCTGAACTCAAATTGCATTACTTTTTTTAAAAGATATCTTATTGCCCCATTTAAATTTGTAAAAAAGTGTAAATGAACCTTCAGAACTTTTGAAAAAAATAACTCTAGCTCCTTTGTTGGTGTGTGGAGCCCGACCTCAATGTAATAGGCTTCCCTTGTTTTGCAGTGTGGTTCAGGGGTATTTGTAACAACCTAACCCACTTCTAGACTTGGGTTCCTGGTTCGGGAGATCTCAACCCTCTCCCTAGTAGTTTCGGCTTCAACCCCAAACTCGCTATGAACAAAGACAACCATCTATTTAATAACCTCCTTTATAAGCCCATGAAAATCTCTCACAATCTTCAATATCGAACTAAATTTTTGGGTGTTACAGTCCACCATTCTTAAGGCACACACATCGATGCGTGTGAGACCCCAGGTCCGTATGTTGAATCGTGCTTTGATACCACTGCAACAACTCGACCCATTTTTAGGCTTGGGCCCCTGGTTCAGTAGATCTCAACCGCCCCCTAGCAGTTTCGGCTCAATAACCCCTTTTAAAGCCCTTGAAGACCCCTCACAATCTTCACTATAAGACTGATTTTTTGAGTGTTGCAGTGTTATTGTAATTTCTCATTTTTGAAGTCACAGTGCTAGCATTTTTTGTATTTGTTTTGTTCAGATTCAATGTGGCTGCAGATGTAGGATGAACATTAGCCTCTTTAAACTATGTACATCTTGTACTATAGTGTGTTGGATTATTATTATTATTATTTTTTGGGAAAAAACTTTGTTACTTGCTCGGCATCGTAGGACCCTTAGGGGGCATTTGATTACTCTGGTTTTGGAATCCACGGATTATATGCTATGCGGATATGATGTGACATGTTTTGCTGATATAGCAATGATCCATCATGAAAATCCATGGTTCATCAAATTGAGGATCTTGTAAGATCTACACTTAAGATCCTTATTTTACTTCTTTGTATTAAAAAAAAATTGAATTTAAGATCGGAAGTGGAGGGTCCGATCTTAAATACACCATTCTCAAATCCGAGGTTAGCAAACATCCCCTTACACTAGCATAAAGCCTATCATCTTCGTACAAACAATTGATACTCATGAGAATCAAACCCGAGGCCGACCTTATAGCAGCTGCTAGTTCAACTAACTATGTCAAATCCACTCGGGCTAAGAGAAAAATATTGTTTTTGTGTAAAATTTTCTTGAATGGGGAAATGTGCTTGATATTTGCTTATTCACCAAAAGTCATGCTTTACCCTAAACTAATCTAATAGGAAAAGCAAGTCTTTCAATTCTTGATTTTTCTCTTGCTTAGCCAACAGGTAAACCAACTAAAGTCACAAATAGGTGATCAGATGATAATAAATATATTAGTTTTTTTAATATATACGACATATGATATTTTAGATAATTGGGCTTTGGCGTGGACTTAACAGAGTATTCAGAAAAAATGTTAATTTTTAGGGGAATGGTTTTCTCCGTGAAAAAAGTTTTGCACACGTAAAGGATTGATTGCTTGTAAGTTACACTAACATTTGACGTATAACTGATCATAGTTTATATACCTGATTATGTAAGACATTTCGATCCTTAAACCAGGAAAACTATATATATATATATATATATATATATATATATATATATATATATATATATATATATATATATATATATATATATATATATAAGAAAGTCAACCAGCCGGGGGTGAAAACAAGTTAGGGAGTTCATTCTCTAAAAGCTTAATTTAATAGTTGAATTTAAGAAAATCTAAGTCTCATTAAAATGAACTGCTGACCCGGAGTTCATATGAGGAAAAAGACCAATTAATTCATTCTGAAAAAAGAATTATTATAAATTGGGCTTGTTGAAGAGTTCGAGTCGCGAAAATAAATAAAAAATTCTACAAATATGATATTTTATCATATAAATATCTTAGTTATGAAGATGTGAGAGACTCCAATATTTGTGGTCACGGTTCAAGTTTTGTTCAAGAATTAAGCAAGATCTTTCCATTGAAACATTATAAAAGCTTACGTTATTTGGATATGGGCCAAGTCCGGCCATGAAATCTTCTATATGAGATCCTGAATTGCTTCTCTCTGTTCAGATCCGAGTGGTTCATGGGAGGAGCAAAACATTTTTGGCCAAGGAAACTACATTCATTCAGAAAAATCTTAGACATAATAAAATGATTAAGAGACATTAGGTAAATAATTAAGGGTTAGATAATATATGACTAAAGAAATTGTTGAGTACTACCAATATAAAATAAATAACTTTGTTGGTACTGTGTAGGCAACTGCCCACATGTAGCGCTGCCTCTGCCTCTGCAGTGCTTTATATCTGGGCTATGGGTGTGGAACTGATACTACTCCTGTTCAAACTCTTCATGGGACTCAGGAATTGAGCCAAGGTAGGGCCAGCTTGGGCTCTTGCTCTACCTCAGTTTTTTTTTTTCGTTAGTTTACATGTAAATTTTAAAAAATTTCACTTGTACTATATAAAAATTTTGAAAAATAAAATTTCAGCGCTAGTCAAAATTTAGAAACTTTAATTCGGCCTGCTTAATAAAATTTTTTTGACTCCGTCTCTAATTGAACTTTAGAGAGAGAGAGAGAGATGGGTGATAAGCATTGGAGGGCATTGTTTGATGTCCCAAGGAATGTGTGATCATTCTTCTAAATTTCTTTTAAGATTATCCTTAAAGTGCCTGAGAAGCCGAGAGTCCCTCGCCTCTAAGGTGGACTCTCCTCTAAGGTCTACTATTGCTTTAGTAGTATACCCATCAATTAGGGTGTTCCGCTCTTCATTGTTTGCAATCAAGAGGAAAAACACCCATATGAATCGAACCGACAACCGAACTTCCACCAACTTATCAACTTACTTAGACCGCTTTGAAGAGCCTAGCTCTTAAAGTTTCAAAAAGATTTTTTTTTTTAACAATTTCAAAAGAATCTTAATGGCCTTCTTGGAATTTTAATAAAAAATACCGACTTCCAACATAAATTTCCTATATCTCCATCTGACCTCATCTCCTTGTTCCAAATTTCAAACTCCCATATTATAACTGAGGCTACCAACATCTGGTATATTTATTTATTTATTTATTAACATATCATTATTATTATTATAATGAAAAATAGTACAAAAACTTGCCGCTTTTGGGAAAAGGAAGGTACTACAAAATCATTGTGCTCAAAATTTGTGACTCATCAAAGTCTTTGTTCAACTCCAAATAATGACTTGTGCATAGAGACTACCATTACTTTATGCCCAAACAAACTTTAGTTGGAACCGACCAACGCCACCCATTAAAAGAAGACTGAGCTTCCTTCTTTTTTAAGAAAAAAAAAAAATTAAATCTTCCAGGCAACGAAAACAAAAAAAAAAATGTTGCAAGCAATTTTTAGAAATTTGCAAAAAACCACTTAGTTTGTTAGTTATTCTGAAAAGGACATAAAGCTTGACAAAATTTTAGGATCTCGCCGTGGTCACTGGTCAGATTCCTCTCAAACAACACTAAAATATTTTTTTTTCAAAGCTGTTGCAAACAACACTAAAAGACTATATTTCTTTACAAAGTTGATGCAGCACAACTGTGCGGCAAGACCGTCCACTTCAAGGATGTCAATGGATCAGACTCAAATCGGATATATTTTTACCATATTTGTTTTTTTTGTCAGATATTCATATGTTTGGATTAAAATTCAGATTCAAATATGAACAAAAAAAAAAGTCGAATGTGAATTTGAATCTGAAATCAGATTTCACAATCAATATCTGATCTGAATCCAAGTTTTACGTTCATATCAGAACCCGAATCCAGAATTTGAGTAAGAGCATTGGACATAGTGCATTTACTTAAAACTAAATCTAATCCAAATCTGAATATGATCAATGCAAAATCTTAAATCTCAATCTGATCTGATTTTTTAGATGAAAATTCAAATTTTTTTCCATATCAGATTTTCTTGAAACAGTTTCATCGGTTATTCAATCCAAATCGGATATATTGACATCCCTTGTCCACTCCAAGGATGTCAATGTTACGAAACTCATGGTCACTGTCATGACCTAGTGCATGTTACCCTCTTGAATCATCAAAAGGTCCCAAAACATACTCTATGAACCCTGAAGACAAAGAGACACGAGAAGAAGCCACAACCCTTTCTTCTGAAGGTTTGAAAAATAACCTTTACACATGATTCTAAGAAGCTTGAAATGAAAAGAATAGCAAGTAGCTAAATCTAATATCCAGAAAACTGTTCAGCAGCTTTTCTGTAAATAGCAAAAAAATTAGGGACTTCATTCGATGATTACTCTTTTCACTTTGCACCCACGGTTTCTAGGGAATATCCTAAAGGAATCTTCTGGTAGAATTGCTAAAAAAAAACAGCTTCAATATTAGACACAGGTGCACACTGACACAAGAAACATCAATGAAAAAATATAATTGAAAATTTATAATAGGATCTGCACTTAACACACGGCATGTGGATCATCATCCTTAATTTAATTCCTTGACAGTCCTCCAAACAAGTCAGGCAGAGGCTTTAAATAAAATTATTTTTTTTATAAAAATTAAAAAAATTAATAATCTGCTGATGAAAGAGAGTAGACCTTGACTTCAAAAAAAAAAAATCTAAAATTGGACCGTGTTGGCACCAAACTAAGTTGTCCAATTCAACTTTTTGAAAGATCTTATTAGTTGATGGCACTCACTCTGGCCGGTGGATTTGAAAACCCTGGATTTCTAGTCCGACCTCTCCCCCACCTGCTTCCTCTCCGCAGTTTTTCAACGTGAGACGGATTTGAAATCTGTGGATCTGAAATACACTGTTTGTTTAAACAGTGGATCTCTCCTAACGTAGTTTTAGTATCAGTTTCAGATCTTAGATCTGAAATTCTCAAACTTAAGGGCCATGGAAGCACCTTTGGTCAATTGGCTGCACCGTGAAACATTCCCCATTTTTCTTGTGTAGAAATGGAGGCAACAGCTGCCAATTCTCTCTCTTACACAAACACACACATGTGCGCATGCACACACACACACACACACTCTCTCTCTCTTGTTTAAATAAGATCTTACAGCTAATAGTTGGACCCCAATTGAGAAAACCATACAAGCACATATATACAGAATATGTATACGCAGGGGCAGAGCCAGAAATTTTTTGTTGTAGGGGCCAAACTGTAGTTTAAAAAAAAAAAAATTAACAGGGGTCGAAATAAAAATTTTCAAAATTTTTAAATATATTAAACTATTTTTTTAGATTTAAATATAATTTTTTAAAGTTTTTAAAATCTGAAGGGGGCCTGTTGAGTGCTGGCCCCCCATTTCTTCGGCTCCTGTGTATATGTATATATATGTATGTATGTCACACTCAGATGGCGCTTCAAACAGGAAAGGAAGGGCCACAATGCAGTGAATATGCTTGAAGCCATGATTAGCTTGACTTGAAAAATGTAAAGGCATATGTGTTTGACAAGGATGGATTTCTCTAATATCAAGCACAGTGGAATAAAACATTTTTGTGTCTTCCACTATGGTGGCATAAATGGAACCACCCACTGAGGGGAGACCATGGTGGTAGGACTTCATGAAGAAAATGCTTGCATGTGTTCATCTCTGATTTTTATGGTGACTCAAATCTTTGACAATTGGTACCTTCTACCTCACAGTGGTTTGATTTCTTATGGCTGCCCAAAAGATGAAGGAGGCAAATGGGCCCAATGCAATTTATATTTTCTGCAGTTGTGTTTGATTCAAACATGACTTGATCACATGCATATTACTACTACCTTTATCATACCAATGTGAAATATCTTGTTGACTGAGCAGTTTGGCCCACATATGTGAATTATGAATGTCATTTTCATTATGTAGGGATGTAAATGGTTCAGATTTCGGCTGATTGAGATCGACCAGATAGATATTTATTGTTCAAACAAACAGTGGATTTTAGATGCACGGTCTTGAAATCCTCTTTGCGTTAAAAAACCATGGATTTAAGATCCAACCTGGCCCCTGCCCGGGGTAGGTGCACAAAAAATAGTGGACATAATATGAAACAATTAAACAGCACTAAGCGGATTATTAAGGGGCACATAGCTTGTTGGAGACCAACAATATGAAAATATCTGAAATTTTGTGGGACTGTGTGGGCAACTGCCTACACGTGGCTCCGCCGTGGAGGTGGTTGGTTTCGGGGTCCAATGAGATCCACGTTTTCAAATCTTCATGGATCTGATTGCCTGCCGGATTTAAAGTCAGATCTTGCTTTTTTGAAACTGAATTTGGATCTCACCAAAGATTAGTCAATGTAACTGGGTCCGAACTTTATTAGTTCTAGTTGGATATGGGACTCAAGTTCAGATTCAGTCATGAAACTGCATACCAAATTCAATTTTTCTTGTAAGTGAGATTTGAGTTTCTTTATTGTTAGTTTAATATTAAAAAATATTTTTTCATAAGAAATTGAAAAATAAAAAATTGGCACATTTTGTAAGGCCATACCAACCCCAGCAAGAAGCCAGAGAGTAAAGTTTTTCAAGGTTTTGTTGATTTTTGCTACTAGATTTGGATTTGATTTGACTTTTTAACATATTTTAGCTGTCTTATCTCCAATACAAATCAGGTTGCCGCCCTACTAACCAAACTTCTTTAGTTGGTATTGGCCGGAAAAAGTCGGCCGGAAAAAACAAGAAATATGTAAAGTGACGGTGCCACCTGTGAGCCAGGTGATCACCGGCCCCCTGATTTGTCATAATTCTTAACCAAAGTCATCCAGAATCTTGCTTTTTCAAGTAGAT
Source organism: Nymphaea thermarum (assembly GCA_011799765.1). Taxonomy (NCBI): domain Eukaryota; kingdom Viridiplantae; phylum Streptophyta; class Magnoliopsida; order Nymphaeales; family Nymphaeaceae; genus Nymphaea; species Nymphaea thermarum. The sequence goes on along the minus strand of JAANDH010000244.1, from coordinate 241,648 downwards.
TCGTTCGTCCGTTCCTCTCGATCAAAATTTCTAATGCGTCACAGAAATATCTATTTTTTAATTTTTTGCGAGTATAATACTGTGAATTTGGAAAAAAAAGAAAAATATAATAAATTTTAAAAAATTTGAAAATCCCAAGAATTACAGCAAGCAATTCTTTTTCTTATTTTAAATGCATAAACACATCTTTTATGACTATGTTGTTGACTGATGAAGGGATCAAACAGTGGTCGCTGGTGTTTGGAGATAGCATTTTCGCATTTTCCGGCCGGCAATGTGAAAGTTCACCACTTTCTCAGCCAGTGTTTGGCCAGGAAAGCGGACAGCGAATTTGGGAGTTGAAGGGAGAAAAAGGGGAAGCCACTTTGGTTCGGTCGTGGAAAATATTTCGAACTAAGTTGGACGCCATCATTTCGTGTGCCTGAGAAATTTGTCATGAGAATCTTTTATTGGCGTTTGGTTTGGCCAACATCAGCTTGGAAAGGGAAAGGGAAAGGGAATATCTGTGACTGCTTTTCCCAAACGTTGACGCTTTAAAAAAAGGCAGGGTGAGGCTTCCGCAAGAGGTGAGACCAAAGAAAAAAAAACTACATTGAGGTGCTTATTCTTCTTTTAATTCCAAAATAAGACACACTTTCGTCAACTTTTTGATATAATATTTTTTTTTTCTTTTTAAAGTCATTCACATCTATTGATTGATGATGATATGATTAGTGTAGCTCGATCTCGTGCTATAGTTAGTTAATGCAGTTCTAAACCGTTTCTATGTACAAAAAAAAAGTCATTCTGCTACGAAAATTATAATTTTTTTACTTAGCATTACTATTAAGCCTGGGTACTGGGCCGGGCCGCCATTGAGTACTTGGTACCCAGCTCGACTCGGGCCCAGAAAAAAGGAATCCGGGCCGGCCCAGGTCGGCCCGATAATGAGTTTTTTTTTTTAATTTTTATTAATTCATATATATATATATAATATTTTATTACGATTAATTATATTTACATAAATTTTTATTTAAAAATATATTTTTAAATTTAATCGGGCCGAGGTCAGGCTCGAGTTTTCTTAAAGTTTGAAACAAGTGAGAACATAATATATAGAAGACCAAGAAAAAAAAGTGGAAATTTGGGTTGCTTTGGAGTATGAGGAGTTGAATTTGAATGCTCGTTATCTTCTAAATATAAATAAGAAATCGGCCGATACGCGACAACATGTATCGTCCTTGCAACTCGATTCACTATCAACCTATCAATAAACTAATAATCTTATAATGACAGCAATATGAAAAATATTATGAGAATATTTCCAACTCCTATATCATTCATGTCAAAGCATAACAAATAAACTGCTTCACTAATAAGATGCTAATAAGAGTCAATAATAGCAGCCGAGTTAGAAATTTTTAGTTGAGAGACAAAAGGTTTCTCAAACAAGCCTACATGTATCTCCGCCACTGATCGCAAGTATCAAGGACACTATTTATGACAGTTGAATTGTAACTACTTGTCTCACAACCCACCTTGATTTCATACCAAACACAAATTCACGAAATCCGATGGGATCCTACCAGAATGATTATTTGTCACATCTTGTGAAAACTACCAATTCAAACGCCTAACAAGACACCAGCATGCACCATCTTGCTGCAAGCATAGACACTGTAGATATGATTTTTTTTCCCAGTTTGCTTTGTTGGTTGGTTGAGATAGAGAGAGAGAGAGAGAGAACTGATGTTTTGTTTTGTCATTTCTTGATAATAAGTTTCATTAGCAAGTAATTCAGTATGATTCTGTCTCTTAATAAGGACTATACTTCATAAACAAACTGTCAAATAAGCTTGGAGTAAAACTTCTATTAATGAAAAGCAAAAGTCACCACATAATCACTAGATAAGAAGACCAAATAATAATTTGATCGAATACCGTACTCCACCTAAGTTCGGATGCAGCCTAGAACCCGGAAGCAGGGGCGAGGGAGGAGGGCCTTGCCTAGGCCGTGGGCTCACCCCAACTAATTGAAAAAAAAAAAGAATTACATTAAAAAAAGTGAAAATTTTTAGTTGCGTAATGTATTTTTTAGATTTGGGTTGAGTTTGGCTATACCAGGATAAGTTCGTTGGACTGTTTGACCCGCCGCTAAAAAAAATCCTCGCTCAGCCCTTGCCTGAAACAGAATTGGGGGCCTTTGAATTTTTTTCGGGTGATGGGTTGTTATCCAACTGATATTGAAAAAAAAAATGGTGAGTGCTCACTTCATGTTGAGCCTTTATTTTACAAATTTTATAACGAAATGGCCTTTATTAAAGAAATTCAGAAAAGGGAGGCCCTCTTTTAGCATCACGGCGAAAATTTTGGTCTGAAACGGAAATTTTCATTCTTCCTTTGACAAGTAAAGGGTGCTTTTTAGAAAACAGAAAGGAAAAAAAAAAAACTGTAGGTTTTGCTGGGAAACGTCACGCGGACTTACCCGCCGAGTCTTACCGAACACGTCAAAAGAAATCGCGGTTAGGAGGGAGGAAGGCGAAGGACCCCACATTCTACGCGCCTTTTTGAATTATTAACAAATAATTGGGGGCTTTCAGTTGTGGGGGAAGGGCGTGATGTGTTGAGTAAGCTTCAACCATCAACAGCCTCATAATCTTCCTCCCTTTACGCCACCACTTGAACGGTCAAACGCTGACCTGCTTTATCAATTCAGTCATACAAATAAGTGCACAATGTTAACATCCATATAGCTAAAAGAAAAAATCATGCACTTCAAATTTACAAATTTAGATTTTATAATATCTAAAAAGTAATTAGGGTGTGTTTGGATTAAGCCTGAGCATCGGCCCGGCACGGCCCATAAGGGGCTGGGGCCGGGCCGGCCAGACACCCGAAACTCAAGCCTGAGCCCGGCCTGATTAAATTAAATTTTTTTATATAAAATAACATATTTATATATAAAAATTGATAAAAAAATATAAAAAAACAATATAAGGCCCAACCGAGCCGGCCTGGTGCCTAAACTTAGTTTGGATACATATTCAAAGCCGGGTTTTAGAGGTTGCTCCGCTATTGGGTAGAAGAGGAAAGAAGAAGGGAAGGGAGAAGAAGCGCCTCAGTGGAAATGTCGCCGGAGAGGAGAAGTCAAGGGAATGATGCAGGCAGGAGCTACAGTAGGTGCAGATAAGGAGGGAGAGAGATAGAGAGATGGGTTGTAAGAGATGGCTTCAACTTTACTTGGAGTTCTCTAAAAGAATTGTGAAATTCACATTCTCCTTCATATATATGAAATTTTAGTGCATCCCCTCATGGACCAATGTATAGTTTGTCGAGCTAAAGCTGTGTTGGTAGGTCTTTGGTTTGATTTTTGTGGGCACTATACAACTGTGTTTATAGTGGTGGATGATAGGATCATAGTTGATGGGTGCGCCGTTGCCACTACTGATGCAGACACAACCCAAGATGCAGACACAACCCAAGACCCACTTTCGCTCTTCCTCTAACTATGAATAAGATACACTTGATCAATTAAATTAGACTGGAGCTTGTGGTAATCACACACATAATTCTCTAAAAAATATTTGACAATCTCAATCGGGTTTAGAGCCAAACTAGCATGCTAGCATCACGACGTAAAGCATGCGACACCATATTTTGTTTTTCAATTAGTGTGATGTGATTATATCTAGCATTTAATTATTGAAAATAAAAATCAAATCCATAATCACCTAAAGGTTTTTTTTTTTTATATATATATATAAATAAGAACATGATATTCTTGAAATATTTGCTATAAGAATATGTTCAAAGTGCACAATATTCTTCTTATTAAACATTTTTTTAAGAGTAGTTTGGCAAGAGAGAATACTCTACGAGTGTCTCATGAATCTGCACAGAAATTAAGGTAGATTTACTGGAACAAGTGTTTCATGATAATGTCTCAATCTTTTGAATAGATTTACAAGACAATCACATAGTACCTCTGCTGCCAATTGACCTTCATTCTAGATTTCTAGTGTTCCATGAAAACAGATTCATGAAACATTCACAAAGTGTTTTTTGCTACCAAACAACTCCTAAGAGACTGTTTGGTATCAAGAACTCATTGTTAATGCTTCATGAATCTACCCAAAAAAATAAAGTAGATATAGAAAACACTTTTTAAAGTATACAATGAATCTAACCAATTAAATACGCGAATAAGAACACGATCACCATACAATAATTCTTCATCGCCAGCTTCTTGCCACCTGATGAATTGATTTTCCACCTGCAGCCATTAAAGCTTTTCGACATAATTCATATTCTCTTTCACGTAATCAAATCTTAAACACATCTAATACTCATAATTCATCAAAGAAGTTTTAAAAGGTACAGCGACCCAAGAAAAATGCCTGAAATTCCCAAAAAAATTCATAGGCACAACATGAATCAATGCAAGTCGGTACTTGCAACATGCGCTTTTCCCTTTCTCTCGCAGATCGAATTCAACAAGAATCAGAATTTTTTATGCATTTGATCATCCGAGTTAGTTGAAATCTTTATGTGAAAATGTCAAAAGATGACTGCGATCCAACTTCTTCTGCTACCAACTTTGCCTCCTCGAACGTGCTCTGCATGTGAGAAGCTCACTACAAATTACTGATCAATCAATTAAGAAAAGCGCGCACACATGGAAAAAGCAAACCCCAAGGAAAAAAAAAAAAACTCCATGATTCACCAAGGGCAGGTGGAAGGTTCTATGGGAGTGTGTACTGCTTCTACCTACCACGTTCAAAAGTTAGAGAAACCCTAAAATCTCATTGAATAATTTTACTTTTTTTTTTTTAAATTTTACTGTTTAATTTATGAGCTTTGGGACTTGCGCCTTAACATGTTTTTTATTTTTTTAATTTGTAAATAAATGAATAATAAATGAATAAATTAGTTAATAAATTAATAAATTAATAATTTTTTTGGTTACTTGGGGATTGTTGGGTCATGTTCACTGTGACTTGTTACCAACTGCCTCCAATCATTTAATGCTCATTGGCATGCTCAATAACGTGTGTATCCGACAACCTTTCTTATCAGTACTCGATTCACTTTTCCACTTTTGGTTGAACCTCTATTGATGGATCATGAATCTAGGGCCACTTGGTTGTAAGCACTTTTTTTAAAAAAAATCTTAATTTAATATTAGGAGAACTGTATGATCAGCAAAGTTTATAGCTCATTTTCTTTATAAGCAAATAAAAGGAGAAAATGGAAGAAGTAGGGATCACCAAAACGAATTTCTTTAATTGTCTGATGTGTTTTTAGAATTCTTAAAAATAAAAAAATTGTCATATTCTTGTAAGGAAAAAAAAAAAAAACAATTACACATATGATGTTTGTGGTTTTCTAAAATTTCCAACTAATAATTTTTTGTTTGTTAAGGCTGACATGCTAAGCTGGCGAAGAGAGAGAGAGAGAGAGAGAGGGATGTGTTAAAAATATTTTTACCCAATTTATTTTTATGAGAAAATTTTATTTGTGGGTCAATTTTCTGTTTATATCTTCAGACAAAATCAGTTTTTCAGGCTTTTTTTTTTCTAAATAAGGGCCACACTTTTTGAAGGCTCTAATTTAGAATGCAAAGAAAAACCCAAACAGTTAGCTGTAAATTTTTTCAATATTACCCTCCATCACTAAATTTCAATTTTCTTGTCTCAGATAATGTTGCTGCTGTTTCTCAAGTTATCAGTATGAAAACTATGACTTATTAAAACCTTTTGAAAAATATTCCTTTTTAAAAAATTATAAGCAAAAGATAGGCTTAAAAGAAAAAAAATTTCTTGTACTTTTTTTTACTGCCCTTCAAAGTGAAAAAGAAAAACTAAAGATAAACAATGTTATGTTACAAGATTTGACTCTCTCTCTCTCTCTCTCTCTCTATATATATATATATATATATATATATATATATATATATATATATATATATATATATATATATATATATATATATATATATATATATATATATATATGGGGTGAAATGGGGTTGGAAAGAAGAAGGAAATGAGACACATGGAGTTGGTTTAATCATTTGCTGGTCAGTCCGCAATGTTAAATGCTGCCTCCATCTTCACATGCCCCTTATTAAAGCATCTCATTCATTGCAATTTACTTATTAACCAGTTCATGTGCACTCCCCCATAAAACAAATGTCCTCTTTTCCAGTCAGAAATTTTTTGTGAAGATGGCCGAAATACATTTTTCAAAATTTTAACAAGGGTCGAAACACAATTTTTCAAAATTTTATATAGGACAAATGAAATCTTTTAAAATTTCACGTATAAATTTAGAAACAAAAATCTGTGGGGGGCCAAGGCCCACACAGGCCCCCACTAGGCTCAGCTCCTTCTGTCATCATTTATTTACTCAACAACTTCCCTTCTCTTTCAATTGAAAATCCACTCTTCCTTAAGCCTCAAACTGGTCCTTGGTTTCATTTCCTTCCAAATGACCAATTCGCCCATGAAAGATTTCATAAATTTCTCCAGTCTTATCCTGAGTTTGATTGGTGCATTGCGGCCTGAGGCGAATTGCAAGATCTGGTTTGAGGGTTTTGTCATTTTCTCTTTTTGGGTACCGAGAAAAAATGCTTCTAATCGGGGCATCCATGGGCTCATGTGAGTTTATGTTGTGTAGGCAACTGACCACACATACACCCACATAAATTACTTGTTTATATACTAATATTTATACATTAGTTGTCTTTTAAAAAATTATTATTGAATCCTAAGACCTCCGGAACCACCAGGAGATCTTCAAGATATTAGTGCCTTTCGGTTAAAAATTTCTAGTTCAAACATTATATATATATATATATATATATATATATATATATATTATATGTAGTATATTACTATTATTTTAACTAATTAGAAAAAACATAAAAGTATTGTAATTTTCCATATATATCAAGAAAACTATTCGATGATACTGACAACACTGGTTGGCCATATTAGGATCAAGATTTTTGTTTTTTATTTTTTTATGTAAAAATTATTTAACAAGAAACGAATGAGGAGTTGGGAGCACCACATGCAGGCATGCTCCCACCGAATTATTTATTAGAGGTTGGTAGGCTGAAACAACATGACCTCTTTGATAACATCCTCATCATTCTTTTTCAACTCTCTCTCTCTCTCTCTCTCTCTCTCTCTCTCTCTAGATTGGAGATCCAAATTCCAGCACCCTTCAATTATTTATGTACTTTTTACTCCCAATAACGTGAGGAGACAGGTTACCTACCCACATCCAGATCTCTTCTACTCCCTACTGCTTATCCACAACTATGAATACAGAGAGAGAACAAGAGAGAGAGAGAGAGAGAGAGAGAGAGAGAGAGAGAGAGAGAGAGAGAGAGGAAGAGATTTTATTAAAATTTACTTTGACTTACTGTAATTGATCATTTCATTTCTTTATTTGAATTATGGAGATGAGTTCATCGTTTCATAACTTTAATGGTGCTCATCGTCGTTATGTAGTCAGCAAAATGAGAATTATGTTATTCAAAAACCACTAGGATCATTGGGGTGGCGCCTTCGTTTTTCTCCTTTCCTTTCCTAGAAGAGTCTGCATCAGAAAATTTAACCATCACCGGCCAATGGTGAATGATTAGGCAGACGGTCAGATATGAATACGACATTAGCCCTTAAAGATATACAGTTACTATAAGATCTGAACATGATATGAATGTCAAGCACGTATCAATTGTATTTACGGCGGGGTTCCTGAAGCTTGAGAACCACCAAACATAAGCGTCTGCGTGTTTATGAATAGACAACAATTGATTGATCTACTTGATCAAACAATTAATGAACAGATGGGAGTTTACAGTAACTTACCAGAAAATTGTATGATAATTATTCTTCAGTTGATAGCTTGTCATAACCACTGATTGAATGCAGAGTGCACATGAGGGATCATACTTCATTTGTATACACCACAGAAATCTCTTCTTTAATTTTCTACCTTTCAGAAGCAGCAAAACTTGCTTCTGATATTAGATTTTTGAAGTACAAAGTTGTTGTCCAGGCTCCAGAGTAGTCTCTTGCTGCAACGTGAAAGCGAAATAAAATGAAAAACTGGTAGAATTTTGGAACCTGCAACTAATTGCCACGCAGGGAGTTTTTCTTTGTACTGAAAAGGAAAAGATAGAGAAGGAAAGAAGCGAAAACCATTGTGGGCAGCACCGGGCTTATATTTCAGCCGATGGAGCATTTACCCAGGGAAGCAGAAAATTCAGACTGACAAAGAGTTTTTGCTGGAGATCTTTATCTGAACAACATTTACAGAAGCCATTGACTGTCACATGAGCAGTTCAGGGTTTAACTTTAAGCATTAATTTCATGGGAACTAAAATAATAAAAATATTTAAATAAGTTTATTTTGTTTCTGCTATGAGGTCTTGAATTTAATTTAGCATATTTTGGGTATTAGAAACCAATTTTAGATTCACTATTTCTTAATCATTCGGTGCAATGAATCATGAACTGCAGTTTTGGATACTGAAATTCTCTTTGAAGATGGGAAAACAGGGGAAGTAACAGTGAGATCGTGAACTTAGTCCTTTTTTCTCACGCTTGTTACATGGATCCCTTTGAATGACGAAATTCATGAACTCCTCAAACATTTAACTTGGTTGACAGTGGCTTCCGTAACAGACAGCCATCATTTTCTCCCCCCACCACATGATGAGGCCAATTAATTACTCGATTGCGTGGTGAACCAGAATCTGAAGCGAGCACAACGTCACCAACTTTTGCTCTCGTAAGAAATCCACAGAATTTTCTCTCTGTTCATCCGCTAAAACATTTGGAACAAACTCTTGAATTCTTCCTGCAAATGGCAGCGTTTCTGTTTCACTCGCTTCAAAAAAAGACAAAAAAAAAAAGTCCCTGCATTTTTACCACGGAAACACCTATGTTTGTCATCAGTACTATTTGAAAATTTATCCCAGACAAATAAAAAATGGTTTTATGCGATCTGTGAAAGTGGAAACTGAACCTTATCTCTCCCTTTCTCTCACATTTTTACCACAAATAGAAAGTTCTGCAGTTTAAGCAGTAAGGGGACCAGGGCGGGCATTAAAGATTGTATAGTACAGAGCTTCCTCATGGATATAGTTCCTTACATCGAGCGCCCACAGTTATATATCCGGAGGAAAAACAGAAGGTTTACTTTTTCTTTTTCTTATTGGGGAGATGGTCGCCAGTTGGAAAAAGATCTCAAATGGTTCAAAACGTGAACGATGCTAACCAGCCAGAAGATTTTTGTCATCAAGAATTATGTACTTAACAAAAAGGGATATGACAACACAGCAATACTTCTGTTACAGAAGAAGAAAGATGGAATCTCATTTCATTTCCAAGCTTCTGTAGTCCAAGACTCCTGTTTTGGTTCCCAGGAAGCCATTACAGCCGCAGCCTGCGTGCTGCACCCCAAGGCTGCAGCTCAAGCACATGCTTCTTTTCAATGGCTGCGGTGGGGATTGAAAAGGAAGGCTTATGCACAGCTCAAGGTTCAGGCCACCGCCTTCCGCGCCACTCTCAGCGTTGCTTCTCCTCTCATCCTTGGCACCAGTCTTCTCATCTTTGCAGAAGGAGATGGTGGTGACCTCTGAAATGGGCTGCTCTTGGATTGGCCTGTGGGTTGTTGGATCCACCCCTCTGCTCAACAATTTCCTCCTGATGTGAGTGTTCCAATAGTTCTTAATCTCATTGTCCGTTCTGCCCGGCAACCTCCCTGCTATCAGTGACCACCTGGAAAAAAAAATCACATCAGAATCATGCGCCAATCTCAATCTTTTTTTTGCTGCTCAAATAACAGCGCAGAAGAAATCAACTCGGGAGATGATTTATGCATGAAACCTCCATTGTAGACGAATCCGAATGGGTTCATAGTTTCTTTCCTGATTTTTTAAGTTCAGCAAAGATTAATGACTACCCATTGATGCCTTCTGCAATCACTGCAATTTTTAAATATTCTTTTATGAAAATAGATGCTATTCCATCGTACAGGACAATACTTGCAGGATCTTGGAAAAGTTTTGGGGAGGAAGATGTTACATGGTTTCTTCCCCTCTATTAATTCTGTACTCATTATTTTACTAGAGCTCTGCTTCCTTTTTATGGCCTCTCTATACCTACCACGTTGCTGTCTGATGGCCAACAAAGCAGTCAACATAATTCACCTTGATAAACTGAAAGCAGGGAATGAGAAAGTTAAGGAGACTAAAGCTTGTTTGTGGTTGTTCCTTACTTGTTCCCCAACAGGCTGTGAAGCTTGATGATGAGCTCATCTTCTTCCTCTGTGAAGTTGCCGCGCTTAAGATCCGGCCTCAGGTAATTGATCCAGCGAAGCCGGCAGCTCTTTCCACATCGGAGCAGGCCGGCCGCCTTCGGCAGCGACCGCCAGCACCCTTCCCCGTGAGCCCGGATATAAGCAATCAGGCGATCATCTTCTTCCTTGGTCCATGCACCCTTGTTGGTGTGAGCCTTTTCACAACAAGGGGACCTCCCCATTCTTAGAGAAGGAGCAAGAAGAAAGCTTTCTATTGCAAGCACCAGGAAACAAAGAAGCAAGGGATTGCTCCTAGAGGATTTATAGACATTTGACTTGGTATGTGTCTTTGGTTTCTAGAGGGGTTAGTTGGTGAGAAAAGTTTTTGTAGATAGACTGGCTGGTGGGGCTATCACACATTAAATATTGAAACTTTGTACCCCCTGAGTAGGTAGGAGGTAAACCCTTAAACTATTGGATGACAAACACATGATTCCAGACCGCTATAACCTTTAAAAAAATCACCATCTGAAATGCTTTCAGACCCATTAAGTGGTATGGTTCTTGCTATGTTTCTTGTCATTCAAAAATGAGTCCCAAGAAATTTCGGCCCCCCCATTAAGTGGTTTGGTCCCTGAAGAGTTCCTTGTCATCGGAAAATGAATGAGAAGAATATTCCGGCCCCATTTAGTGGTCTGCTCCTTGAACGGTTCCTTGTCATCGGAAATGGAGGGCCGGAAAAGTTTCCGGCCTTATTAAATGGTCTTGTCCTTAAAGGTTTTGTGGTGCAGATCATCCTTCACTCCCCCTTTCTCTAGTTTTGAGCTTAAACCTTGAGGTGCATCCATCTATGGGATTGCATTCCACAATTTTGACTATTTTTCTTCACCTGTAAACTATCTGTTAATAAATACTTGTGCCTATCAATATTTCGATTTTGACTTGTGCAGACGGCACCGTAATGCACCTAACAATTCAAAGAAAAGAAAAAGGAAAATATCTTGTTTGGCTGATGGATCGTTGTGGGAAGCCTAGAGCAATGCCTGGGTGCTACTGCACTAATGATCTTTCTCAACATCCAGCCAGCACATGCCCACAGATTCTTTGCTGCTGTTATGACTGTTATTATTGTTTCTGCCACTAATATAATTCTTTGCTTAACTTGATGACATTCACATAGATTTTATATATATATATATATATACACACAGGAACACGGAAAATGAGAAAAGAATCATCTGGATATTTTTCCAGGCAGAAGCCTGCTGTCACTGTTGTTTGAGGTCAAATTAGGGGGGAAAAACATCCAACTGAATCAACAAAAGCGCAACTTAAGATTGGCTTATGCACTTGAAAGTCATTGAAAAAGCAAACCAGCAACCACCCAAAAGCTGGATGGAAATTTTTATTCATGAAGTGGGGCACTGCAGGTTTTGGGGTTTGCTAGGGGTCACCTTGATCTTGACAGGGAGTGAAAGCGGTTTGCATTAAAAAGGAAACTAGGGTTTGTTGGGCCTTCTAGAAGGACTTCCTGAAGCAACTTGCAAGGTCCAAACCTCCCCCCTTTCCCTCTCTCTCTCTCTCTCTATCTCCATCACTCTCAGTCTTTCTCTCTCTAGCCCAATCCTTGTGGAGTAAGTATGGGGTCACAAGTGGAGGTAGGAGGGAGAGTTGGTTCCCCTTTTTGTTGCTGAATGTTGGCAATAGCACCAGCTTTCTTAACAGGCATCACCATCTTCCTCCCCCTCTTTTCTGGCTTCATGCTCAACTCTTTCTTCCCCAGTGTTTCACCAGTTGCCATGAAAAGAACAACTACCTTGAGCCCTTCCCTTGCCCTTGGGCCCATGCCCCCAAAACAGTAATCTATTAAGTTTCTTTAATAAGGGTGTGCTTCTGCCTTTTAGTTATAATCTCAAGATCATTTGTTGGGTCTTCTTCCACCTTTGCCTCCCCAACTGAGTCTCTCTCTAGGTTTTACTGTTTTTTTTTCTCTTCCTCCTGCGCGGCTCGACTCAGTGGCCTAACTTTCTCCCCAAGCCCTGCACGTGATGAGGAACTGCACCACTAGAAGGGCTAAACTGGTCCACCTGGGTCCCACTAACTGGGTGGCCTGGCCGCAGTCTCTCTGTCTGTGTGTGAGGTTCGTGCACCAAAGTTGGTGTTGTTAGGTGAGGGGGTTGTTGGCATCTCTCATAAATGACTGCATGTGCTCTCTCTCTGTCACTCTCTCTCTCTCTTTGCAGAGATTACAGAAAAGAATACTGAACCAGAAGACCGCAGCAATATCATTGTTGTGCATGCGTATCTCTAAGTATGAATGGTGTTTATTAGCCTTAGCTTGTGATGATTGAACCGACCTCACCATCCCCATCATCGTTATCAGCATCATCCTCTGAGCATCTAATGCGATTGCAACCAGTTCTGCCATTGCCATTACTATTCCATGGCTCTGTGCTTCTCCAACAGACACGTGATCTCTCTCTCTCTCTCTCTCTCTCACACACACACGCGCAGCCGAAATATCTAGCTATCTTTAGTTCTGCAGCTGGTTTTGACAGGTCCAACTTCGGGATTAGTGGATGTGAAATGTCCAAACCAGATGACAGAAAAAAAACATGAAATTTTGATGATAGATCAGTTCTTATAGTGATTTTATACTTAAATCTGATTTATGTATCAAATTTATACGGTTTCTTTGTTTTGACGTTTCACGTTTGTTTATGCGGTTAGATCTTTGAGAGGAAAACATGATAAACGCTAAACAACATATCGGCCACGGCATGATATGATGATTCATCTTTTGATAATAAAAGGACGAGGGCCTACTCCACAGCAGGTTTTCACCGGTAATGATTCATCGATATCTACAAGAAACTTGACTCTTTTAAAACATGACTCTTCAATTATATTTCAATTCTATATATATAGGATACATCAATCTTGGCAAGTGTGACAACTCGCTTCCTTCACATTGAATACACAACTATAAGCATTAAATGGGGAGTGAATTATCTGAACGGTCTGTTAGGAATATACATATATATAAGGTGAAATCCTCTGGCCATATGGCTTCCCATCCAAACATGGCTGCCCGGATGCAATGTATTAGGCAGGCGTGAATTAAACATAGGGCAATATGTGCTGTGAGAGGCAGGAGGATTTCTCCATTCAAAAACTGGGTGGAGAAATCCAAGGGTTCTTATATCAGCGAGAGAGAGAGAGAGAGAGTTGATACGGAACCCCCCTTTAGAGAACCAAGGCAAAGTGAAGGTTCACCACAATGTCTTGTTAAATGGAGCTGTATGTTTAGACCATAAGGTTTCCAATTTTGTTAGTTAGGTAATTTTGCTATATACATATACATACATACATACATATATATATGTATATATATATATATATATATATATATATATATATATATATATATATATATATATATATATATATATATATATATATATATATATATATATATATATATATATATATATATATATATATATATATATATATATATAGGAGAGCTATACCTCATAGGGGACTGATACCTTGCACACTTCTAAATATCATGGGATCCTTGATGCTAACTGGACGATGGGAGCCTATAAATGGCGCCCTTGGTAAGTCACTCAGAAACAAGAGAGAGGGGAGGGAAAGTGGAAGGAGAAGAGGGAATCCTTGGACTGTAAATAGGCGTGGAGTTAAACGTCTATATTGAAGGGGTTTTACCGCTGCTCCCAAGTGGTTTCTGGTCAATGTTTTCTTTCAAACTAATTTGAGAAAAGGAAAAGCAGCAGAGTTTTCCAGCACTTTAGTCCGTCTTCATAAGCTTGATGGTTTTCTTAGAAAAATCATACATTGTAATTATGTTCAGTGGGCTTTTACAGCCTAAATTTTTGTTCCCACACATAGAATGGAAAGAACACCTTGCCAAACCACCACACCCATTACATTCTTTGTAGTTCACTTAGTAGGAGATGAATCTCTTTTAGATGTCCACTGCCAAGATCAGTATAGAAAGAACAGAATCAACTTATATTAAGAGAACATCATGGGTATTGAAATCTTGACCGCTTTCAGTCTAAAGGTCTTAATCGAACATAATTTCAAGTGTAATAACTTGCCCTGCTTGAATGATTCCTAGAGCCAACTCATTTATCCATATCAAAAGGGTTTCCTTTCTTGAAGATTTGGTCCAAAGATTCAGGGTAGGATATTGAAACAGTAAGGAACCAGACAATTTTCTGGCCACAAGATACTCACATGACCATATCGGTAGTCGAATTCAATTGAAACATAATGCTCCCTTCTACACATTTAGCAAAAAATTTCCTGGTTCTGCTCTACATATAAGTGAAGAAAGATCGAAATGTCGTCATACACTTCATTTTGTGCAGATCTATTAGACTTTTTGTGTACTGAGATTAACCTTTCCTACTCGCTGTTTGTGTCAATGGAGATGCACCCTAAGGTGTTAAAACTCTGCATTCTTAAACTCATAGATCTTACGTTTTAGCTCTAATGTGTGCTCTAAAGAACGACTAGATCAATGAATCCTTTTTTTTTTTTTTTTTTGTGCAGAGTCCAGAGCTGACCGCTGGTAGAGAGGTATGTGAAGAAAGAGATATCTGTCATCCTAGATTTGACTAGTGCCATATCAAGGTACAACTCTGCGAACCAGATAATTTTCTGGTGACAAGTGACTTACATGATCATGTCAGTACTCTAACTCAACTGAAACATGATGCTTTCTTCTACACATTTGGAAAAGGCAAGTGCCCTTGTTTCATAATTTTGTGCAGATCTCTTAGAATTTATGTATGCTGAGATTAACCATGTATATTCCTTACAGTTTGCATCAATGGAGAGCTCTATTGTATGCTTTGAAGAATGGTTAGATGCAGAGTTCGAATCAATATTCTTTTGTATGGAATCATGAGCTGGTTTCTGCTAGAGAGGCATGGAAAGGAAGAGATATCTGTCCTCCTTATTTGACTTGCATATCTAAGGGAAGGTCCAATTTGCTTACAGTCTGATCCAGTCCCCAAAACCACTGCTTTAATAATGAATCCTCTCATATATTTGCTGCTTTCACTACAGCCATGTGTGTGTTGTTTTCGTGAAAAACTCAAAAACCTGAGCTTGTTAGTGTCCAGTATTTTTTCGTTTCTCAATAGGCAAGCATAGATTAGGCAGATCACTTCTCAGTTTATGTCAAGAGATGCATCCCAAGTGCCAAATTCTTAACTTCTCAACTATCTTTATTAGACTAAATGGAGAGAATCATGGAAGACATTCAGATAGAATCTTTTCAAAGTTGATCTACACCAGATTTGATTATTATCCATAATATTCTTAATCAATATCTATTGCGGATTGGTTTCTTAATGTTGGGATATTGAACTAAGCATAAGTACATAAGTTAGGTGTCGAATGAGAAAGCAAGACAGAACATGATCTTTTCCTATGGATGGAGGGCATTTATGATGAACCGTTTATACTAGATGTTTCCTTTTAGTCTCCCTTCCCTCATCTTTATTTATCATTTAAAGAACCCATTTATTAATTTTATGCAAACTTTAAATACAATCCCGTTGGTAAGTAGACAGAGCTCTTGCTAATAAGCTTCCAATTTTATTGTTATATTAGTTTACTTATACTGTATTCACTAGTGAATGTCGTATACAGATCCGGATGGCTTTTTTATTTTACCACTTAGCTTGTTGGCATTAACCTGTTAGCAACTCAGATACAGAACTAACGTCTCAAGCTCTTGACATGTACCATTTGGCTTTCAATACCGCAGAGCCTCAGGTGAAATTTCAATACAGAACTTATAATGTAAGACATGTTCTGTCATTGTTCTAATATAAATATTCTGAATCACTTATAGATGTACTGTGAGTTCCAATAACTTGCATGAGATCTGTCTTGCTTTGTACTTGAGAAAAATGTTGCTGTTTTTTCCTTTTATGCTGTTGCCAATTACTTGCAAGCTAGTACACTTAAAAAACATGAAAAATCTTTGGAAACCCATTTCTCATGTACAGAAACTAATTTCTGGTTTTGTAAAATCATATGAACTGTCTCATAATTAAAAATTTTAGTCAACTGTTTCCTTTGTCTTCTGTGCATCTTAACAGTAAAATGCAGAGATGGTATCTTCGCATTCAGCTTTATTGAACTCAGGTGCATGAATTGCAGCGGGGATTCCAGATTCTTTGTTTAGAAGATGAAATGATTATCTAGGAGATCTTAAATTAGAAGTTCTAATGTCTAATGTTTGATAAAACTGCAGAATTAAGGTGGATTCTAAATCGCCAAGTCTCCACTCTCTCCACCAATACTTGGGTTTATCGCTTTCTTCTCTACATGTAAGACTGAATCTGGTGATCAGACTTATAAAATGATTATTAGGATCTGATGCTTTCTAACCTCTTTTAATTTCAGACGATTATACTTTTATTGTTTCCTTGACGCTAACATACAAGTATGGTCTCCTGGTTCAAACGCCTAGCAATCAAAATAAAACTCAAGCTTTTGGATAATAAATAAAATCTTAGTCCCAGACCAGTGGCCTAAACATCGTTTTTGGTTTAAGAAAATATTGACGAGAGAAAAGACACCAGAAAATTCTG
Source organism: Nymphaea thermarum (assembly GCA_011799765.1). NCBI lineage: Eukaryota > Viridiplantae > Streptophyta > Magnoliopsida > Nymphaeales > Nymphaeaceae > Nymphaea > Nymphaea thermarum. Next base: position 224,711 of record JAANDH010000244.1, on the reverse strand, counting down.
GACCTGGAGATAATGCTGTCCGCAAAACCACAATAAATAAAAATTTGTAAGAGTCAAAAGGCCAATTACCACGCCCAAATCTACAGAAATCCACATAAAACGCATTTCTTAGAGATAAAAGAATTTATAATCGTCGATAAATTTACATTATTTTGTCTGCATTCCTAAAAGTCAGCCCTGTTTGCTGGTTGGTGCATTCTGCGTGAAGTTGCCCCTGAAACAGTAAACCTGAAAACTTTGTGCTATCAAACTGCCCTGTTTAAAATTATTGCAAAATAGTTTCGTGTAAAGGTCTAAATTCTTTTATTTTTCTAATAAATTCTGTCAATTCAGGAGGTGTTCGGTGAACCCCCAACTGTGTTTTTACAGAAGAGTTGCCAAAATAGTACGTATGACATGAGAAGGCTGGACGATTTGAATGCAGAAAATGTATAGTTCAAAATGTCGAATTCGGTGAAGCAAGAAACTCTAAATCCATATAAAATTTGGTATTCTGACATCATGGGCAAAGATTTCCTGCAAAAACAATTTGATTGGAAAGCAATTTCATTAATTTGATTAGCTTAACACACGGTCATCAAGAATAGATTAATGAGGAAAAAGTCAGTGGCCATCCACTGTTGTAAAGATCTTAGGACTAACACTTAGGCGTCCCGCAGACCAACAGGCTCTAGAGGAGAACAAGTTCATCTCCCATAAATCAGAGCAACATCGTTAATTAGAAAAAAAATAGGAGGAGATGGAGAGAAGAATGGAAGGCAATAGATGAAGTTCAGTTCGGGCATTGAGGGCTCAGGGGAAGGGCAATCTCCTGGAAAACTTTGAGTCGCTTGGGTATCTTTCTCTGGCAATCTGCGGGATTTGCTGTGTCAGAAATGATAAAAGCGGCAGCAGCCATTATTGCTTCTTCAAACTCCTTGTTGTCAGGCCAGATGATGTTATCCCCGTCCTCCGCTGGTTCTGCCAAAAATGAAGTCTTTATTGATCTTTCTTCAAATTGGTCCATCCCTGTTTTCTTCAAGCTCTCCAAATCTTGGTATGTGCTAATTGACCTCGTCCTCTTGAGGTTAGCAAGAGGATCATGAATGATTCTCTCAGCGAGGACGTTTATTGGTTTTGATGAATAGAATGGTGGAGCGTCAATGTTTAGGATATTCTGTGATAAAATTGGTTTGGTGCTTTTCTGCAATGGAGGAAACGCATTGCTGTCCATATTGATAGAGTTGAAGTTTTCATCTGCATAAAACTGTGCGCAAGGCTGAGGCTGCCACACTGAGGAAGACATTTCATGTAACTGGCCTTGACCATTCATAGATTCAAGATCTCCGAGCATCTCTTGCGCTCTTTCATATGCTTTTAGATGAGAATCAACCCCTCTAGGTCCATCTGCTACAGCAGGTTTTACTCTTTGCAGAGTTAGTTTTGCCTCTGAGATTCGTCCCTGCTTCATCAAGCAGATGCCCAAATTGCACATCTTGTTATTATCGGAAGCAATTGACAGTGCTTTTCTGTAGGCGGCTTCGGCTTCAACATAGTTGTTCTGCTGCATCAGAGCCCAACCCAAATTTCCCTATACAAGAAGTTGATTGTTGAGAAGGCATATCAGTACTTGGTAGCAGACAGTGAAAATGCTTCCTGTGGTGATTCAAGGGCAACTCTTACCAGCAATCTAGTTGTTTCTTGTTCAATGGAAACCTGGAATTTCTTCCCTTGAGATCGTGCCGTCTTGGTTCGCTTGCCATTAAATGCCATTCCTTGTTGAATTAGTACCAGCTTGTGCCTCAAAAGAGTAATCTGATCATCTAGCCTGCCACATCTCTGCAGAAAACATCTTACTTTTCTTAAGTTCCCAAGAGAAAAAATAAGAACAACAGACGAGGGTACAGAAAGGAAAGGGGTGAAGGTTCTTCAAAAATCAAAACAGGAGAGACCAACCTTGTATAGGTCAAGGAGAATATTATCAAGGGACTCCTGAGCACTTTCTGAGCACTTGCACCTCAGAGATTTGATGGCTTCAATGGCTTCCTCTGCTCGGTTCTGCTGCTTCATCACAATGGCCATGTCCTTGAGAGCACTATCAACTCTGTCGCCCGCATTGATCGCTGCCCAAAAGAGAGCAATCGACCTATCTGGGTCCTTATCTACCAACTGATCCATACAGAACACAAATGAAAGGAAAAATGAATAAAACAAACAAACAACAGAAGCAGGAAACTACCACAATGAGAAAAAGATGGTTCATCTAAAAATCAGTCTGGAGATCCACGCGAGAAAGAAGGAAAGGGAATGGAATCAGTTCATGAAGTCAGGGAGCCTACCTGAACATGCTTGGCCTTGACGTAGGGAGTGTCTCCCACTGGGACTTTGTGAATAACGTGAAAGGAGTCCAATCGAACGTGCGGATTTCGAATCGCTGGAAGAGGCTTGATGGGCGAACATGGTGCAGATTTTGAAGGTCTCAGGGGGAGCGCCATCGTCACTTCCAGCAGACTCTTCCTTTATTAGAGATGTGATACAGTCGGTTGGTAGATCGATCTTTAATCTTATTCTTCTTTTTAGAGAGAAAAAGACTGAGAAACACCAAGGAAGAAGCAGAGCGCAGGAAGGAATGAGAGTGAGAGAGAGAGAGAGAGAGAGAGAGAGAGAGAGAGAGAGAGAGAGAGGGGAAGCATCTGTGAGATAGACGATGGATCGATTTGAATAGGTGCGGAAATTGTCGACCGTTGCCGCGTTACCGTTGGATAGGAAACAAAAACTAGCCGTTGCATGCTCAAAAATGGCCCGTTGAACGTGCGAAGGCGGAGGTTTTAGAAGGGCGATGATTTTGTGGGGCCCTGCTGGCGACAGGGCATAAGATACACGTGCGCAGGGCCACGGACCCATACGGGACCGATATCATTGAGCAATTTTTGGAAACGTGAAAGGATTCTTCTCAAATCCTAATTATTTGAAGTGATTAGATCTGGATCCATGACAATTCCTTCTTACATCAGTTTCTTTGCATGTATAAATTGGACTTTCTTGAGATGGAAACTAACTCATGAGATATTTCTTTGTAAATAAAGGTTTGGGGGCCTAACCCCCCAATAGACATTCTCCGGAATCCATAAAATCTTTTCAACTGATAAAACATATCTACCCAAGTAATCAGCAGATCAAGCATGCATTTTCTGTGGTTCAAACTTGTGTCCAATTCTTGTAACAAAAATTTTATGAAAAGTTCTTCAGAATGATTTGTTCTGTTTATTTTAGGTGAGCAGGAGAACTACTGCCCAGCTGAAGGCTGAAGCCCCAACCTAAATTCGTCCCACTAGAATACAAAACTTGCTTTTAGTGTCTCGGGTTGTCATGTGGTACACTTCAATTTGCAAATCGGTGACATTCCTTTTTAATACAAAGAATTGAAGTTCTGGATTTCAAAACAAAAAGTGTCTGCCTACCAGCCCCCACCTCGTTTGATCTCATCGGGAACAATGATTCTGTTTGTTTGTTTGTTTACGTAGCACCTGATCCATTTTCTGATTGAAGCAGCCCCCTCGATCTGGTCGTGGTGCACATGAGGTCCAAGAAGATTCAGATCTCATGCATGATTAAGTCGTCTTGCAGGTGGTCATAGCCTATACCAATTCCAAGGACTTCTAAGAACCTCGTTCGGATGTCGTATGTGGCTCCATTAGTTTCTCGCTTTCTCTCATGTTTCTGATACTTTCAGGAGAAAGATTTAATAGAACGAGAGTCTGCCTTTTAATCTCAACACGGAATGATCTTTTCTGTTTTGAACGACTGGTTGGACATTGGAGTTCTTTTATAGTATGGTTGTAGTAGTTTGCTTTTAAATGACAAGTTATAGTTTGGAAATTTACTTGTCATGGGTATTCTTTCTCAGACAATATTTGAATGATTCTGATCTCACAGTATTTTAAAAATGTTCCAATAGAAAAAAAAGCTAGTTACGATATCTGCATCTTGTTTATGATTGGCATGTTAAGAGCACGATTAAATTGGAGTATCTTTAAATTCATCAACTGTTTAATCTATACTGACTTTAATTTTACTTCTTTATAACGTTAGTTTTCAAAATATTCATCTATGATCCCCGTGACGAATCTAAATCACCTTTTCAAATGGCTTCGTCCTGTCTTAGTCACCCCTGACACGATTACAAGGACGAGACATTTCACATGCAGATGTGGCGAAGAGAGAAGTTTTTGGTAATTACAAGCCACCAACAGCTGCTTACACCACGATAGAGCAGACTGTTTTTTAGAACCTTTCGACCGTTTTTTGTAAGGACCTGAATTCGGTTTCAGAACATTTCGACCGTTTTTGTGTGTATGAATCGGAAATCATGTTTTACCAGCAAACCTGTACATCAAGAAAAGCCAAGTTTACCTATAGCTATCATAATACTCCGGGAATGATTTCTTTCCTTCCGACGTGGAAGATATTATTCAAGTCTAGAGGATGCAATTCTGACGTAAAAAAAGAGACTAGCTCTTCGGTAGTTACTGAATTTTTGCTCACAGTTGTTTCATAATCTTCAAGAGCAGAATAGAAGTACGGCACAACCTGATGAAATTCTCGACTGTGATAATCGACCTCTAATCTATAAAAGCAGAAGCAAGTACAAAAAAAAAATAGAAGAGCAGGAAGGTTTTTAGCAACAGACTTAGCAATTCAGTGGTCTGTATGTACAGGATTTATCTTCCATTATTGCTGGACACAAACACAATTGATCAAGTCGGGGAGGCGAAAAAAAACCAAGAAACGAGGAAAGGGCACCCCAGTAAACCAGGTGTAAGTGTGAGTTTGGTACTGGAGAAAAGGCTCATTCATGGCAGAACATTACGCCCCTACAGTTCTCCACTGTAGCTCAATCTGAATTCTTCCATTCCTTGAATCAATGAGGTGGTATTTCTCATTGATTCTTCTGTTGCTGACAACATCCGAGAGATTGATATCAACATAACCCAGAGACTCCTGATAAAAAGAAAAGGCATTTTCAAGTCTGTCATTTATGCGAGCCACAAACAAAATAACGAGGAATTGAACCCCAATGATTGAAACATTTAGAAGAACACACAAAGGGAAAAGGAAAAGAGAGAATTGATCACAAAGAAGCATTCAATCTATCAAAAGTAAGGGTTTATTCACTAATCACCAGTAAAAAATGTAGGCAAGCAGGGAACAAGTTATGTTGAAATAGAAAACCGGTCCTATGCCACTGAATCTTATTGGCAGGAGAAACTGATTGCACTTGACCAAAAAAGAAAATCAAGCATACTGAAAGGCCATTGAAGCAGGAATTGCATCAAACAGATACAGGAGCAACAAGAACCTGATTGCCTTAAATAAGATAGGAACATGAACTATGAAGCGACATCAATGACCAGAATCCTCTGTTAAACTCATCCATGTAAATTAACTCATCCTTGCTTACATTCCCCAGAAACATTTTACTCTTTAAAAGTTATTGTTCCTCATGCTACATTAGCTTATCTTACCAAACATGAAGGCAATTATCTAGTCGTACATGACAATCCAGCCACAAACTTGGTTGTGTAAGAAAATTTTCCTTTTTGATGCTGTGATGTATCGATTCATCAAGTTTCTTTGAGAAAGAGGTTGAAAATAAAGGATGGCCCAAGGAACCACCAAAAGACAGCAAGAGAAAGGAAGAAGCTTTGGCAGTCCAAGTTAAAGACAACATCCATGAAATAGAAACCATATAGACACACTGTATGTATGGGGCAGGAAGTCCAGGAGAAACTGACATATAAGTTGCTGTCATATTAATTGATAATCTGACAACTCAAATGATGTCCAAAAAAAAAAATGAAAGATTCTATACCACGTGTCTCTTTTATATGCCCAGGTCATTTTATACAAAGAATTGTATGCTCACCGATCTTTCAGTTGACCTTTCCTATATTTCCATATTTTTTCCACACAGCTACAAGGATTCCCATTCTCTTACAGTGCTTGCACTTAATCCAAGTAAAGACTTTCATATGGTTAAGCACACAAGTACTTAACTCATGAACTCCATGTAAGTTAGTTAAATTAAAACACCCAGACAGACACACACACATAATCCTGACTCCTGAGTAATCTTATATATAGGTTCATACTTCATAGTCTTTCTTAATATCCAACCAGAAATTTCCATTATTACAATCAGGTCACTGTGTGTAGAATTAAATGAGTTTCAAAATTGCATTACATGTCACCTTCATGATTAAGTTCATTTTCTGTGGGGAGATCAAAACATGAAAATCTAAGTATATTATCACCATTTATATCAGCAGAACGCCTTCAGGAACTTTTTTTCTCAAGTGGTTGATCTTACAAATATCAAGAGCCAAGCTCTGCTCGAACAGAAAATAAAATACATGGAAATGAATAAATATTCACTGATGCAATAGTTGACAGCTATAAGCTTGTAAACTAGCATAAGGCAATAAAAAATATCTAGGTATAAACCAGGAGAGAGGCAATCAACAAATGTCATGCTCTAGCGAAAGAATCCACTCTTCCTGAACTGAGGTGAAAGACTGTTTCATACCTTTGAATGTAAACCGATGCTAGGTGGCCGACTAAATACCTCCACATGGATGCGTTCATTAGTTGGTGGCTCTTCCAGTGTAAAAGTGAACTCCTCCTCCCACCTAGGGTCTCTGTTTTTCTTGATATGCTGAATCCACAAGAGTAGAAAGTATTTTCAGCAAATGATCACAATTTATGACCATCAAACTGCCAGAGGTGCAGCCACAGGTACATCATGATACCTTAGTTTTCTTTTCTTCTCCCTTGAAGAGAAGTCGTACATAGGGATTTGTGTGATGCTTGCCTTCCAGATCTTGAGCTTCATGCACAATTATTACAAGCAGACCTCCACCAGCAGGTGTTCCTTCAGGAGCACTCTCAACTGCACCTGTCTCTTCATTCAATTCATTTGCCAAATCCTCTGCTTTAAATGGTTTATATGTCACATCCAATGTGATTTGTCCACGTCCCTTTTCGTTTTGTAGGTCATTGGGATCCATATTTTTAAGCAGGTCAAGTGTCAAAGTTTTTAGCTCGTCATGAGGCAGATCTTTCAAAGGAATGACATTCATTCCCATCTTCTCATGCTTGCCAACCTAAACAGATTATAAGGATGCAAATATTGAATTCAGCATCAGATGGCTGGCACAAATGAAAGAAATTATAAAAAGAAATAAAGAAGAAGCAAAAGTGAGGTACCTGTTCCCAATCATATACAATGAACTCAAGGGCTTGAGATTCTGGATCCTTCACAATAAAGTTAAATTCCTCATTCCATTCAGGGTTCAGATTAGTGTGCTTGACAGTTGTTTTCTTAGATGGAAGCTTATCCTCTGTAAGCTTAAGTTTCACATAGGGATCAGACTTGCCCAATAAGTCTTTCTTCTTTAGCTTAGTTGCTCTCACAACCTTGACGTGAAGAATACCGACTGGTTTCTGCATGGCCCTGGGCATTCATACCGAAATCTTGAAATTGTTACAAGTAATCACAAACAGAAAAGTGAACAAATAAATATAACCAGTAATGTACTTTGAAAGATCCATGATTGCCACTTCCAGTGTCTTAGGCCATAAATACATATTTGCAACCTGATCCTTGATAGTCTCCTGCAGAAGATATTAGAAAAATGAAAACAGCAAGTGAAATTATACACCAACTTTTTTTAAAATTCAGAAGGTAGCATTGCCTTCTGGTTTGTATAAGTTATTATGGAAGAAGGGTAACATACTAGAGCTCTTCAATAACTAATACACAAATGAGAACTTTGCCATTCTTTCATAAGTATGGTCAGAAATATGACCCATCAAGCAATCTCATCAGACTAGCCAATAGGGATGAAACCAATGCAAGAAGATAACGAAATGTTAATATGAAAGTACAAGTACCTGAACAAATCTATAAAGGCCAGGAATTGACATCACGTCTCCCCCAAGAAGTTTTAGTCCAAAATCAACGTGTGGCTACAGTAAGAAAAGGTAAGAAGTTAATTGGGCACCCAACATAAGAATAAGAGATAAAGAAGGAAAAATGCATTCAACAGAAATATATAATAAATAGAAATAAGTTGTCAGCTACCTTCTCCATTAGGGAGACAAGAATTTTCGCAAAACAAGGAAATGTTGGCACCAAAGGCTTCAGAGTGATTCTTGGAGAAGCAAAAACTTGCAAATCCACCAACTAAGATCCCATAAAAAAATGTCAGCACATTATCTTTATTCATTCAAGACCTACACATTTAGAATAAACAGATAAACCCTAAATCCCTAATATATACTTGTGCTGTCAAGTAACAGAATAACCTATCATGACCTCTGATTAAAATAAGCAGATGCAATCTAGAAACATAACATGTGGTAGGGCAGCACAACAAGTCAGGCAACTTGAGCTCGGGTCAAGCTCAACTTGTATAAGCTCGCTTTGAGCTTGACTTGTTATTAAGCAAGTTGAACTCCAGCCAGTAGTTAAACTCAACAAATTAAATGAGTCCATCTTAAGTTGTATCTGCTTGACTCATAGAACATTTAGTCTCGTTAAGAGCATATAGATATATAACACAATTGTCATAAGATGCCTTTGGTGTAATGGGCATCCCTTGGGTTATCGCACAATTGTCATATAAGATGTTACTAGTGTAATGAGCATCCTTTGGGTTTTCAAATAAAATATTCTACTTCAAAACTAACCATGCTTTCCTTTTAAAGTGTGTGTTTTAAAAATATTAATCTTTTCATACTTGGCTCATCAAAGCTTCTGAGCTGGCTTTGAGGTTTGTTGAGCTCAACTGGGCTGGAGCTCAAGCAGTAAGATGTGAGCTCAAGTCGAGTTTCAGGCGACCTCAAGCTTGCATACCATGACATTAGCTGAGTTTGAGCTGTGCCAGGTCATTAAGAGGTAAAAAGTCATCATAAACTCAGGTGCTTCACTCCAATAATTTACTTTTCCTGCCAGATAAGGAAGTGACCTGCACAGTTGCCTTCAGCCCAAATGCTTTAACTGCCACAATAACATTCGGATTGCCCGCCCATTTAAATGATGGCTCCATGATCAGCTCCTTCTCATCAGTAATATAAACTTTCATTCCTATATAATGTTCAAATTGCAACATAAGTGGAAATCTAAATAAAGTTATAGTCTGAACAATAAATGACACAAGATATAATAGCTGACCATTTAAAAGTTGATCAGACATCATGACTAGAATGTCTCAAGCTGAAAGATACATATTTAGATATAATGGTCCACTACAGGACTAAACCGAAAAGACATAGAATGACATTGAAGTAGCATCCTTATGGACATCCAAAATAAAACCTCGATGAACAACAAACAATAGGTACCAGAACTCTGATTAAATATGCAATGCTGATTTACTGGAAAACTTTTAGAAGATCAGAAAGCTGTTCTTCCTAATTCCTCAACTTGTGAGAAACATGGGAATAAATGGAAATTTTGTTTTCATTGAATAATTGTTTCTTTCCAAACATCAGAAAACATGTTCATGTCCATGTCCATGTGCTTTCCATGCATTTCCCTTGTATGATAAAATCAATTTTCAATATTCAAGACAGCATATGTAGTTTAGCATCTGAAAAATACTCAACTTATAACATTTCATAATTCTTACTTGTTTTACAATTTTTATTTAGCAGGTTTTGCCAAAGTGAGAAAAGTCACATAATCAAAAAATTATACTACTAAAGTAGCTCAGACATGTGCATATTTTACCTGACTATTGATTTATATTGCAAAATTGAAACATTTATAAGAAAGCAAACCAGGATCCAGAAGTGATAAAAGGATCTCAAATTCAATGAAATAAAATAAGCTAGTAAACCTAACTTGTTGAACCATCTAAATATCTACCTTTCAATTCCATTTCCCACGATCCCAAAATCCTTTTCTTTTTTTTTTCTTTTTTTTAAGAGAATCAGTCATTTGAGTTGGTTTTTTTAGTTAAACCAATCGTTCAGTGTTTGGTGTTGATTTTTAAATGACACATGTATCTCAACCATTTCATCAGAAAGAAATCTGGTATAAGAGAAATTTAATTTCTGAACAACAGAACCAAATTCTCCATATAAAGTACTCTTTGTACGTATTCTCAAAAATATTTTTTTTATCAGAGAACACGTTTTCCATGTCCTGTCCACAAGTTTGGAAATGTTAAGACTTTAATTCTGGAAGCAGTCTCAGGAGCTGGTCAAACCATGCGGAAAAAAAAAATTTATAGCCCTGGGCTCTAGTGTAAAATTTTGTTCAATATCAGCCTTTGATAATTGTTCCATCAAAATGGACATGAGACCTAACATTCAACTATTCAAGGTAAAGCATAGAAACTGTTAATTGGTGAACAGATACAAGTAGCTCCATTGACTTTCTGATGTTTGACCTGAACTCTCTCTCTCTCTCTCAATATATACACACACATAGATGTTGCCTGGTGCATGCAGTGAGAGAAACACATACACATCCACTAAGAAATAACCACCCCCATAATGGGCAAAAGGTACAAAATCAACCTACGAAATATATCATGACTCTTTGGATGAATAGCTGCAAACAAAGAGAAGAAAATGGATATGCCTCTCAACTCTCAAGACCATGAGAAATGAATGGTGAAGATATATTAATTGAAAAGACCCATTTGGAGGGTTGAAAGATATTTTCTATTAATGAATCATAGATTCATAGTATACTGCCATTCACAATAATAATTTTTGTAAGGTAATTCCTTATGGCATAGTTATCTAACAGTAGACATTTGCAAATACTTCAAATTTAAGGGTCAGCAACTATAAAAGCTTGAAAAGTTAGGGAATACTCATTTCCTCACAGACTTGTGTTATATATATATATATATATATATATATATATATATATATATATATATATATATATATATATATATATATATATACTTTCTGTGTCACACTTCTAGTACAATGTAGCAGAAATTGCAAATCAACCTTTGTGTTCAGAAAGAAACACAAGTCCTAACACATTATATGCCACTGATCAAATTGAATCACATAGGTACAAATGCTTATTGAGTAATACAAATTTGAAAGTTAACTTCATTAAATCACCTAGCACAATGTCAAGCAAAATGAGAACTGTGAAACAACTAAGCTACCTTGAAAAGTTGGAGGAAGGGTGCCCAGTGTAAGAGTTTCAAACTCAACCGAATCAATCTTGAACTTTGGAATCTGCTCTGCAATGATTGGCTTTGCTATCTCTTTCGCCATCTTACATACAGCCTATACCCCAGGAAAATACTAAAACTTTTTATAGGTAACACAGAAATGGAGACTGAAACTCAAGAATGGATTAGTTATCCCAACAGTGAAATCAATCAAATTTCTTATCTTTGAGACACTAGCCACGATAGTGGGAGAAATTCCACTTGGCTATGAGCAAGATATTGTAGCTAAATTGAACAAAACTGTTCAAGATATTATATTTGTGAGGAAAATGGCTAAAGTAGCAATACCTTATCCAAATATGGCCACATATTGCTAAGAAACTTGTTTAACCAATCAACCTACATGAAACAGTATAGAGAAAATTATCAGTAAGCATACTATTCAGCTCTAAAACAAGATGCCACTTAGGAACATGTTCTGGTCTTAAGAGTTTTAGATACATACTCTCTCATAGTCAGGATTTTTCACCCACAAGGGTATCTCAGGAAGCATGTGCTGCAAAGATTTTGAGTCATGCTCAACAAGAGGTCGAACTGTAGGACCCTGGTTAGTTGATGAGAAAGTATGAAAATCAGCATATCAGGTAAAAACCATCAGAATACAAGATACAACCAAGAAAAAATGTCTCTCTTCTAGTTCTAGTCTGCAAATAGTAAACCAAAGATGATGTCTCTGCAAGCACAGACAAAAGTTGAGAGATACTTTTTCATGATGGAAGTGTGTAAGGATCCAAAACCATTTCATGATTAATATTAAAATGATGCCCGTTTTATGTTCCTTACAGTGATGACCTTGTACAAGTTCAACCATCAACTAGACAGGTATATATTTGCAAACTTGGAACATTAGATCCTTTGAAAGATCAAATAGGATAGTTCTTGTAAAGAAGGAAGGTGTATTAAGGAAAACAAAAACAAACAACAAAATGGAATAACATCTGAACTAAGATTTTCATAATGTGGTAAAGCAGCCATAGAAGGAAAAAGTGTTGCAAAATACTTCATAATCTACTAATCAAGACTTCAAGATTCAAGGCAAATAAAGCCAATTGCCACATATCTCTCTATGTTCAAATGAATTCATCAGCAGGAGAATGCTTGCCACATCATCATAATGACAGGATGCTAAAGAAAAAGGACATAAGAAAAGCAGTGAGAGCAGATAGACATGGTATCTACAACTACACATCCTAGGCAAGCTTTAGAGAAAAAAGAAAGAGAGAGAGAGAGATTGCCCAAAAAACTCCACGTTGATCCTAGATCATGTTTTTCCTGACCTAAGAACAGGAATTTTGAAGGGCGAATTTTGGTGACTTTCAGGCCTTTGTTTGTGTAACCTCTGTAAAAATGAAAGCTGTGGTGATTAAACTAAGCACATAGGTCACCATCCACCAACTGGTTTGTCCAATTAGACTTTCCCACATTTACATATGATGTTTTTTTCCCAAAAATGTGATTAAAATTATAAGCAGATTGTTCATCAGTCACAGAAAATCAGAAGAAATACCCAGTCCCATATACTGTCCTGCAATTTGCAAAAAATTCTGAAAGCCAGTGAGGTTAAACTGGATTTTTTAGACACTTAAGAGTTAAGATGTCCTCTCTTCCTACACCTTCGACATTAGCATATTCAGACTGAAGTTGTCTACATAACCATTGGCTTATGGTTGTATGAAGGGAGCTGACGAGTAGATCGCAGAGTGCAGGGTTAGTGTGAGTTTTGGTTTTTGATACAATCCACGCCTTGAATCAGATGGAAGGGCAAGATATCGATAAAAAATAAGGTAGGCATCTCCCAAATGAACAGTGATTTGTGCGGACAGTGATTTGTGGGGCTCGATCCTTCAATACATCTAACAGTATCAGCAGCTCATTTCTTACTAGAAAGGAGGGAAAGTAACATAGCACCAAACCCCATCTAGTTGCCAAAATTCTCATTCAAGAAAATCTTTTCAGGTGAGGTTTTCCTTGCGTGTTGTATCAGTTGTTATTCTAGGAAGGACGAAGAAAACAGAATCAGAAGAAGTGCATAAAGTGCCCAGGAAGTAAGCCGTAACGAAGCCTTAAAAATATTTAATAGAGGTAAAAAGTGACACGATATCAAGAAAAAATAGAAAATTCCGACTCATTTATGCTTATACTTTCCGCCCCTTCTTTAACAGCACCGAATTAACCACCAATTTTTTTATTATCCAAATAAAATGCGCGTGATATGTCAACACCAAAGAAAACAAGCTAAACGAGTCCGAGGAAATTGTGTACATGGAGGATCCAAGAGTCATAGTAGTAATCACTAACACAACAACAAGAACAACGCTAGTTTTGTTATTACAATTATTAACAGTATGACCATTAATTACTGTTACTTTGCAAATCAACATCCTGATACCATGAAATGCATCGTCGAGCTCAAGTTACACAACCATGGCGTCTGGATGCATTCTTCTTTGAAGTTTTGAACCACATGAGGAATGCACACCACAATTCACCAACAAACTAAAGAGGAGGAGGGGACCGACCCCCCTGGAACAGACTCTCAGATCAACCACACTAGAAACTAAAGCCCAAGAACTCGACTACATTCACTCCCATGAAAAGTTAAACCACCAAAACCACGACCGCATGAATCAAAGATTTTTCTTTCACAGGCACACCCACAAGCCACGCATGCTCAAACACCCATCTCCCCCAAAACACGAAATAAAACGGATCAAAGAGACACCCAAATCAAAGGAGTTGCAGAGAGAAAAAGAAACAAACTCCCAAGACAGAGGCATACCTTGACGTCATTGGGTTGGAAGTAGATGAACAGGTAGTACCCAATTACCAGTCCTACAGAAATCCCCACCCCAAATCCCACGAAACCCAGCAAAGAACTCAAGAAACCCATCTCTCTCTCCCCTCTCTCTCTCTTTCTCCTTCCCTCTCTCTCTCCCCCCACAATCAGGACCCGGGAGTTACCAAATTTGCCATCATTTATTTATTGGATCACATCTCTCTTAGAAGATAGAACGTGACGATGTCGGTAACGCCCAGAGAAGGATGGAGGAGAAGATGGTGGAGGTGGTGGTACTGGTGGGGCTAACAAGGTCAATATAGAGATACGAAATTGTGTAATAAATGCGTTCGCTACGGCCCCCTTCTCTTTTTTTACTACATCGATCGATTTTCAAGTTTACAAAGCAAGAGGAAGGCGGATGAAAAGCCAGGCGTTTCTCGCGCCCCTCGCTCGATTCCATTCGCTTGCCCACTCATCCCTTCCGTGTCAGTCATCCTAAAGAAAATAATTGGCAGGATTCGGCCAATTTAATAAAAGAATCATCACCATAAATAAGTAACCAAATTCGTTTCAAAGCGCATTCATGCTAATTATCTTGCCTTGTACAGTCGAATTCGTTGTTTCCCTTGTCCTCCGTTCTTTTCTTGCAGTGAGCACTCTTAATATCTTCTTTTCAAAAATATCTGTGGTTTGTGATTGTTTGGTCATTTTCCATCTATATACATATATAAACTCAAGTGTGGTAGCTGTTAAGAAGTCAGTGTTTTGAAATTTGAAAACAAGATTAAGTTGAGAAGCTAGGTACGTATGAACGGTTATAATGCTTTATAATTCTTGTGGCCCATGGCTTCTACAGACAAACAGTTGGTGTGAGCAGAAAGGAGTGTTCTGGTTATTGGATACAGTCAAAACTACCAGCCTTGCTTTCCCTTTTAGTGCATATGCTCTGTCCTGTCAAGAGTTCATGCATATGAAATAAGTCTTCTCTCTAAGAAGTTTTCTTTTGATTGTATTATGATAAGGACAGCTTACAGATGTCGGCAAGCCGACAAGACACCTCCAAGTAGATTTTATCTTCAGCCCCCAACCAAAATAGAGAGTATTCAGATACCTGAAAAGACTAAAAAGACTGAAAAAATTTAGCTTATCAAACACAAAATTGATGATGGTAAATGGATACCCAGAAGGGCATAGCTCAAATGGGCAGACTTCCTGTATCGTAAGAAGTGTGAGTCTTATATGCAAGTTGAAGCATGTGGGGATCTCACTATCTTGTAGCGATGCAGCCCTATACCCTGAATGCAAGGAGAAAGAGGAGAGCTTTTGGCTCTTGCATGTGCAATGGCATAACGCTCTCACTCACCCGGATAATGGTAAATGGATAAAAAAAATTTAAACAGCAAAATAAAAACTGATGGCAAAGTTTAATACTTAACTCGGATCTGAAATCCTCATTTTCGAATCCACTGTTTGTTTAGGCAGTAGGTTTCACAAACTATGGATTTTAAATCAATCTTACATTTAAGATCAGAAGCTATCAAACATAATGGAAGTTCATCACTCAAAAGTGACACCAAATTGAACAGACAACAGCAGTGTCAATACACCCAATAATAAGGAAATGGGGCATGTTCTTCCATTGGGTAATAAAGGTCTCTGGACCACTCATGAGCAGGTGTTGTTGTCTCTTTCAAATATCTAAAAAGATAGGAGGCAAATAATTTATCTAAAATGCACATAAATTTGAAAGAATAAGAGATGCATGCACCCATGTTTGAATATCTTATATTTAACCTTTTGAAAGGAGAGAGCACATAGTATAACATAAGCAGTTAAATGAAAACTTTTGAAACTTAAGTCTGTTATAGTTATTTCCTTAAATCTTATACCATTTTCTGTAAATTGTCATAGTATGTGTGTGTGTGTGTGTAATATTTGAAATCATAAACAATAGCTACAAAGCTTTCTATATATGTCAAAACAATTTACCACATGAATGGGGTAAAACTACCATTTAATGCAGGCTGAACAAGAAAGTCCAAATTCTTCTATCATGGCTGACCAAAGCAACTAATTTTATAGTTCACCTAAAGTACATGCTTGAAAGTAAGAAAGCATAATAATGAGTAGACCATTTACATGGTATTACCTTTTCCAAGGTCTAGGGCTTCAAACACAAAGGAAATTTACTTAAAATTCTAAACAAGACACTACACTTTACAATTTTTCTAGTGAAAAACATGTCTTTTATAGAAAAAAGCCAAATAACAGCTTGAAGTAAACTTTTCCTAACCTAAAAAGGGGAAACCTTATCTACTTCTCTCACCATATTAGATTCTTACATCTTTAACTTGCGAGCGAACCCCAAGGGGTATAGCTAGTTGGTTACTTGGCAGGCCATTGAAAGTCTAGTCTTCCGTTCGATTCCTATAGGCATTGTGTTTCCCTGACACGGCCTTAGATCGTGGGACTGGGGAAAGTGGGGTACTTGTTCTCTTGCTCAGTTGACCTAACGAGCAAAAGTTTATAACAAACCCCTTATTGGGGGTAGAGAGAGATTTTTTTTTTGTTGCAGGGGCTGAACTATAGTTTCAAAATTTTAACAGGGGCCAAAACAGAATTTTTCAAACATTGTATATAGGTTGAACTAAAATTTTTGAAAGTTACGTACAAACTTTTTAATTTTTAAAAAAATTGAAGGGAAACGGGGGTGAATGGGGCAAGGCCTCTGTCGGCCGCTCCGCTCCTGTCTCCGCCCTTGGCCTTGATTAAGAAAAACACAAAAGATGACCCGCTTTTCAAAAATATAAGCAAGTGGCAAGTCCAAAAATGAAACTTTCTATTAAAAAAGAAGGTGAGTTGGGTAGATGGTACATGAGATTTTTTATTATCCATGATGCTCTTTGGCTGTTAGTTGATATACAGTTATAACCAAAGCCATTTTTGGGCCCTACAATCATTGAAGGTAGAAGACAAGCTTGAGTGGCAATGTGGCTTTTTCCTTCATTGTGTCTCTTAGGCTCAGCTGGAATAGTGGCAAAGGACAAAAGAAGAAGCAAAGAGAAGATGTTGTGGGGAAAGAAAACTGCAATATTATTCAACAAGAACATCATTGCAATGTAAAGGCTACAAGGAAGAGGAGTAGCTATTTCACCATAGTGCAGGGTGCCGGTGCCAGTGCCGAAGTCACACCCATGTCCGGTGTGCACCCATATCAAACCAATA
This sequence comes from Nymphaea thermarum, assembly GCA_011799765.1. Lineage (NCBI taxonomy): Eukaryota > Viridiplantae > Streptophyta > Magnoliopsida > Nymphaeales > Nymphaeaceae > Nymphaea > Nymphaea thermarum. Next base: position 207,458 of record JAANDH010000244.1, on the reverse strand, counting down.
TATATTATATAAATAATTTAGTAATATGACATTCTAACTGGGCTCGGGTGTGAGTCGAAGCCGCAACCATGTTCGATGCGCACCCGACTCGATGCGGACTCTGGTACGACAGTAAAATAGAAGAGTCCGGTGACTTAGAGGAATACTACTTTTCCCCCTTTTTGATGCTCCCTTACTGGTAAGTCTTGGATCTACCACTTGGAAAAGTTAGCAATATGATATGACCAGGCTTGGTGTGGTGCCAAATAGATAATGTTATTTTATCCATATGTGGTACCAAATAAAGAATGATGACATTGGTAAGGGTGATATTTTTATCAGCATCTAGAGCTTTGTTCTATGTGTGAATGTTTAAGACCTAAAAGTTGAAAGAGGTCACAATTTTACCTTATATATGCAAAGATTTGCAAGAAATAATCTCAAGTTACATAAAAGTATCCACATTGATGGTTGAAAAGAGAAAGGACGAGAAAACTATATCTGTAAAATGATTAAAATGTCCTGTGTTTGGTACCATCCCAAAAAATAATCATAAGGCGAGCGCGAGGAGGATGCCACCTCTCAAGTGCGAGCTGAAACCCCCTCCCCCTTTTACTTACCGTTAGGATTCAAGGTTGCGTCTGTGTCTGGTGTAAATACTTTTAACTGTTAAGGTCTACTTTTTTTTTTCTCATTTCCTCTGTTGTCTATTGAAATTGTCACCATTTTCTTCGTGATATGTAAGCAGATTCTACATTTTTTTTAAAATGGTAAGGACAAAAAAATATGTGGCATGATTTTATAAGAGTTCGAAAAATAATGATATGCTGATAAAATCAGACCTATAGATAAGTGGCCTCTAGTCATTACACCTAGGGCTGAGCATCGGGTCGGGTAGGGTTGGGGTTTCCCATAGGTCAATTGAGTATCTCGCTGTAATGAGCTGTGCTGTAATGAGCTGTGCTCAGCTGCAAAATTGGCTGTTGGTTGGGCCCCAACAAACTGACTCAACCCATTATAAATATATACACATGTGTGTATACTTACTATAATAATTATATTCTCTCTCTCTCTCTCTCTCTATATATATATATATATATATATATATATATTGTTGGGCCACACCAAGCCGACTCTAGCAGTTTGGGCCCGAAAAGTGGGGACCGAAAAGTGGGGACAGACTACAAACAGGACTGAGACCGACCTTTCATTGGGTCAAGCTGGCCCAATGCCCTGCCTTACATTTTTTTTTTTTTTTTTTGAAATGTTTGGAATCCAAGGATTCTTTGGACGCTATTAAAGACTCGAATTTTGCATATTTTCTCTATTATGCACTCACAGCATCAAAATAATACTGAAATTGGAACTTTTGACAAGATCATAGAGAGAACGAGGAAATGCATGGAAAGGCAAAGATCAAAACTCACATTCCAAATGATTCCTTTTTTTTTTTTTTTGGTATTCGAGAGTTCAAATAACATTTGTAACAGAAATCTTTTTCTTTAGACGTTCGGATATGTGAATTTAATGAAAAATAAGTTTACTCCAAACGTTTGAGAAGCCTTCAATTCTAGCCAACAACTTTTCAGTAATTGATGCTTAAAGGTTTGCTTCAAGACTTTCACAAAGAATTATATATATATATATATATATATATATATATATAGACAGAGAGAGAGAGAGAGAGAAAGAAAATGAAAAATAGAATTATATATATATATATATATATATATATATATATATTTCAGTCTCTTAAAAATACAATTGGGCTTGACGGATTTAGGTGTTCAGCTGAATGGGTTGTTAAATATCAATAAAATTAAATATAAACAAATATATATATATGTATATATATATAAATTAACTAAAACCCGAAAAATAAATGTTCAAGAACAAGACACCACTGGTTCGGTTTTAGATCGGACGTTTCTGACAGCCTACCCAAAATCTTGTGATTTCTAGATTCGATGATCCATATCATAACACGAGCAAATCTAGGAGCATCCGTTATTTAGATAGATCATCTTTTTATTTATATAGACAGCTGTGCTTTAGATTCACTTCAACGGTTCAAATTTATTTTTTTTCCGTTCGAATTCACTTCTGCGATATCTAAAACCTCAATAAATGGCAATTTATTCATTTAGTTCCGTTTACTCTGCGAATTGAATTCGTAGTTATGAATTGGAGTTGGGAAAGAACCGATCAAGCTTACAGCTTTAGCTTGGATCAACAATTCAAACTGAGCCTTCAAGGGGTTGGCGCAATAAATGTAGTCACTGGCAGGTGGTCAGTGGAGTGTCAACTCTATGTGCTGTAAAAGGAAAGGTATCGAAGCAAAAGTTCAAATTTTATGGGTAGTACCAAAAGCAGACTCTGTATCAAAAAAGAACAAGATATTGGGTAGAGAATTCAGCATTCAATTGAGAGGTATCGCCCTTCGCTCACCAGAACCTAGGGGTGAACACGAGCCGAGTTGAGCCTAAGTTCAGTCAGCTCGAGCTGGACCCAACTAATGAAACCTCGAGCTCGACTCGGCTCGAACTCGAGAATAGCTCGACTGAAGTAGCTCGAGCTCGACTCAGCAGTTACGTGTTGAGCTCGAGCTAAGCTCGAGCTGACTCGGCAGTTACGTGTTGAGCTTGAGCTCAACTCGATTAAGGCTCGACAAACTCGTTTGAATATAATTGATATTCGTTGTTACATGTTGAACTTGAACTCGACTCGATTAAGGCTCGACAAACTTATTTGAGTAGAATTGATATTCATCATTATGTGTAGAGCTCGAGCTCGACTCAATTGAAGCTCAACAAACTCGTAAACTTGTTTGAATATATCGACTTGATTAAGGCTCAACAAACTCGATCAAGGCTCGAGCTCGACTCAACAGTTACGTGTTAAGTTCGAACTCGATTATTTGAACGAGTCGATTCATGAACTCGAGTTCGACTCGTTAAGCAAATGACTTGGCTCAAACTCATTCTCGAGCCGAACTTTAACTAGTCAAGCTAGAGTAGCTCGAGCCGGTTGTTCACCCCGACCAAAACCTATATTTGCATATAAGCAATGGTTGCTCGTCTTGGCTCAACTCACATGTATACCAAATACTTTCAAATGAATAGCTAACCTTTTAACAATAACGAAAAAAACGTACTTAACTTTTTTGATATTGTTAAAAATCTTGGATTGTTAAAGAACAACAGCCTTCACTCGCAATTGAAAAAGAAAAATATATGGATCGTACAAGTGAATTAAAGCTAATGAAGTTAAATAACCGAAATATTCCCGTTACAAACAAATTTTATATTTAACAGCTGACGTTGAAATCCTTACCTAAGCCAATAAAACCCGTGCATGTTCAACTATTCAATATTTAAAGTAATGAGGTGAACGCTTAACGTGAGGAAGTTACTGAACTCACCTCTTTTCCCCACAGAGCCATAAATTTTTTTATTCGGAAGACCCAAATAAAGTTTCAAAATTTTAATACAGCTCAAATATTAAATTTTTATATAGAACAAATAAAATTTTCTAAATTTACATATAACTTTTTTTAAAAAAAAATTGAGGTGGGGCCCAAGCCCATGCGGGCCTCCCTTGCCTCTACCCCTGGACATGGGTCATTCAGCTCGAGTATCCAAAATACCACCAATGAGAATTAAACCGAGAATGTGTTCTCACCATAACACTCAAGCCGACCAAGTATGTTATGCCCTTTGGAACATATGAGAAAGTGACTGAGGTGACTTATATGCATATTCACCAAATTGGGTATTTTTTGTCATATAATATTAGTTTACACTTTTTTCTGTTTGTTTTTCTCTCAACCGATCATCTACTTTAGATGGATGGTCTTAATTAGATGGCTGAGTAGCGACTCTAGATAACTAGAGTCATCGTTCACTCATATATATCAGCCCAATACAATGTTCCGCGAAATCCACGTCATTCGCAAGAGGCTGGACCATCTGGATGGCGGGAGGATTTCAGATCCAAACTAGCTCTGGTTTGAGATCCAAAGATTTGGTACTAATACTCTCCCTTCACATATGATCATAGTTCCCCCCTTACAATGACATTAAAATGAGAATTAGTTTCCCCTTTTCACAACTTTCTAACTCAATTTTCATTTTGTTTTGTAGAGTGTTTGTTCATTAATATATAATGTTATATCAATTGTTTTTTTAAATGTTCCTTTCATTTTGATTTTTTATGTTATTTTTCATATATCCATATTTATGTCTTGTTGTATATCTGTGCCTATATTTTCTAAAGTTATTATATCAGTACTCGTACCCAAATCATACCCGTACCTATGTAACTTAGCTCACAAGGTACAAGGCCAACTAACCAGACGGAGCTTGACTCTCAAGATAACAGCCCTAGCCCTAGACCCTGATGGTGGGGGGAAGTTTTGACTCTCATTTGGACGGCAAAATAAAATATTTCTCTGGCTCAGCTGAAACAAATTGCATTTTGAAACTGGTTTTTCTACCCTTCTCTCTCTCTCTCTCTCTTTTCTCATTTTTGTCTTTTCACACCCATCTTCCTTAGGATTAAGAGATAAATTTTACTCATTTCCTATGTACTACAATAAAGAGTGATATCTGGTTTCTATCCAATGCATAATCCATCTCAATGCGTTCACTGATGCCAAATACCAATAGTTAAGATGCGCAATCACATTTAAATGATGAAGTTCTCTACAACTTCTATATATCATGTTCCATCATATGCAGGGGTGCGCCACCTAGGTCATGGCTCCACCCCAACTATTTGAAAAAAAAAAAAAAAGATTGAAAAAATTAAAAAAATTTATTTGTGCAATTAAATTCCGGTTCAGTTTGGCCCTACCCAGATCCGAGGTTTAACTATTTGGCTCGTCCCTGAAAAAAAATCTTGGCTCGATCATATGATCCAACTGCCCATTCCTTTCCCTTGTACTAAAAGTCACGTCAGCTAGTTTTTTTTTTTTTTTTTAATGTTTACTTAGGGAAACCACATTCGGCGTAAAGCCCCCAAGGGCATACCCTTGTGTCTTCAAGGTTATGGTTTTCTTTGGAGCTTGGATGTACCTACAGTGCACCGTACAAGTCGGGTGTCATACTTACCACCATTCGCAGCTTAGAAAAACAATATACCAGAGCATGACAGCAACCACGAGATTCGCACTTAATTCGGATGTCTTGAGTGTGAGCCACCTTGCCACCCAATTGCGCTATGCCCCTTGAGACGGCTCAACTAGCTAATAGGTCGGTTTGTCTTTTTTACTTTTATTTTTTTGTCTTCTACTTTCTTGAGATAGAGAGAGAGATCTTGACATCAAATGCAGTTTGATTAGGTGCTGATCACATCTAATACATATTAGTACGGCCGTTTGATTATGTGCTGATGACAAGATCGTTGCTAATTTATTTATAACTCGTACGTAGTGCCACACGGCATCGTATGTACAAAAGAAAACAGAATTTTGCAATACTTGAGACAACTCATCATGAAAATATGTATATAAATAACCAATCAATAATATTTGTTTCAGTGTCTATGTGTTGGGTACTAGATGTTGCCGGATGGTTAAAAATTAAAAATTCATAACTAAAAACACAATAAACAATTACTAAATACATCACGAATGGTTGCTACTTGGTAGTTGCACCATAAACATTCACTTACAATAACATGATAACTAATAGTAGTTTTAGCGATCCAGTTGTTTAATTTTTAGCCATCTAACAACATGCAACATATGTATAATATGTTTGTGCCTAATACTCTTTTAGGTTGTGACAGAACCTTGCACCTAACATTTAAATATCTCATTCGACCAGTCATTATCATTGTTAGACAGTCACAAATTTCATTCCTTCCTTTATTTCCCTTCTAGTGCTTCTTTTGTCTTTTAATATTAAAGTTTTTGTAAGATCAGCTTTCCCATAAATATCAAAGCTTCAGGCCCTTAAGAAACCAATATCAAAATAAATACGCAGAAAATAATAAAACCAAATCACTGTCAATGATCTGATTTCCATATGTAGATTAGTTGACACTACATTGCCGATCACGTCATCTGGATTATAACATTTTGAATGACCAGTATTAGTCTTTAGAAACTTATTTAATTTATAAGCTTGCTGAAGTCATCCTTGTGCTTAACTTTAACATCTCATTTCTTTTATTCTAGATATTTTTGGTTTCGATGACTTTTTCCGGATGAGTGAGAGGGTTAATCCGAGCTTTTAAGCAAGAGCCGAAGCCCTCCTCCTTGCCTTCAGGGTCCAGAACTACGTCGGTACCACGTGGCGAGATATCAGCATGTCATATGATGAGATATCAACGTACTTCAACTTGTATATAGGACTAGATCTAGGCAGCGCGCCGGCCCAATAAGAATCGGGTCCGGTTGACACAAGAGTGTCACATATTCCATATTCATCATTGTATTATTTTTAAAAAAAATAGTACTTTAATTATTGTTCTTTATTGAGAAATAAGTATAATAATAGTTGGCTTTTTTTTTTCATTCAATAATGATTCCGCTGAACTGGCTGATCATGGGATTGATGTGCTGAACGATTCAAATCATTCATTTTTTTATTTAATTTATGACATTGATTTTGATCTCATTACTTGTGGCGACAACTTCTCAATTACAATAAAAGATCTCTTCTTGTTTTGGTTTTGGGGTAAACAAGATTATTAATTATACTGTTCCTATGAGAGACAAAAGCCTTGAAATCTTCGCCCCCGCATTTAGTCCTCTATAGTTAGGGATGTCAATATATCTGATTCGAATCGGATATCCGACCGATCTGATCCGAAAAAATCGGATATGAAAAAAAAAAATATCCGATTAAGAAATCGGGGGGGGATTCGAATTTAATAAATAGCATCCAATTGGATTCAGATTTAATAAATGACATCCGATTGGATTTGGATTCGGATATACATAAATATCTGACTGTATTCACATGCGGATTTAGATCAGATTCATTTTTAGACAAATATCTAGTATCTAATGCTATTAAATTTTGAAAATTGACAAAATCTGATTCAAAAGTCGGATTTGGATTTGGATATAAATATAAAAATCAGATTCAGTTTGTAAATTCGGATATGACTCTTTTTCATTTGAATTTGAATCCGAATTCAAATCCGAACATATGAATATTTGAAAAAGTGGATATGATTAAACGTATATCTGATCTGAATCCGATCCATTGACACTATCTGTAGGCAGTGAGATCTCTACATGCATCAACTTGCACGTACAACCCATCACCGGTATAAGAGCAAAGTCCATGTACTTTGAAGTAAAGACGTACCATATAACGTGTCTCAGCCTGTTTGTTGAAAAAATTTCTTTTCAATTTAAGGTTTTTTGCAACCCAATAGATGTATTTCTTTTAATGTCGATGTAAATGAATCATGGTCACAGATCCCGTTGGATTCAAATTCTAATATGGATGAAGAAAAGCTTACACCAAATCCGAATCTGATTTTTTAAATTCACAATTCAAATTTAATCTGAATCCAGCTTTAGATACACGGTCGAATCTGAACCCAATTATGATATGTTAAACAACTGATCTTTGAAATGTATGGGTATTTGGTATAAAATGTTTATTAAAATAGGATCTAAATTCACTCAGATATTTACTTAAAACCGAACTCAAATCCAATCGGATATCATATCCTATTCTTTTGAACAAATTGGATATCTTATATAATTTTTCAAAATTTGTATATAAAGTAAACTAAAATTTTTGAAATTTACATATAAAATTAAATATATAATGCAACCTTAAAAAGGACATGACGGGGATGGGTGAGATCCAGGTTTTCTTTTTCATTTTTTTTCTTTTAATTATTGTCGAATGTTTAGGCAAGTTATCAGAAAACTTCTTGACACAAACTTAATTCTGCAGTTGATTCATTTATATAAAAATGAAACATTTCTGACGAGAAAAGGTTTCCATAGGCAAAAATGAAACATTTCTGGCACGGAAGAAAGGTTTCTGTCGATAAAAAAAAAAAACATGATTTACTGACGAAGGCTTTAGTCATCAATAGAATTATCGACGGTTCATTTTTCGACAGTCAGTAATAAGTTATTGTTTTTTAGTGTTAATTGACAAAAAATAGGCAAAACGTATTGGAAGGTTTGATGTACCATTAGTTCATAACTTCATACTTGTGACCAGCTATCTATTGAACAGCTGCACTCTGCAGTTGCGCTTGGTTTCAAATAAAGTTCTTAAGTTTTAGTACATCCAATGATTCTTATACATATTGATATTTCTAACTCCTATCAAAATTTGAAACTATATATATATATATATATATATATATATATATATATATATATATATATATATATATATATATATATATATATATATATATATATATATATATATAAAGTTGCGCTTGGTTTCAAATAAAGTTCTTAAATTTTAGTACATCCAATGATTCTTATACATATTGATATTTCTAACTCCTATCAAAATTTGAAACTATAATTCGGTTATATATATATATATATATATATATATATATATATATATATATATATATATATATATATATATATATATATATAATAATAATAATAATAATAATAATAATAATAGTTATGATGCACGATCACGATTAGATGATGAAATTCTCGTCAACTTTGTATATCATCATGTTCCATCGTATGATCCAATTGGTAGTTTATTTCCTTTGGCTAAAAGTCAGGTCTACTAGTTTTTTTTTTAATGTTTATTTAGGGGAAACCTTGCATAAAACTACTAACGCCATACCCTTACCCTTGTGCTTCTAAGGTTTTGGCTTGCTTGGAGCTTAGGTGTTGTTATAGTATATCTTTCAATTCGGGTGTCGTGCTTACAACCATTTGTAGCCCAAAAAAATAATATACGAGAACATGGCAGCGACCACGAGATTCAAACTTACTTCGGACGCTTTGGTAGCCTTGCTACCTAATCGCGCTATGTCCCTTGAGACAAGTCAACTAGTTTATAGGTCGGTTTGTCTTTTCCTTTTTTTTTTTTTTTAATTTCTTGAGATGGAAAGAGAAAGAGAGAAATAACTTGACATCCAATGCAGTCTGATTATGTTTTAATCACAACTAATACACATTAGTATGACAAAAAAAAAGATGAAAACTACTATTTCTTGCAGAAGAAGGTGACCAGGTGTGCAATTTACTTGCGGAGACAATGGCCGTCTATTTACAGTCATTACTATCTAACTTAATTCCAAATAACAAAATTTTGCACCACTTGAGACAACTCATCATGAAATATATATATATATATATATATATATATATATATAAAAGCAGGATGATGAACAAAAAATAAAATTTATTTCAGTACGTCTACACATGCACTTGTTTGTGTGTATATATCTGATACTAAATATTATCAGATAATTAAAACTTAAAAATTTATCCCTAAAAGCACAATAAACCATTACTAAATGCATTTTCTCTCATTCCCCCCAGGTGCCCCAACGGAGTCGATTCTTCCACTTCTGAGGAAACCTCGCCCTCTGGCTCATCCTCGGATACAGAAACCTCATCAGAGGAAGAGCTAGAGCTCGCATCTTCTGATGAGGATGCATCCATGGAGACCGGGGCTAGGGCTTCAGGTTCCTCGGCCTCTGCCGGGATTGGATGTGCCCTCCCCCCAGGAGGGGCGCTACTGCCCTGACCCTCCTCCTCGTTCCCGAAACGTTCTTAGCTCCTCGATCCATAATGAACCATTACTACTTGTTAATTGCACCATAAACAGTCACTAATAATAACGTGGTAACTGGTTTTAGTGATAGTTCTTAATTTTTCGCCTTTTAGCAGCATGCAGCATCCGGCTATATATATATATGTGTGTGTGTGTGTTAATTAAATGACCGCATGTGATTAGTGCTAATGCCTTTTGGTTATGACAGTACCACTTAACATTTAAATATCTCATTAGACCAGTCATTATCATCGTTAAACAGTCACAAATTTCATTCCTTCTTCTCTTTCCCTTCTAGTGCTTTTTTTTTCGTCTTTTAGTATTAAAGCTTTCAGTTAGGGCATGCTCTATGAACACATCATTTCCCATTAATATCAAAGCTTCATACCCTTAAGCAACCAATATTAAAATAAACATTATGAAGAGAAGAATAAAACCGATCACCGTCTATGATCTCATTTCCATATGTAGATTAGTTGACACTAAATTTTCGATCACGTCATCTAGATTATAACATTGTTAACGACCGATATTTTAGCCTTTAGAAACTTATATAATTTAAACAATGTTAAGCTTGCTTAAGTCATCCTTGTGCTTAACGTTAATATCTCGTTATTTTATTCTAGATATTTTTGGTTTTGGTGACTTCTTCAAGTGGGGCTGGTAGGAATGAATAAAGCTTCGTCAGTGTTGTCCTAATCGTGCTGAAGTAGTAAGTCGGTGCCTACTACCAATGTCTCTTTTCTGGTTGATACAGGAGTGCCACGTGTCCCCATATTCATTATTTTTTAAATATTTTTAATTACTATTTGAAACTGAGAAATAAATATAATAATAAAGTTAGCTCTTTGGAAATTCACTTGTGATTTCCTTATTTAATTATTATGACATTGGTTTTGATCTTATATGCGCTCAAGGTTAGGTTTCATTGGCGAGAACTTATCATTTATAATATAAGGCTTCTTTCATGTGAGCATGATGATTAATCTCATTGTCATGAGAGTCGAGAGTCGAAACTCTCTCGGCTTAACTTGCATGTAGAAACCCATCTCTGATATTTGATACAGGAGCATGTCTAGGGGTGAACAACGAGTGAGTTACTCGAGCTCTCAAATCTTTAAAGCTCAGCTTGTGAACGAGTTCGAACAGAGTCATTTACTTAATAAGTCAAGATCGAGTTCATGAGTCGACTCGTTCAAATAATCGAGTTGAGTTCAAACTCAACACTTAACTGCCGAGTAGAGCTCGAGCCTTAATCAAGTCGATATATTCAAACGAGTTTACGAGTTTGTTGCACCTTAATCGTGTCGAGTTCAAACTCAACACGTAACGATGAATATCAATTCTATTCAAATGAGTTTATCGAGCCTTAATCAAGTAGAGCTCGAGCTCAACACGTATTGATGAATATCAATTCTATTCAAACAAGTTTGTCGAGCTCGAGCTCAACACGTAACAATGAATATCAATTCTATTGAAACGAGTTTGTCAAGCCTTAATCGAGTCGAACTCGAGCTCAACAAGTAACGATGAATATCAATTCTATTCAAATGAGTGTGTAGAGCCTTAATCAAATCGAGATAGAGCTCAACACGTAACTACTGAGTCGAGCTCGAGCTGCTTCCGTCGAGCTATTCTCGTACTCGATTTAAGTCGAGCTCGAGGTTTCGTTAGTCAAGCCAAGCTCGAGCTGACAGAACTCAGGCTCGACTCGGCTTATATTCACCCCTAAGCATATCTCCTATAGCTCGAACTGGGGATGCCTCCTTTTGTTTTAATTGAATGTTTTCATCAATGGCATAAGTAGAGATGCTGATGTAAATGGATCATGGTCACGTATCCCGTTGGAAAGAAGAAAAGTTTAAACCATATCCGAACCTGAACCGAATTATGATATGTTAAAAGAACTCATGTTTAAAATGTGTACGTGTACTTGGTATAAAAATATTTATTAAAATAAAGCCTACATTGAGTCAGACATTTACTTAAAACAGAACTCAAATCCAAATCCGATCGAATATCGCATTTTTTCAAATTAATTAGATATCCGATCCAAAACCGATTCATTTACTTCCCCGAACACAATTCATGTATGGAAAGTCTGGTTTGAAAACGACAGATTTAGAAGTGGCCAACAAGAAAATGACAGACGATTGAAAGCTAATTGAATCTAAATAATAAGGCAATAAGTAAGATTAATTAAGTGAATAGTTGACAGACATGGGGTTCGGCAGGGGCTGATATAGTTGACAACAATGAAAACGACTACGTTTCATAGACCGATCAATTAGGGTTGAGGTAGAAATTTTGATTTCAGAGTCGAGAAATCTATGAGGAGTTAAAGAATTTTTTATTTTCGGGACTAAATTATAGTTTTAAAATTTTAATATGGACCATAATATAAACTTTCGAAATTTTTATATAAATTAAATTAAATTTTTTTAAATTACATGTAGCTTTGCGGCCGGTGATGTGCCATTATCCGGCCACGTTTGCGACTTTTCATTTTCTTTAACAGTCAGACAACTATGAGGTGGACCACAAGACCACAGTCGTATGGTGGGCTTCAGAGCCCATAATTGCTTTGGAATCTCTGGGTAGTACATTCATCAACTAGAGTATCATACATACATCTGCCATTTGCAATTCAAAAGAGAAGTGAACATTAAAATTTAACTGATGACTAGACTTTTACCGACCTGCCAGTCCTACTAGCTGCACTACACTACGCCGCTCTCGGGGCAGATTCAATTTAGGTATCATTGTGCCAGTTTGATTAATTGGATATTGTGTAATGAACTGAAATGCAATAACATTAATTTAGATGTCCAATTAAGATACAAAAATATATATATACCATAAAAGGTATCCACTATATTCAGGAGGAGGAAAGAAAAAAAAGCTTGTCCATCATTGGATTCAACTATTCATTAGATTAATGCTATGTCCATGCCACTAGTCACATTGGGATCCAAATTTAAATCAAGTAACATTTGCAATTAGTTTTTTAAATTACAAACGACCACTTGGTGTGAGGACTATTTAAAATAAGTCCTACCAAATCGTTAAAAGTTAAAGATTCTGACTATCCTGAAATCACTTGTTTGTCGTAAGGTGCTCCAATCTAAGGAGTTGTTTGGCAGTTGAAACATTGTGTGAGTGTTTTATGAATCTATTTTAATGGTTAGAGTAAACTCATAAAATACTTATAATTAAGTGTGCTTGAATATACCTTAATATTTAGGATAAATTCATAAAACACTCACAAACTATTTCATTTGCCAAAAGACCCCTAAGCCTCTACTCTTTATTGTTTATAAACTTAAAGAGGGGTAAAAACAAATTCTAAAAGGGGCTGCAAACTTTAAAAAGGAAAAAGAAATGTTGTATGAATGCAATTAATAGGTTAAATCCCATTCCGTTAGTAAATGTCGAAGCGTCTTCCCTTTCTATCATTCTTGATGGTTCAAAGCTACTTTGAATGTCTCATAATAATACATTAGTTATACTTCGCTTGCATATCGATGTCTCCTCTTCTTTTTCTTTTCTTTTACAATACAAAAGGTTGATCCTGCGAACAAATTGGTACTTCTGACTTTTTACCGGAATTCATCCCTTTTTCTTTTTTCAAAGCGACTATCTCATTTTGTTAAAGGAAATAACCCTTTGATTTTTTTTTGGAAAAATAAATGCTCACCAAAATCAAATATTTAAAACATTATAAATTATAAATAAAGGAGGAGGATGTTAAAAACTCCATCCATGCAGCCTTTGTTCAATCAGGATCATTTGATGCAACTCGTGCTGTGAGAGGGTCTAGGATTTCTAGATTTGTAAATAATGTAGGCGAAAAAATCCAAAGTTCCATAAATAAAGATTTTTTTTTTTTCACAATATCTTCACTAGAAAATTCCAGAATCTTACCTTGTAAAGTTTTGAAATCCGTGACTGTGATGTGTGTGATAAATGTATGCACAAAATATCAATAACTTATTTGACCTAGGAAAAATTAATCGAACTTGGCACAGAAAAGCAACTCGATTCGTATTAAGAAACCCGATACAACTCGAACGAAACCGATTCTATCGTTCTTTTTATGTCGAACGATCCGATATATGAACCGGATTGAGCGAGACGACCCGAACCGCATTGGAGTGGAGGGCATTTACGTCATTCGGCTCAAAAAGGGACGTAGAGCAGGGAAGGGGGCCACGTCGCTCTTTCTTCCGGAAAGCCAGCGGGCCGCGATGGACGGCCGACGTTCGATTCAACGGTGGTCTACCAGCGGCGGATGGACGGCGGAGAATAATTTGTCGGTCGCCGCCCTGCAGTTTTGCCACTGTCTAGGCTTTCGTACTTTATGGTCGGCAAATTATTTTACTTTTTTCTTTGTCAGAAAAATAATATAAGAAAAGGCGACGGAGATGGCGGCTTGTGGATCTCAGATTTTATAAAAGGAGGTTGGCTCTGCCGTCGTTCTGGTCGAAGCCCATCCCTCTCTTTCTCCATTCTGTTAGGTTCAGAGTTTCGGTCGCTGCCAGATATTGAGAGAATGGTTTCTCGGTTTTATGTAGATTGGCACTCCGCTTAGTCCTTTTCCTCGATCGGTTCTTTTGAACCTTTGATCAGCGTCTGAGTTACTGAGTCAGTCCTCCTGATCATCCCGGAAATATCTCGTCGAGATTCGTCAAATTCTGGAGTTTCCTTTTGGGTATTTAGGTTTCTAGTTAAAGAGTTCGTTTTCTGGACATCGGATGGTCTTTTTGAAGATCTACCCGAGTGTTCGCTGTTCTCTGTTCTTGTGCTTTTCAACTTCTTAGATCCTGTCGTTGCCTTATCCTCATGGATCTCTTCAGTTCCATGTAGCTTGTTTAGTTGAGGGCTCCTGTCCCTGTTACTAACTCAAATCTTCTGTACAGAATATACTGGTTTCTGGCGATTCTTGATCGAAATCACGCCTGAAAAACCAGGTTTTCCGCGTTTCTCGGTTCGTATGAACTTCAGGCTTGTCTTTAGTCTGCTTCTGTTAGTCCATGATCTGAAAGGGGCACGAAAGCCTTATTCTGATCACAAGTTTCCTTTTCCTTTTTTTCTTTTTAGAGAATGGCATTTTTTAGTTTGTATTTAAGCTAGAGTGATCCATTTTTCTGTATTTTCCTCCTGTTTTTTCTGGAAATTAGGGGGTCGTATCTAATTTTTTTATGATACTTGAATTGGATTGCTTCTCTTTTCATTAGTTTTGCACCTTCTTTCTTGCTAAATAGTTACAGAAGAAAGAAATAGAAGGGCTGTTTCTCTTTCTTAGATTTCTCTTGCTGAACTTGGTGCTCCTTCCGCACTAATCTCCTCTTGGGGCTTTCTCATTTCCTGTTTTTTTTTCCAAGGAAATTGAGAATCTTTCTTCCTCCTTTTTCCTCCATATGTAAATGAACAAGTAAACATACTTTTCTGTGAATTACTTTCTGTTGAATTACTTTCTAAAGAGATAACAAGAAGATCGCCGTAATGGAAGGATTGGTCATGAACCAGACCGAGGGAGACGGTTCTTCACGGAGAAGCACGAGAAACTCTCCCAAGAAGTTGAACCCCAAGAGGAAGAAAACTGACACGGGAAGCCGTCAAAATAGACTCGGGAGGACGTTCTCTACCGAGAATGTCAACAATCCCGATGTTGGTTCTCTCAGACGCTCTGTTTCCAGCCATCTCCTGCCTTCAAAGAAGCCCCCATTGCTGCCTCTCCCCCCCAACCTCCCCCAGAAGCTGACTCCCCAGCCGTCGCCGGCCCTCAAGGCTAAGCAGAAGAGGCCCGTGACCAGAAATCCTGGTGGCTCAGTTCATGAATTTTCCGGTGGAGGAGCGACTCTGGGCACGAACAAGGGGTCAGATCTTCTGGTTCCGTCCGCCCGTCCATTGGGACCTGACCCTAGCGACCTGCCGACTGAGCTTGTTGGGATTTTCAGATCGATTGGAGTTGTTGGGGAGAAGCCCTCTGGCTCCGCCTTGTTCCTGCTTTCTCCTCCTCCAAGCAGCCTGCCTCTGCCCAAGTTTTCAGTGAAGCAGAAAGCGAGCTGCAGATCTGAAGCCACCGCCGGCGGCGTCATGGCCATAGATTCCGGCGCCACCGTTAGCCTCCGTCGCCTGCTCCACCTGCCTTGAACCTGTTGCAGCAATAGAAGCGAATCGTCTTTAGGAACTTGCTTCTTGTGTTAGGATTGTTAGTCCAGGTCTTCCTCCTCTGTGGTTGGATTGCTTATGAGGGAGAGAAGAATATTATGCGTGGTTGGTTGTGTGGCTTGTGATTACTAGATATGGTGTGTGCCAGAAAGTTTATAATGAAATCATCCTGAATGTTCTTTCTAATATTATATTGGATCTTTGTTTACGTCTACATTCTGCCACTTTTTCTTTTATGAGAGGAAGAAGAGAGATTTGAACGTGTTCAATTGAATTCAGAAAAAAAGAAGATCAACAAATATGATGATCAGGGAAGAGGGTGAGGATGAAGAAGAAGAAGAAGTCCTGTTGAATGCATGTTTAATGCATGGTTTCTGTTTGATAATTTTTTTCATCCCACGCTTTCCCACCAAAGAATACGACGTCCTGCGTCCTTTCTTTCATATTTTAAAGTGAAGGCCCCTGCTTTTTAACCATTATTTGAAAGACGTGCTTTACATGTCTAAATTTTCCGGTTCTGGTTCCTCTTTGAAGTCTTTTGTTTCTTTTTAATGGCAGAAAAAACTTTCATTGAATAATCAAATTAATGGTTGGGATGTTTTTGTGCTTTTTTATTTTTTATTTTTGTGGTGTCAATTTTTTATGACACAAAAAAGAATACATCATAACAAAAACAAATACATCAGTGTTTGTTGGCAGCTAGTTGTTTTTTATTTTTAATTTTTATGGTGTCAATTTTTGTGCTGCAAAAAATAATATATAAATTAAAGAACAAAAAAGAATACATAAATTGAAGCGCGATGAAGTTTCATTTTTAATTTTTATGGTGAGTTTCATTTCTAATTTTTATGGTGTTAATTTTTTCTGCTGCAAAAAAAAAAAAACTGAAGCATAAAAAATATATAAACTCAGGCCAAGGCTTAGACTTTTCTTTGAGTGGTAAGAAATCGTAGCTTCGACTCAGTAAAAAAATCGAAAGAAATCCCATTCACCTAAAGTATCAAATTACTTTCCATCTCCTAGAACTATGAGAAAAAAATCAGGATTTGTAACCAAATTACTTTGGATAGCATATTACAAGGAGAGAACCATGAAAAATTCAGGATTTGTAACCGAGGAGGGTTGGAACGTTTTTTTGCCTTCAATGTTTTCAAACACATCAACTTTTTAGTTTAAAAGATCGATTTGAACAGTTTGTATTTTTTACTTTAGGATTTTGACTAGCCAGCCGGACCAATGACTGGTATTCTCACAGTTTTATGAAAACTTACTTTATAAAAGTTAAAACTTAAACTTACTTTATAAAGTTTCGAATGAATTTTTAAACTTGGTTTGAATGATTGAGTGATGGATAATGGGGGGTCAGGTTTTTCATCCCCCTTTATAGAACCTGTTTTTGACAAAGTTGGTATTTCTCATTTGATGGCAGCAGCCAAACATATTCCAAAAATCCAATGTTTTTTAAGCAAAACTAGGTTTTTAATAAACACATTCGTATCTCTTTCTTAGTGGGTGTTTGATAATTCTGAAAAACATTTTGGGATGTATTGAAGAATAAAAATTTCGCCCCTTTGTTTAAAAAAAGAGAAGTGGAAGGACTCGAGTATTTTCTAAAAAAAAAATGTTTGAACCACCGGTGAGAACAAAGCATGGCCACCTTCAAAAGTAACTTTTTAGAAAGGGAAAAGGGAGAATGAATGATCATGCACGTAAGTAAGTTGGCTTGGAGTGGAGAGCGGATCTCGAAAGCAAAAGTTTCTATGTCCTTGACATGCACGTGATCGTCGATTTCCTTTAACATGATTCTTCAATTTCTTTTTTCTTTTTTCATTTTATTTGATGCAAGCCGGAAAAGTTTTGCATGAAGTTTTTTGTAAATCAATTAGTTGATATAAAAATGTTTGAAAACTTATATTTTATTTTTTATTAAAATTTTAAAATTTATAAGTCTGCTCCTATTCTCCCACTAAAATCATTCCTAACAAATCTATCAACCAACCATACACCAAAGAGAGAGAGAGAGATTTAAAGTGGCGTTTCATGTACAACAATATGCCACATGAGTTATCGGCTAACATTACGACAAAAAAAGAAAAGAGAAGAAACCAAGAGAAGGGTCCACAAGCCTAACATCCTGCAGGCCGCAGCCATGACCAGAGACTGTACAGGGCCACAAATGAATAATTAAATACTTTCCCATCAACCTGAAAAGTTAGTCAAAATTATGCTGTTTAGTCGAAGAGTTGCAAGTTGTAACAAAAATGATGAGACGACCAATTTTCTGAGGAAAATGGACAGAACTCTCCCTGTTATTTTAACCGACGAAGACGGGCCTCTTTTTGCTCCCACGCTCAGATGTCATATCACTCTATTCAGATCAGTTATCGAGATTTTGTTAAACCATAAAATTTCAAGAATCAAAAGTTTTAGGCCATCCTATTTTCAATCTAATATAAAATATTATTTTTGTTTACAAGAATGTAAAACTACGAAGATCACATTTTTGGAAATTTGATCCTCACTGTGTAGTCCAGCATATCTTATGCAATCAAGCTGTGCACTCTCTGTTCTCTAACCAAAGTAGGCTCTTTGTATGCCTGCGCATACACACTCACATGCACAAGAGAAGGTGCAGGCATGAATGAATATACGTGAGCAAAATGACATACACTTACATAAACATGCATTTTCATATATTGAAGAGCAGGAAAATGAATAATCAATTATTCCGCAAACACAGTTTACCAAGATATGGTGGTAATTCCATGATATACAAAGGAATATTGCATATTTCCAAAAAAAATTAACTTCCAATGCCATCGCACTCCAAAAAACTCGGAACTATATGGGACAAATTCAGCCATCACTTCCTTGGGACTGAGAGTCGCAGCCTGAAATCTTCTTCCATGAGTGGAAGGCCTTCACGCAGTATAATCTTGGGCTCCCAACCTAGCAAGGTTGTTGCCTTTGTGATGTCAGGCTTCCTTTGACGAGGATCATCTGGCACCGACGGACTAATAAGCTGTAAAAGTTGTGTCAAAAAATTTAGACCAAGGCATGTATTTCTTAAGCAAGATTCAGAAAATAGATAAGATCATAATATAACTTGCAGAAGAAGAAGTCCAAACTGCGGTAACAAAAATCAACAGGCAGCTTCTGGTTTTTCTCATAGAGAACAGAAAAATAACTCATGTGAGCAGGAAATCAATAGTTAATTACAACAGTGTAGGTGAACAAACCTCCTTCACAGTTTCAGCAAGCTCCATCATGGTGAACTCACCTAAACAAAGCAACAAACATTCAGGCATGCACAAAAAACAGAAGGCCCCTACTACACACCAACTCAACGAAATGTTGAAAAGGTTTCCTTAAAGAGTGGCACTAACAGCCACATGATGCATCCCATAGCTAAATTAAGTCTGCAACATGGTGGTACCACAGAGTGCAAGTCAGGCTTATTAGACTACTTCAATGAGTTGCAACATTCAGTAGAGAGAGAGCTGGCTCAATTTTTAAATGCCGATGGTGAATCCAAAATATTCAATCTTAAACATCATGATGACAGTCCTCATAATATATCTTTCTAGAAAGAAATATAAAAGAAAAGGAGATGACACCATCAAAGCAAATAAAATGCACACTATGATTACCTGGATTCCCAAGGTTGATAGGTCCAGTATGCTCTCCTTCCATGAGTCGAATAAGCCCATCAACCTTTATTGAAAGTAAGAAAGAGAAATAGAAACTGTGGTTGTTAACTGCTGACCAAATTAATAATTCAATGTTATTGTTTTCAAAAGAATATTACGAGGAAGAGAAAAAATATCTACCATGTCTGACACATAACAAAAGCTTCGTGTCTGTGTTCCAGGCGATTGAACGGTTAATGGCTCACCCCTGTCATAGATGCACAGTAAAAGCAAATTGTTAGTGTAGTGATCCAGTTACAGTTCCAGTCAAGATTGTGATGTTGTTTCAACTTTCAACTTCCAAGACATTTTAACTCTCTTTCTGCTTCTCATGATCTCATGTTCTGCCTTGGTCTTATGTGCAAAGAATATTTTAAAACACAAACACCAGGAATCATTTCCCGACTTCTTTATCACAACCAAAAGGGCCCACTATCAAATTCTCTCTCACAAAGGCAAACTTGAATATTAAACAGAGAAGACAGCAAATCCTCTTCACAAAATTGTGAAATTTGATGGTGGCACAGAGCTGATAGGACACTGGGTAAGAACTAAGAAGAACGTTAACAAAAGCTGCTATATTAACTTGCATCTAGCTTCCCTTTTCAAGATAACAAGTACCTCAAGAGCAATATTCCTACCTGAGTGCTTGAGCAATAAAATTGCTAACAACACGTCCATCATCAATGTTCATCCGTGGGCCATAGGTGTTGAAAATTCTAGCAATACGAATTTCTGAAGACAAGGTGTAAATTTTAATTTCATAAGGGCAACTAATGAATACTTTTATGACATGCCAGATTTGAATCTGTATGCAATACCATGCCATGTTGCCTATGATAGTCAAACATCAGAGTCTCAGCAACACGTTTTCCCTCATCATAGCAGCTTCTAACACCTGAAACACATACACCAATCGTCAATCTACTCAATGGTCTTATCTTCCACTTAAGGGCATTGTGAAAAATATCATTAAATCTAAGAGCAGGAGGAATCCCATGTGGCGTCAGGTACATTGTCAGAAAGTGGCACTAGGTGGGAGTTTCAAGCAAGTTGCAATATGGCACTACATACACTCCACAAGTGAAAGCTTCAAAAAAGTTCCAAATTGTGTTATGGACAAATTACTCAATATGTCTTTAGACTGAGCCTTTCTTAGTTGTACTCATCCCATAAAAGGATGATAGGAGAACGAAGAACACGTACAAGTTTCCTGACACGTCTAAACAAGCTAATCAGCTCTCAAGAGCAGGCTCTACACAAGCAATTTCATGGTCCATTCAAATCAAAGAAAACAATGATTATCATCCACACCAATGAAAAGCAAATATCTCCAGAAGTGTTGGAATATCTGAACAGTTTAAATGTGCTTAGCCTTAGATTCCACCTACCAATTGGGTTGACATTGCCCCAATATTCTTCCTTTTGAGGATGCTCAAGAGGATCACCATATACTTCTGAAGTTGATGTTAGCAAAATCCTATAAAAATTGAAGAAAAATTTTCAGGGGCTAGTTATTTTGGAATGGCAAATATTTTACGAATATATAGAACAGAGAGAGAGAGAGAGAGAGAAAGTAACCTTGCACCAACCCGCTTGGCAAGTCCTAACATATTCAGTGTGCCAATCACATTTGTCTTTATGGTCTATTGAAGAACATAATATATGATTAGATTGCAAACATGCCATTGAGTTGATACATGGACAGAACATCATAATGCATTTTAAAATGCCACATGAAACAAATAATATCTCATTTGGCATTGTCAATGAGATACCGACAAATACATTAGTCATCAGTAGACAAATTTTTGAGTGTTACACAGGTTGCTGAAAAAAAGCACCTGTGTTACAAATTAAAGCTCCCACACACTGACCCAATTATTGCATGATATTTATATGGAGTCTATATATTTTCTAACTGATAGAGATTTTGATTTATTGATCGAAAGACTAATTTAAGAAATCATTCATGCTAAGACAACACACATACACATGTACACAGATAAATAGAAACGAACCATGTCACATTAGTCATCCATGCAAAAACATTTTCCAATAGACAACTTACATGTTAAACCAACAGTGTAAAAAATAACAGAAAAGGTAAATGATGTGATACTTGCCTTCACAGGGTTGTATTTGTAAAAAATTGGAGAGGCTGGGCAAGCAAGATGGTAAATTTGATCAACTTTTACCAACAAAGGTTCTGTTACATCTGCAACAAAACAACTAAACAATAAGAATCAAAATAACATGCCAATAGCAAATTCAAACATAAAATTTACAAACATAATTTTCGGTAGATAAACAAGGAAAAGTGACTTTTTAGAGGAATAGAGTCTCGACTTCCTTTTTATTTCCAATTTTTAGACATCAGCATCCAATTATGAGTTCATTTTGGCTTTCTATAACATGCACAATAAATAAGGAAGGAAATTGCAAAAATTTGACGTTGAGTGAAAAGAATGGTAGCCCTGAAAATGCACACAGTACAATCCCATATTTTGCACAAAAAAATATTTCAAATCTCTTAGCTTAAGTTATGAAGCATAAAAAATGAACTTCACTTTCTCTTGCAAGAGGGAAGAAGGGAAACTCGTGCTTCAGGAGACGAATTTGAGTAAAAAAAAAAAATCTTGAAAGTGAAAAGGCTTCAAGCACGTGAAAAACACAAAAGAAACGAAACAAGGCTGATCACTGAACATAGCAAGTCAGGAAAAACGGGAAATACCATGTCGAACAAGCTCAAAATTTGGATGGCCAATCCATTTTCTGAGGTTGTCCTTTGAGCCAGTGAAAAAATTATCAGCAACAATCACCTGAGTATAACATGGCAACAAACATATTAAGCTTTCATGTGTTAAAGCATCTAGACAAAAAATAGCTGCAAAAATGATCAGAACAGAAAATATTGTAACCTTGAAGACACTGTTGGGAACTGAACAACCAGAACATTTGAAAGGTATGAATAGTATACCGCAGTAAAAGGTAAACGATAAACCCAAGCTATTCTTTAACCTATTAGAATTACTCAGAATGACACAAGAAGACCAGTCTATCCAAAAGGAAACAATAACTTACTTCATTGTTATCATTTTCCATCAGTTTGTCCACCAAATGTGAACCGATAAATCCAGCTCCACCAGTCACCAGTATCCGCAATTTCGGCTGTCATTGTTGATATCATCAGAAACGAAATAAAGTTGAGAAGAAAATTTAAGCACAGACCAATTCTTCATTTTTATAAATATTAGCGATCACAACAGATCTTGATAAATAAGCGCTTAAGCTGAAATCACATTAAACACGATCATCAACAAAAATTCACAGCATTTTATGCAGAAAATTCTACAACTTCTTTCCCAAATGGAGATATAAACTTCAACATTCTGCATCAACAAGAGCATTTGAATTTTAAACTAACCTGCATATTTAACTCACATAATAGATTGCTAACAGATTATACCTGGCAAAATTTGGAACTACGCAGCGGCGACAGCATCGGAGGCGGCTTTGGAGATGTTTGATGCGAAGCATGGTTATTTGCACCATTGGAATTGGCCATCGCTAAAAGTCTGAAGAAACAAGACCGAAAGATATTGAAGTTAAAAATCACTGAGAAATGATCGTTCAGAAAAAGGAAACCAAGTGGATTCAAGCACCAGCGCATCAACTAAAGAAATCAGAATACAATAAAAAGATGGACATTAAACGTGCTCTCCAGATTCAAATTCGGCGCGATTACGTCGAATTTAAGCCCCAGTTTCCTTTATGAAAACTTACCTCTCCACGGAAATAACCAACGATGGAAAACGGACAATCTAACAGTTCAAGCCAAAACTCCTTCGAAGAAACCACGTCAAGTATCTTCCAGTTAATCGGAACGAATTAAAGATAATCAGTTTCGAAACCGAACTCCAATAAACCCAACAAATCATAAAAAGAAAACTATTCTTCAACCGACTGAGACAACCAAAGCAAGAAATCCCAAACTCTAAATTCATTGAAAACGTTTAATCAACGGATCCAAACAGCAGTGAAATCGATCAAATTCTCGAACATACCAATACGAATGGAAAAACCAAAGGAATCCAAATCGAGAGCTCAAGCTTCACGAAATTCGAGCACACTGAGGAGAAACTATATACCAATAGAAAGCAGAAAAGTCTACCAACTAAAGCAGGCCCAATATCTTTGGATTCAAGCAAGAGGGACGTAACAAACGAAAGCAACGAATCACACCAACCAGCTTTTATAGCCATTTGCTTTGCTTAAAAAAAAATTCACCGAATTCAAACCCCAAAATCACAAGAAAATATCCACGACAATCAGACTTATGGTTATCTTGGTAGGCAATTATTTCAATAAAACTCATTAAATAATCATTTTGTGCTTTTCCTTTTCCAAACAAGTTGCTGCGGCCTGCGTGAATGGCTGGGTGGTTTCTATTTAACGCCTTTTTTGTTATATATTTTGACAATGTTCAAAACCCAGACATTTCCTTTATTACTACTCAAAATTTGGATATATTCTTGAAAGAAGCACCAATAAAAAAAAATATATATATATATATATATATATATATATATATATACTTGCACTAAATGTGGGGAGCAAATCTAGAACAGCTTCACATATGTATTGAATTGGAAGTCCTGGCACCTTGGGAAACTGTTGGCCACTATGAGACAATTTCACACGAAGTGCTCCATTTGTCCCCCAAACAAAGTCAAAATCTTGGGCCTTTAAAATGCATCGTTTGCAGAGGATAGTCTCACTCAGCAGGTGACATTCTTATTTCTTAATGTAAAACTCCCGAAGCACCCGCTAAGTTTTGTTTGCGCTTCGCAGTTTTCACTGCACTGCATCTTGGTGGGTGTTTCTCCTCTTGAGGTCACCTACCTCATCTGCCCTCCTCTGTTTATGGGAGCATCGTATAACATGTCAAATCGTATTCTAATGATCAATTATTTTCATTTGATAGATAAATGTTCTCCACTGTGATATCTATAATGTACTTAGATCCAGGATTTTTGTTTTCCTTTTTGGGGAGAGGTTGCTTTACGATTTTTTTTTTTTTCAAAACTTTTAAAGGCTTTCTGAAAAGTTTTTGCAGGAACCCATTATATGATCACATCATATTTCTGTGAACATAAGCATGGTCTTCTTGATACATGTATTTTACGATAAGAACCAGGCAATCTCTTGCTAATGATGCTAGACCATTAGTTTGGTATTGGATTTCCACTAATAATCCACATCCAACTGTGTGACAGGTAAGGTGCCTTTCTTTTATCATAATCTTATAAACATGTTTAAAGCCAACAAAAGATGAATTGTTAATAGAAAATTAGTTAGCGGAATATTCCTCCAGTAAAAGATAAACTAATAATGGAAAAAGTATCACTTACAATTCAAAACTAAGTTGCAACTATTTTCCAAGTGTCAAAATCTATGGGTATATAAATTCCTTAGCATGAAGCCAGTGATAAGAATATTGCTTGGGGGTACATTATTCCTTTTTGAGAAAGAATATTCTCACTCTAGCAAACAGGGAATGGTCACTCATTGTTGAGGTTTAAATAACCGAAGCGATGGAACCATAAAATAGAATTGTTTTACATCAACATCGAACCTGATCCATGGCCTAACGTTAGCTTGGACCGCTTACGAACTGATTTCTTCCGGGTTGCATCTTGCTTGACCCGGAACCATATCAGTGTTGAGCTATTCCAATTTTAACAAATATAAACTGGATCCAATGTTGAACTAAATCCAGATTAAACATACATATGGTGATGATGGATCTTCTCAAGGACAAAATCTATAAATAGATAAGGTCAGATTGAATTCTGGACCAGATATGGCATAGATCTGGCTTAGTAATTAGCTCAAGCTCCAATCACCTATTATGGCACAAATGCTCTATCCATTAAGGACCCGACAAACTATAGTTTACCCAAATTCAATTAAGCATATTTTGTTTGTAGTTACCACATCCGCCTACTCAGATGTTATATCAGACAAGTAAATCTGAAGCTAGCAATCGATAGTCTCACTCGAGCATTGGAGAAAATCCAATACAAATCCAAAATCCTTAGCGAGTTTTAATCCTATGGCATTAAGGGCACGTTCCATGAGGAAGGGAGTGAAATTGAAAATAATTTTTCAATTACAATAAACGGAGACGTACAGTTTCAATACATGACATAGAATGTAACTGGGAATAATTTTTCAGTTCCAGCAAATGGAGACACAATAAAAGAAAAAAAAAAAAATCAAAGTCTCAAAGAAGGCTCCACTCCCAGAAATCAAGGGCAGTTTGGTATCATTCATCTTGACACGTGAGTTGGTACTTAACGCTTTGGAAGTTGATGAGAACAGCACGCGACAAGCCGCAAAGTAAGCTAAGCGAATGTACTAGAAGCAGTGAAGCACGTGCGATCTATTTTAAATTCTTTTTTTTTTGAGTCGTTGGGCTCGCAGAGACACACACACGAGAATCACAATCAGCCAGCTGCAGATGTTGCCGGACTGGTGAAGCATATTGCTTCCAGCAGAATCGCTTATCCAAGAAAACAAAATTATCAGAATAAACACCCAAGATATTTTACAATTACTGCAACATATAAGCTGCATATGTAGCAATATTTGCAATCCGCCAAGAAGACGACTTCAAGAACCACGATGTCCGACGGCAAGACCTACAATCTATGCGGCTTTCTGCTTCTTGTCAGCATGTTGACCTGAATAAGTGCCTGCTATTGTACACATTGGGAAGAAAGAACAGATTATCAATCTAAAAAATAAAAGCAAAAAACAAAAAAATATTTAAGTGTTAAAGTGCTCCTACTGCACAGGTAATATCTGTTTTTATCGACTTCCAAAATCGATACAATAGTCATCAATTGTAAGGATTTGAGTGAACTGTGTTATATTGCTGCACGTTTGCAAGAAACATTTACTTGTCAAAATTGTTTACACAGACAGTCCTAATGCACTGCAAACAAAGTCTCAATTATAGCAAAGTAATGGTTTAGAATACCATGCGAATGACGAAAGATAGCCGTAGGCCAGGCTTCATCAACCAAGAAAGGACCAAGTAGGATATCAACTTATCAAGAAGTCGAAGAAATTAGAGATTGTCCCTAAACAATATCCCAAACAGTGTAACATGGATATGGCAATTGGGCTGCTGCACCAGCATGGAAATCAAAGGAAATTCGAGAACAAAGCTCCTAAATATGTCGACCTATGTACATGGATGAGGCCATTGAGCTGCTGCATTTGAAATTTGATTTCAAAGCAGATCTAAAGGCCATTGAACATCGTAGAGGAAACACATGAGAAATCTCAACAGAAGGGCAGAATCGAATAAACTTTGGAGTCAAGTAACTAGACATATTCAAAGAATCTGTTATCATGTTCCAGAGCTAATTCTTACACACACGGATAAATCCATTTTCATGACCAATGTTTTGGTGGGCACTCAGTTTAAAATTTTTATGACCAAATGTAAATCTGTATACCTGGTCGCCTTATAAATTGTGAGCCATCAAAAATGCAAGTGATTCCCCCTTCCTGCAATACGCCAGTAATACATCAGACAGTTTGGTGCACGGACATGAAGGAATATACAAGAACAAAAATTTCAAAAGAAAAAGCAAATATCTGGTACCAAATAAATCATTGTAACAAGTATATATCTACAGAAATGTACAGTGCTCAATCTTCAAATCCACATTAATGCACAAAATCAGTAACCAAAAACAAAATTTTTTTAACAAGAAAAACGTCTTGCCCCAAAACAAAAAGACACGAGTCATGGTGTATAAACATTATTGTTTTAATCTTTCTCATGAAAGGCATGCCTAGATCCCTAGCCAATCTGCCACATGAGAACACTTAGGCTACTGCCTAGGTGCTCAACAGATCTTTTTTTTTTTTTTTTGTTAATTTAAGAACCGATATTTTTTTTCTTGTCCTGTTTCATTTCCTTAAACAACTTATATTCTTCTGCTTCTTTTTCTTGTTTATTTTATATGTGTATGTCTATGTGGGATTATGGTTACAATTGTAGTCCACATACTATTATATTTTGAATATCAGTATGGTTGTTTTAGGTTTCCAACTTAGCATTGTTATATATATGTGCGTGTGCGTGCATGTTTATCTTTCTATATATATATATATATATATATATATATATATATATATATATATATATATATATATATATTTGTTCATTAGAATAATAATTTATAAAAGAAGATAGTTTTACAGGAAGCAGTGTCAACATGGGAACTGTGATTATGTTGAATATTTATTTTCCTTTTCTTCTGAGACTTAGTTTGTTGGGCTTTTAGTTTTAGGTTTTAGAAATTAAAAAGATTTCACAAAGCGGTTCCTACTTAGCAAATTAGATTTTGCATACTTCATAGCGTTCAAAGGCAAGATGTTAATTTTTTTAACCTTGTGCTGTTTATGCCACATAACCTTTAAACTTTAATTGTTCAACTTAATTTGGTTTCAGTTTTCACCCTTTAAACTTTTAATCGTCTATTATCATGTTATGGAATGTTTAACGTGCAATTTAGCTGGTTGGTGAAAGTAAGTTGACAGTCATAATTGTTTTTTATTACAATTAATGTTTGCACATTATTGGCTTCTCTCTTTCCCCTTTTTTCCTTCTCTTTTGAAAAGGAAGAACCTGCCTACTTTCTAAATTCAACACACTGCCTAAGCAGCGTTAGTGCTTATGGCAACATAGGCCCTAATCTTACTAGCAGTGAGAAAGGGGATCAGCTTATCTGAAGCATGTGAAACCAATAGAGGAAAAACTGACGAACCTCAGAAACCACTGGAGCATATTCAAGTGTAAACACTTTTGGAAGTCCACATAGAATACACCTCTCACCAAGCAACCAATGGGAGTATTATCTATGTCCTCTAAGTTCTATAAAGGGAAGAGAACCCTGGCTCTGTAACTCACAATGATCCAAAACATATGTTTTTTTAGAAAAAAAAAAGCCAAAGCCTAGAGGAGCATTACCGTATCGTATACAATCTGTTCATTGCGCCAATGAGCCAAAGGAGGAACAATAAGTCGCCCTAGAGTTGTCCAAATACAACCTTTAGCACTTGGAAATGTAAAATAGAAAGACTGATGAAGTAAACCAGACCGAAAGGCAAAAACCTTAAATTTAGACTGATGGAAGTATTTACTTAAATAACTATGAATTTTGATTCTGGCATGACAAAAAGTTAAAAAAATACCTGAACTGGACATCTTTAAATTGAGTGTTTTTCCAGGCGCAGATGATGATTTTTCTGCACTACCGGAAGGAACAAAGGGTCGACATGCCTGATAAAGGAAATGAAGACAGAAAAGAATAAATAAGATGCAGCCCCATAACTGCAAAAGGGGCAAGAAAAAAAAAACATGCATGAAAGAAAATACTGAAGCACATATTTGAAGACCATATCCATAACATAATGAAGTAATATTGTGCATAAGTCCAAGGAAGAGTTTCATACTCAGGACTAACCTAACGTTAGTAAGCACTAAAGCATAATCAAGTAAAAATTAGGCAGGTTTAATCCCAGGTATAGTCCCAAAGCTGCACTCCATTAAAATGAGTAAGGTTAGGAAGACAGCCATTATTCCTGCCTGCATCTGATAAACTTCTATGGCCTGTACCTGATGGTTGCAAAGCAACTTCAACTTGATAGCCAAAACAATTTTTTTCTCAGCAACATTAGACTTTCTGCCCAGTACCTTGGTAGGGTTACACTGCAGTCATGGACTGCCACTATCACAAGCAAAAGATTGCAGTTGCAAACTTGCTCATATGTTTCAATATATTGTCGTCATTTACTTATTTTTCATTTTAAAAAGAATAGTAAAATATAATTGTTATTTTAACCAATTCCTCACCATCATTGTATCATAAAGTTATCGCTCGTCAAAACTATCGGATTGTCATACAAAAATCTGTTGAATAATTCTTGTGAAAGTGCAGACAGTTTATCCTACTTTAAGATTGTTTTTTTGCTAAATCTGAAAATTAAAGAAAATTAAGTAAGACAAGGTATTCAAAACTGTCTACGAGCTGCTGCTTGAGTAAGGTTTATGAGTTATTGACTGACACAGCATCTGTCTTGTATGTTCCTCTCGTGTTCCAATGCAAACAAGAATAGTCCCTTAAACATATCTTGCAGTCACTCCCCAACACTAATGCTGCAACTAATAAGAGTTCAAAGCAGAAAGATCTTTATGCACTGAGAATTCAAATTTATCTCGCTAAACCAGGTGGCAGTGATGGAATAATTTTCAAATTCAAACTGCAAAAGCACTCACGAAGTGAAGCATCATGGATTTTCTTGACAAGGAAGGTCAACAATGACTGACTGCCACATGCACCATTTCATCTACATATTCTATTCTTATCCTAAATGGTTCTTTCAGCATCTTTTCCTTTCTCCAATGATCACGACCCAGAAACTATGGCCCCTACCAAATGACCCAAGTCACAAAGCCATCCACAAGCTAGCTCTACCCCTACCTCTCAATCATCCTCTGTTCTAAGTCACATGGTTGTCAGTGCAGCTGCATCCAGTGGTGAGGGTGTAGACACACTAAATTTTTCAAAATGTGAGGAGGAGGTATGGCAGAGTATATTCATGTACGCTTAAAAATATGAATATCATGAAACAAGTCATTTCATATTAAGTCAATTTGCAATTTTCTAACACTCAGACCCAAAAGGCCCTGTCTTTCTTTGACATGGTCCTCTGAATAAAGTTAATAAACAAATTGAGAAAGGGGCAAAAGATCCAAAAACCATTTCCTCCTCTCTTTGTCAAGCCTCGTCCCACCTAAAAGACAATAAATAGACAGAGAGAGAGAAAGAGAGAGCTTTGGCATTCGGGTCCATCGTAGTTTCTCTCCCTAGCCTCACACATAGGCAGTAATCTCTCTCTCCCGCACAAAACCCTCCAAGGTAGGGGACCATGCAAAACCCACTCTCTTTTTCTCTTCCTCTAAACTCTTAGTCACTTGATGCAATTTGCAAGTTCTTGCTGATGGCTTCACCACCATGGCTCGTCATTGTCCGTCGCCAGTCTATAATCACCACTGCCAAAGAAGCAGTGCAGAAGGGAAGAAGCAGAGTTCCATTTTAAGGTTAACGCTTACAATCGAGTCTGACCTAGACCTGATTCTCGTTGATGCCTGTAGTCTTCTCTTTTTATGTTTTAACTTTTAACTTTTAAAACATAAGTTGTGGGTTGAATCAGGTCTTGACATGCACCCAATCCAAAATGTACCCATAGGCACAACAAATGTACCTGCATCAACATACCCACATACCGACCCAATAAGCTGGGCATCTTCCATGGACCCATCATGTAATCTAGACTTAAAACATATCATAAAGAACCTCCCTATGATCAAGAAGCAGCTCTTGAGCAGGATCAAATACCAACTAGGGCAACTAAGTCCAGAAGCATAAACAAATATGAAACATTGGTCAGAGTCCCAGTGTCACAGATATCATGAAACTATCGTGATATTAAACGAACTTGAAAAAATCTCAATATTTTGAAAAAAAACATGAAAATCGTGTTTTTTATGATTTTTTCCTTTTCTTTTCATTTTCCCCTTTTTAATGTTGATATCATCATAGATTACAAATTTAAACTTAAACTAAATTATTTCATTTTTATCATCATTGAAATATCTTTTTATCTAGTTTTATTTATGTTTTCTTATTAGTCTCTGATTTATTTCCTTTTTATTTATCTTTTTGAATTTTTTTTCATTTTTTAAAGTTACTCAAAATTTTTCTAAGAAAAACTAACTTTACTGATAAATACCTAAGAAAAAAATCCATTGTTTAGAACTCAAGAACAATATTTGTGACAATGGGTCAGACAAATCTCAGTAATCTAAAATGAAGGTGAAAAGGATACCATATAGAAGGATGAGGATGAGTATGTCATGCACTTTCTTAAATTGAGTTCATGGAATAAGATTGATCTAAGGATTGAGCTAATACAAACAAAACTACGATAACCTTAAAGGACCAACCAAGACAACCATTTGGAGGGTAGAGAGTCTAACAAATGTCTCAAACCACCAAGACCAAAACACTAAGTAGTGAGGTAGATCGGACAGNGCCACCTGTAACCACAGCCCCAGCCCAGCCCCACACAGCCTGATTATAATAAAAAAAAACATATAATATATACAAGTGTAAGATATAAATATAATATTTATAATGAAATATATATATATATATATATATATATATATATATATATATATATATATATATATATATATATCATATATGTATATTGTCGGGCCAAAAAGTTACCGGGCTGGCCCAAGGCCTCATTTTACAGCCCGAGCCTGATCCTTTTTCAGCCAAGGACCCAAAAGCCCATCAGGTACCTAGCCTGACGCCCAGCTTTAGTAGTGGGATCCTATAGGTGATCTCGGCCAATCCAGCTGATAAGAGCAATATAGCTAAGTCTTGGATGATCTCAACAATCCATTTATATCGGCCATCAAGGCTCAAATAAATCTCCTGTCCTGCCAAAAGGAGATCGAACACTATACGCTGATTAGCTATAAAGAAACCATGGCAGTTTAACATCTAACTTAAGTTTCACAGTGTAATGAAGACATTGATGGTTAAATAAAGATAAGGGTGCAATGAACACCATATTTGGGTATATGTGTTGGGGGTAGAGATAGAGAGAGAGAGAGAGAGAGAGAGAGAGAGAGAGAGAGAGAGAGAGAGAAGATTAACATACCGAAAGAAATAGTTTTATGACACCTTTTTTCCTACTAGTAGCTTTATTGTTTATGTTTTCTCCTTTTCTTTGCTATATCCAATTGTAGTTGTTGTACGAGGATTGCCTTCGTCAGCATCGTGGCAAGATTTGAAGGTACTGCAGTTCCTTTTTTTTTTTTTAATCACAATTGAAGACAAGAGAAATGAAAGCCAATGGCATCAAATGGAGGAAGTAGAGACAAAAGTAGTAACATTGTCAATGCGACCCAAGTTCCCAACTAAATATGGCGTCATGTAAGTACAATCTTATTACTAATATTTGTGAAGATGCTAAATGGTAATGGCATAAATGGTATAACACAACCATTAAAAATATCTTGTCTGCAGTTTGATCATGGATAATACGGCTACCAGAAAATTAATCCAAAGCAAGACAAAATTATGCTTATGTACAACATTGCTACCAGGGAGTTAAACTAAACACGCCAAACTGCACTCACATGTTGGACATGCATCTCAGTTTCACCAGACTTGCTGTCACATAAAGCTCCCTTGAAACAGCTTTTTGAAGCAGTAACATCCATGTTACTAGTATCCTTCTGAATATGACAGTCTCCCTCTCCCCCTTTCTGAGAGCACCTCATGCTCCTTGACGTAGCCCATGATCTAGTAATTCTTTGACCACTATCAGAATTTTTAGCATCTAACCCCACTTTATTTTTGTTTTTTCCAGGTTCATACTCAGAAGAGTTTGACATTCTACTGTCCATGTTAAGAAAAGTATCCTGAGAGCAGCTTATTGAAGTAGCGACATCCTCTCCATTAGCATCCTGCTGGGTAGAATGGCCTCGTTTTCCCTCCTTCTGTGAGCTCCTCAAGCTACTTGACGTAGCTCTCAATCTAGTACTTCGGTGACTGCTATCATTAGTTTCAGCACCTGACCTCATTTNTCATTTGAGAAGGTTTATCTGCTGCATTGTCTTCAAAATCACTGTTTATATGCTGACAATCAAGGTCTGGTTGCATGTCTCTATTTTTATATGAGATGCCCATTAAGATTGTCCCTGTGCCCTTCATTTGAGAAGGTTTATCTGCTGCATTTTCTTCCATACCACTGTTTACATGCTGACACTCATGTTCTGGTTGTGGGCCTCTATTTTTATATGAGATACCCATCGAGATGCTCTTCAATGTGTCCGACAATGTTTGATTCAGGATGGCTTCATCCAAATAATTTTTTACACATCTATCGCCATCATCAGGATGTATTTTTCCATCATCATCAAAATTTTGAATATTTCCTAAAGCACTCCCAGATGAAGAAATATTATACTTGTGCACACTTCCCTTGTCTTCGCTTTTCCATGCATCAGATGGACTAAGATTCTTTGGATTTGAGCCCACCTGTAAGGCAGGATCTTTCAAGAAAGAACCACACCTATCTTCAACTTTCCTGGCAAAAGAGCTCTGCATTGATCTGTCATTCTCTGGCCCACTAGCAGAATCACTTTTGCTCCCTTTTTCAGCATCTGAGAATATCCTGACATGTTTTGCTCTACCAGCTGAATGCATCAATTCATTAACATCGTTAGCATGTCCTAAAGAACTGCAAGAAGTATCATCACTACTGATGTATCCATCGGCAAGAACTTCCCATGTAAATGGAAATCCTATCTGGAAAAAACTTAGTGCCTGCTTAGGTTACACACAATAGCAAACCAATCACTTCGACAATAATGAACAAAGGTGCACCAAGTGCACGAGGAATTCACCATGTTTGCAACAACATGCCTATACATGCATTACACATGCATACCTCATTTGGAAAGCCATTCTCAGAGGTCCTTCGTCCATCGATAAGCCCAAAGAGCAGAATAGTGAGTCCATCTGCTGTCCTAAGCCTAGAGGCATTAACTCTTTGAATGATAGGAGCTGATTCGAAACTATTTACACCCAGATCCCTGTGATGCCATGACACATAAGAGCTTCCTGAATTGCATTTTGAAATGTGCCAAAAAGTATAAAGAAAATAAATGTAAAAGCATAAAAGTACACATGGTGGACTTAAAGATAAGCCGAGAGGGGCATGTGCTCCTCCAAAATTTTCAAAAATCCTTTTGCAAACATGTATTTTTCATGTCATTGCCTCTCAGCAATTATAATTTTTTTTTATATTTGTGCCCCCCACTGAAATTGCTGGAACTGCCAGCCTCAAATGACTCATAAAACATGCATTAATTACCATGTGTTAGATCCCAAACCCAATGCATGTTCAGTAAATAAGAATGAATATCATTCAAACAACTCTTCCGCAACAGAAGACAACTCAAGTTCCAAATGTGAGAGTTCATGCAGTATAGGCAACTCATCGTGTCAAAAGAATGTGATTTTTACTCTCTTAAAAAATCCTTCAACTTCCTGGCAGGTTATTATGCAGAACATAAAGGCAACTTCAATGTAAAGCACGACACAGTTCACATTCATAGCAGAAACTAGGATAAAAGAAAATGAAATTCAAAATAATGGGGCAGACATCAATGAGTCGTGTATCAAAAGTAGGATGTACCCTTTTGATAAAATGCCTCCAACAGCTAATCTTTTCCCCATATGTGCTTTTGGTGATTTTATCAAGTACCAATCACGTAAAAGGACCTGCAAAGCATATTAAAGGAATTGACGAAAGAAGAATTCAACATCCACAGCACGAAAAGGTGTATACAGTCAGCAGGAGAACTATGTGAGCATACCACGTTATCCACAATGTGGCTTTTGCAGTCACCGAATGACCCTGCTTCCCGTGTTCCACTTGGGGAGTTGCTATGCACGGGCAACCGTCTGAGTTTCTCCATGAACCTAAGGGCTCTCCCGACACTCGATGGACATCTATGATCTATGGATATGACCTGAGATGCAAAAGGTTATCAGCACAATAAGCAAATAAAAACGTACGCGGCTGGTCAACGAGTCGAGCTCGACTCGTTTATCGGGGACAAGGAAAACAAGCATTGCAGTTGTGTGTCTGATAGTCGAGCTCGATTAAACGAGTTAAACGAGTGGAGCTCGACTATTAAACGTTAACTCTATTGATTTAATAATTAAATGTTAAACGAGTCAAGCTCGAGCTCGTGTTATAGAACTCGACTCGAGTTCGAGCTCGAGCCCTTCGAGCCGAGTCGAGTTCGAGCTGGGCAAGCTCGACTCAACTCGGCTCGTGTGCAGCCCCGGATCCAGGGAAAGCATATGAAACGAAAGAATCCTATAGGAGTTGCAAATAATTTATCATTTTGCTGAAGGCTTGAATCCTTGATCATGGCAATCAACTAAACAAATTGAAGCCCAAACAAAATTGATGACGATAAAACTATAGAAACTATATTTGTGATATATGCAATATATAATATGGGGGAATTTGGTAACAAGAATATTGTAATATCGGTCGTTTAGTGTTCCATGAACTTGCCTTTGCCTTAACGAAAAGCAAGTCAAATTTCAATAAACATTGAAAATTTGAATCATAACAATCATAGTTGGAAGAAATTCAAGTAACTTTATATTTTCGACATAGATGCTTGCTGCCAAACATTGGTTGAATAAATAAACAGCCAGACAAGGACAGAGCCAAGGGGCCATGGCCCCTCTCACATTTTAAAGATTCAGATTTTAGCCATTAACGACTAGTTGTCGACCGGAGCTGGTCACACTAAATAACAAACCATGTCACATTAGATTGATTGATTTATGACATTTTGTTCTCAGTGCATAAGTAAAAGAGGAATCTCAAATGGAGATTTACATCGTACGTAAGATCACCAATGCAATGCACTGTGGATTTTAGTGTGAATTGTTGGCATTGACAAGTTTATATATGTACATTTAGGTAGAGTTTGATGACCTCCAATCTTAGATTTGAGGCTGATTTAAGACTTGAGGATATGAGATCAGTGAATATTAAAAACTAAGGTTTTTAAAACCTTGTTTGTAGGCTTGAGCATGGGACCGGCTTGGCTTGGCTCGGCTCGATAAGGAGTCAACTTGAGTTTGGCCTTGTTGAAATTAAAAAATATATAATTGAAAATATAAAATAATATACAAGTATAATTATTTGTAATTATAGTTATATATATATATATAATAAATTAAAATAATAAAAAAAAATCGAACTGAGCTTACTCGATCCTGCCTAGGCTAGATACTGGGTACCAATATCCAAGATTATTTGTTTGATATCATTAAAGCTTTGTCTTCCTCTGACCTCAGGAACTTCGAAGGCATGACGGAGGACGGTGGACACTCTCTTTTGGCAACACAATGAACAATAGACGAGGATAGTGAGATTACCATCCAAGTCTCGAGTAGTAGCGGGAATGGAACAGACCTAACCCCGTCGGAGTCTTGACCAGCGGTGAGGAGGAAGAAAAAGAGTCACCCAAGGTCAATAATATAGACGCTACAGGGTAGAAACATATGCTTTTCAGGTTTTTTATTTTATTTTGAAGAATTGGATTTACATAAAAACATTATTTTCATTCTCTCTTTTTTTTTTTTCTTTTAACTAAACAAATTTTTACTTTCATTTTTTTTTAATTAATCAACCAAAGTTTGATTGTTGAATCATTCTCTTTCCCTATTGTGTAAGTCATAGGATGTAATCATACCACTCGAGTACGGATTATGATCGAATTGCAAACCCGCCCTAACCATGAACAACAATTTGGCGGGAAACTCCGATCGGTGGGCACCTTCTGAGGGTCTCCCACTCTCCCTTTCGCTCGTTTTCTCTCGTTCTATCGGTCGTTCTTCGTCTTCAGCCATGAGGTACGTCGCCATCTCTCTCTGTCCATGCATTTTGTTGTTTGTTGGGGTTTCAATAAAGATAGTGTCTAAACCTGTGGATCGCGAGACCAGATGTCGGAAAATTTCTCTTGACGTTAGAAGTTTTAACTTTTAACACATCCGATTTCTTTTTGAACTAGGCTGTGGG